>OY282452.1:23053375-23530476 GCA_958295655.1 Palloptera scutellata
AACACTCTCCAAAAAGAACACTCTCCAAAATGAACACTCTCCAAAATCAACACCCTCCAAAGTGAACACGCTTCAAAATGAACACTCTCCAAAATGAACACTCTCCAAAATGAACACTCTCCAAAGTGAACACTCTCCAAAATGAACACTCTCTGACTATCCACGAATATTATGATATCCGACGGAGGGGATCACAGTTCAGTATTGCGTTGGCAGCTCTTTCACTTGCTCTTCTTCTTGCAAGAACCTATGTACATGTGTCAGGTAGTCTAGAAGACTCATTCCTGTTAAGTGTTAACGAGAAGAGCCCAGCTTCGGTTCGGTTCCCACTTCCATCAGTGAAGACGATGATTTCATTATCGCTTATCAGATTGCTTGCTTGAATGTCAATTGTATAGTCATAGTGAGGAGTTATGTATGTAGTCCGATGTTGTTGTAAGACTTTTGAAGTGGAATATTCTCCCCATATCTCTCATTGTCCATAGGGCATTCACTTAAGCAAGGTGGATTCTATCAGTCTGAGATCTCCTTTTGCAGCTAAGCTTTTCTTAGGCAATTTTTACTCTTGTATTTAGGTTTGCCATTGCTTGCCAAGAGGTTGTACGGTGTAGAAAATTTGTTTTTTTTTTTCTAATTTTGCCTATGCCTATTTGAACCCCGGACACTCTTCGTAGCAGGCCAACGCATTTCAGTTTTATGTGGCGAGCACAGTTTTATGTTTTATAGATATTTTGATAATTTATCGCTGAGCTCAAATCCGTTCCTCAAAATACTGTACCACGTCCAGTTTTCTAAAGATTCTCACTTATATACAGTGTCGGACAAGCTAAAATAAGGACACCTTGCACTATAAAAATTCCATTGAATTTTTTTTTATCGCACTGCTTATGGCAAACAATTTCTATAGAGAAGAAAATGGTATGGTACATATATAATTTATAAATTTTAGGTGGCAACACTACATTTAAATATTTTTTGGGGATTCCCAAACAAAAAAGTTGAAGCGAAGCATTCGAAGGCGGACAATTCAATAAGAACAGCAGACGAAAAAATTTATATTTTAAAAACGAAAACTTAAATGTGTTTACAATTTGAACTGGTTAGCATTTAAATGGTAGCCTTGAGGGTAATTCAACAAATTAAATGTAAACTATTCCGTAATGTCACAGCAAAATGGGTCGATCGAAGCACTGCAGCAAGGAGGAGCGTGATTTGGTGAAAAAACTGCGAAATGAGGGACAAAGCATCCGCCAAATAGCTAAAACTATTAGCAGATCCTCGACATTTGTCTACCAATCTTTATTACCTCAAAATTTCATTGAAAGAGAGGTAGGCCCCGCAAAACTACAAGTGCAGATGACAATCGCATAAAAATTTAGGCGGCACGCGATCTATTTTAGGCAGCTGCCGCAATTAGAGAGGAGACAGGGGTTCAAATTTGTGCTCGATCAGTAAGGAGACGTTTGATGGAAAAAAAAAATGTTTGGGAGAACAGCACGAAAAGTATCAATGTTGACTTAAAGACATAGAAAGTGTCGCATAGAGTTCGTTGAAGCGCACATTGAAGGAGATGGTTCAATTAATGCAAAAAAATGGCCTAACGTATTATGGACAAACGAAAGCAAGGTGAATCTTGTTGGAGGTGATGGCAAACGTTGGGTTAGACGCCCGACAAATGCAGAATTGAGCCCAAAATATACTAGGAAGACGTTTAAGCACGGAGATGGAAGCATCATGGTATGGGGATGCTTCTCTTGGTATGGTGTGGGATAAAAGAAACGATGGACGGATTTCTATACTTACATGTTTCTTCTGGGGTCCCCCAAGGCAGTCATTTTGGACCAATTCTTTTTTCGCTCTTTATAAATGATCTCCCATCAATTATTCGATACTCTAAAGTTTTGATGTTTGCGGATGATGTAAAGCTTTTTTTACCACATTATTCACCCGGTACCCCGGTACTCAAGATCTATTACAGAGCGATTTAACTTCACTTTCTGACTGGTGTTCTTTAAATTTGATGACTTTCAACCTGGATAAATGTAAATTTATGATTTTTTCACGGAGGGTGCCATTGGTGGCAAATTATATATATTGACACTTAACCTCTGGCTAGAGTCTTCAATTGTGTGGATCTTGGGGTGACTACGGACCCTACACTTCGCTTCGATTTACATATAAACATATGTACAAATAAAGCTAAAGGTGTCTTAGGTTTAATTAAGAGGTGGTCAAATGAATTTAACGATCCTTATATTACTAAAATGTTATATATTTCATTTGTTCGACCGATTTTAGAATATGCTTCGAATGTTTGGTGTCAGCCATACAGTTGTTACATTAACAACGTGGAGTCTGTTCAAAAACAGTTTCTTTTATTTGCTTTACGAAATTTGAACTGGAACCCCTTAACGAAGCTTCCTCCTTATAAAGATCGTTTAAAATTACTCAATTTGCCTTCACTTGAAAGCCGGAGAGTTATGTTGAATGTATGTTTTGTGTTTATCTATTAAATGAGCTGTGCATTGGTGTTCCTAGTCGCGTTTCTAGACACCTCATACCTATCAAGTTAAGTCTCTGTAAAACAAATTATGCACTGTTTGATCCTGTGCGTTGTATGTGCAATGATTTCAATAATCTTTATGTGCTAATAGACTTTTGTATCCCCGTTAATACTCTTAAACAATCTTTGTTATCTCATTTAAATTAATACTAACTAATGTTCCACGCAGCTGTTGATAAGCCAAATCTGTAGCTGCTATTGACTTTTCCACCTGATTCGTGAAAGCACCGCATTCCGGACTGTGATTGTTTCGGTCAGCGGTCATTGCGCGCGCGATACGGATGCGCCCCACGGTCGTATAGGGCGGATGAAGTGTCCGCTGAGATTCGTCGAAAAGCAAAAAAAAAAAGT
Source organism: Palloptera scutellata (assembly GCA_958295655.1). NCBI lineage: Eukaryota > Metazoa > Arthropoda > Insecta > Diptera > Pallopteridae > Palloptera > Palloptera scutellata. Next base: position 23,056,290 of record OY282452.1, read on the forward strand.
AGTTCTTATTTGATTGTCCGACATTGTACATACAAACATAAAAGTGGAAAATTTATATTTTGGCCTATTCCGCGTACATATGTACATATTTGTAATACATATGTAAATACAATATTTATAGTTTTATGCAAAAGTTTCGACTCGGCGTGTTTTGCTTAGCATTTCGTAATTCATATTTCGACTGAATGAATTTTGTAACATAATAAGTATTCCTAAGTTTATAATTTGCTGCAATCGTAGATAAGAATTATTACCCACTGCTCGCGATTGCTAGCGTAATCAATAGCATTTATTTATTAATTCTTAAAATGTGATTGCCATTTAAATTGTGAACGTCAAGTTTCAAAGAATTCTTCATAAGCACTAAGCACGAGTACCGTAGAAAGTATATAAAACAGAATGGAGATAGTTTTTTTTTTTTTTTTTGTCATTCGGTGCATGAGTACCTCTTTAAGTATCTCGCTACTGATTAGGTGTACTCAGGCAAAATTCTTTGATTGTTGTGTAAGGAAAAAACACCAGTAAGCAAGCAGTTCCCTTAAACTCTAATTAGAGGGGCCCTCTAATTGATGATTTACTTTTTCTAGAGAGGCAGTAGCGGCCATGTGAAATGTTCCATTTACCACCGGCTATTGTTGTAGCGTTTAGGCAAACTTGCCGGCAGAGTAAAATAAATTAGAAATGGAAAATAACTTGTCTGCAAGTCAGCAAAATAGTGGAGGATGACGGGGAATTTCCTCGACTGTCGTAGTTTTTACAAGGGCCAGAGTCCGTTAGCCTTCGGTGCAATAAGAAGCCGTTTCGCTTCAGCTAAAGCATGTATGTCCAATTTTGCTTCGTAATGGGGCCGTCAGCTTATCATCTTCTTGCCCACGGCCCTGACTTGTATGCCACAGTAGTTTCATCAAATGCATACATACATACTTCAGCAAGTTCCGCTATCAAATATTGTACAAGTTAAACAGACAGTAAATGTTCTTGCGATTACTTATATACCAGAACAAACGAATGAGTAGCAGCAGGGGCCGTAATGATCGACTTGCATCCCATTGTGCATTATAATTACCTATTACATACAAATAAAACAACTTGGATTTTATTTTATATTTCATATTATTCAACTGACAATGAGATCGCTTCTACTTTGTGCTAATTTTACATTATGCACAAATTTCATTACATCTTCTAACATTCTTTTTATCAGAACTATGTGTGTACATTAAATAATTACATTAAGTTACATCTTTTATAATAAAAAAAACAGTCTTTGAAACCGAGGTTGAAATATTTATTTCAATGCTTAAAATCTATTAGGTACAGTATAACGACATATTATATATAAAAAAAAATGCATACATACATACAAACATCGAAAGGTAGTAAACTGAACTAAGCTTAAATCTTAAATACAAGACATTAACGATTATTGCTTGCTCTAAAACAATTTACATACATAATATAAATAGCGCCGTTTAATTTCAATAATAATCGGCGCCTAAATACTTCAGGTGTGCTTTGGCATTCTTATTTGTGTTTGGATTTGATTGTTGTATGAGTGTATGTGTGAGTGCGTGGATACTGACTTGATAATTATGTACATTAAAAAAAAAAAATACAGCTATATGCTGCACATAGGACTTAACCCTATCAATGTCTTCCCTCCTATATCTCTCTCTATCGCTCTCTCCCTCTCTGTCTCTCTCTCGCTCGCTCGCTCTCTCTCTCTCTCTCTCTCTCTTTCATACTCCATCAACAATTCTAACAATTTCCCGTTAAAGCAAAAAAATCAAAAAACATTTTAAAATATACCACTATTCGGCGGATCAGGTCTCTCTCTCTACCTCTTCATGATTTCATCAATAGTGAATCCGAGAAAACGTTTGGGTTTGTCTGTTCTTGACGAAGGGGAGAGATCTAATGCTGGGTGTTTTTCGCTGTTGCAGTCTTTCTGAGCTGAACCCGTTTCCACGGACGCGTGATGTCCTTCATTATGGCTTTGCAGGTGGCTTCTAAGGTTAGCTCTTTGGTTGAAGGAACGCTGGCAGATGGTGCACTTGTGTGGTGCCTGGTCAAAATGGGTTACCTTATGAACCGCCAGTGTACGTGACTGGCAGAAGCCCTTTCCACAATGGCTACACTTGAAGGGTTTCTCCTTCGAATGAATGTATCGATGATCGCGCAGATGATCTTGCCTGCGAAAAGCTTTGCCGCAAATATCACACGAGTAGGGGCGTTCATCGGTGTGGGTGCGTTCGTGTATGAGCAGATTGTAGGATTTCGTAAACTGACGATTGCAATACTTGCAAATGAATTGTTTCTTTGGCCTGGAACTTGCGTTGCTGGCACCTGAGATTTTCAAAGACGGCATAAGGGCTTCCAAACGAGGTGCTGTCGCGTGGATCGCCGGTATGCCGTGATAGGGTCGCATGTGTATGCTATGTTGATTGTGATTAAAGAAGCCATTGCGAAGCCACTGATTCATAAAAATCGCCTGCTGATGCTGTGCTGAAATTGGATGATCCGTAGCAGCCGCCGCAGCTGCACCGACCACAAATGGTACATATTGAGGAATGTAGGCGGGATGCTTCTGTGGTTGCCATAGTTGCCATAGTCGGTGTTGATGCTCCTGCTGCTGCTGCTGCTGCTGCTGTTGGTGCTGGTGCTGCTGCTTGTGTTGCTGCTGTTGTTGTTGATGATGGTGATCTTGCTGATATTGCACTGCTTGCTGAAAGGTTGGGCATACAAGGGGCTCCATCATTGGATACCCTGGATTGCCCTTTTGAGGCGGTTGTAATTGCTGAGTGGCATGTATTCTATCCACGTAACTTATATGAGCGTTGCGAGCAATGCATTCTTGGCGCGTTTGAAGCAGTGTAAATGTGGGCGTGATACTACTCTCGCACTCAGACGAGCTGCTGCCGTCACGCTCTTCCTTGACTGTGATATATTCTGCTGAAAAGTCTGCAATTGTGAAATGTTAAATGTTAGTCCTATGACTTATATGTATATGAATATAAGTTGCGCCTGCGACGGCTATTGAAAAAATAAAATGGCCACGTGTAAAACTTCAAACTTCTGTATAACCTCAAGCATAAGGTGACCCACCGGAAGCTCGTATGTTTTATATTTCTCCATTTTGCTTGAAAATCATTCGTTCTGGAGAAATAAAACCCCTGTGTCCTACAACCTTTGCCTTTTCTTTGCAATAATCTGTTAACCTTATTATCCCGCCATTAATTGTTGTTATCTCACTCCGTTCGGCACGCGTCTGTTTTAAGTACTGTGTACAATGAGCGCGTTCAGCACGCAAAATTATTACATAATAGCTCTGTTGCCTTACTTATTGGGCAAGGTCTGGTAAAATGAAGGTAAACAAAAAATAATCTCTGTGAGAGAAAAGAATGCACAAAAATACGGGAAGGCAACAAAAATACATTCTTTGTCCAAAACGAAACGTCAAATTGTGACGACGTGCAACGATAAAAATATTCCAGAATTTTTTTAACATTCCTTTCCTTTCTAAATAAAACTTATTTTCTCAGAAATTTTTAGATATTTCTTATTTTTAATTTTCACAAACACAAAACAGCTGATTAAAACGAGGCAGCTGATAATTTCCCAGTTTTGATGTTTTTCCGCGAAGAAAAAGTACGAAGAACAACACAATTTCTCTCTCATCGTCGCTCTCATTTGCAAGTTTTTCGAGACGAGAATTATTTTTAGGCCGCGTTGTAGTACGAAATCGTTTTACCGTCGGTACTTACCTTGTTCTTTAATACTTATATCGTCATCAACAGTAATGTTGCTGATAGGTGAACTCGACCCTGATGACATATTTGTAAATCGTTAACTTTTTCACTATTATTTCACTTCTTGCTCTGGTAGGCACCTCAAGTCCTAGTACCTAGTATTGATTTAAACTAGAAACTATCACAAAGTGCGTATACTCGGCAAAATTTTGTTTATATTAAAAAAAAAGACCACGATAACTAACGTAACGTAAACCACTCCGAACAACGATTTGTTATGAACTAAGTTCAAGTTGAGTTGTGCGAATACACATACAGAAATGAGCAACACTAAAACGTCAACTCTCTCTTTTCAAGAATACACCAGATGCTCACAATATTTGCTATATGTATATGGAGGTGTGTAAATTGTTCTCTTTGCTAGTCTCTTTTGTAAATACTGTACGAGAGTATATTCACTGGCAATTTGTTTCTGTTTGTATCGTACTGGACTGATTGCTCTTGTGTGCGTGTTGTCGCTGCTGTGAGTAGTTCGATAATAACTGCGTTGTCAACTGGTTTTGATGAAGAGAACTACGTCGGTAGTTTTATTCAGAAAAAAATTTCGAAATGGAAGTTCAGTACACGCCTACCAAATGCTGTATCTCAATTCGGATTGGTTAGTTTTCTGCTATATTATCACCGATTGTGTTTTCTTCTTCTTCGTGTGGTGGTGGTGCTGCTGCTGCTTCTGCTGCTGTTGCTTCTTCTGTGTGGCAGGCAGCTTCAGCAACAGTAAGCAAGCGGAAACTGTTAGGCTGACGGTTGGTATCTGCCGTTGTTGCCACTCTATGCTGACGTTCACTGCTTCTACTGATACATACACACAAACATGCATGTTCATGCATATGGCACCGAAATGATGGCAATTGTTTATTGGTGTTCCATTTGTGTTGGTGTTTTAGTTGTTGTTCTTGCTGTTATGGTTGTTGTTGCTTTACTCAGAAATGTTTTTCTTTATTTTGAGTTGAGTTTTATTTTTGTTATTTCATTTAATTTAATAGGATTTTTGTATACATGCCATGAATATCGAATAGCTACACCCCTTGAATATACTACACACATACATACATACTTTCATACATACATACATAGTATATTCAATATGTATGGCGAGCATAACAGAAACAACTACAACAACAAAGGCAATATCATCAAGAAATACAAGAAAATCAGCAACGAAACAAGTGTTTTTCCGAAAGCAAATTTGATAAAAATGTAATTACTGAAAATTATTCCAAACTTGAACGAATTTATTTTTAAAATGTAATGGTAATTTCCTTTTTCCTGCTGCAAGCATTTTGGATTTCTCATCAACAATTTCAAAAATTTCAAGCTTCATCCAATATGTAGTCGCAGATTTACATATGCTTTGGCTATACTCATAATAGAATGAAGTTTAAAGTCTATTACACTGAGAAAAAAAAAGAATCGTGATTTCAACAGTTAGCCACTGTTGTGCATAAAATCTGTCTTATTCAACGCAATTTGTTGTATTCAACAAATTTTTATTTTGGATTAACAATTTTCATAACGTTGCTTCTGTTAAAGTTATCTGTTGACCATTTAGTTCATATACACTGAAGGAACAAAATGCTGTTATATCAAACGGAGAGTATGATGTTGTTGTTGTTTTCATCTGAAAAACATAATTAGTGCAAAGTACCGTTTTGATAGCACATTCCTTATTTGTTGTTATTTAATTGTCTTTTGGTAAAAGGTGAGGTCGTATTTTCATGTTGTAAGTCTCAGCATCTGAACCCCAAAGAGTTATGTCCACTTTGTGAGGTTCAAATATATGAGTAGGCTTTTTACCCGATTTCTGAGATTTCATTAATATTTTGGAGGAATTGTTAGCCAAATGGGCGAAGTCTTGCTCTTGCCAAAACTGGGTAGGCACATAAACAGTAAAAGAGGCTTTCCGTGGCAGCTACGACCGGAAATATTGAGCTTTGCTGCATGTTCTCCCACCTTCCAGTGGCCTGTGAGCACAGCGGTAATGCGTGAGATATTGGAACGAGAACACCCTATAAGTTGTTTTGCCCTGTAGTCATTATGTTCTGGCCACGTTTTCCTACACGTGGCGCAGGTAGTCAGTCGATTCCACTTCTGTCCAGCTATAGTGAGGTAGTGAGAAGCAAGAGTGACCTTAACACTGCTCAACGGAATTGCGACAGATTCCGCTGCAGCGTTGCCTTAGGCCGAACCCAACCTAGCTAGCTCGTCTGCTCTTTCATTACCCTCGACTTCCTATGGCCTGGAACCCATACTAGAGTAATTTCTAGCTCTTGAGCAAGTAGAGGGAGATCCACCCTGCATTGTAGAACTAATTTGGAATTTATAATGGAGGAATCAAACGATTTAATAGCAGCTTCACTTGGCCCTATTATTCCTAATTTCAACAAGTGATCTGCACGCCTCCCTTATTGCCATTAATTTAGCCAGGAATACAGTGGCTTTATTGCGCAGACGTATGGATGAGGATAGTTGGAGGGACTCTGAGTAGATGTCTGCCCCTACACCACTGCCTTGTCAAACCTTCATAATTTCACTAATTCCGATTGGACACATGCCTGATACTAGTATCATAATGTCATCCGCGTACCCAACCACTTTAATACTTTGCCTATTGAAAGTAGTAAGAGTATCATCAACTACGAGTACCCACAGCAGGGGAGACAGAACTACCACCTGCGGGAACAGAGTTCGTGGCTGCACTACTGCCAACCTCTGCAAATGGTTTCCATTGAGCATGCTTGTTATCCATTTAGACTGGCGTTTGAACCTAACTTCTTTAGAGCAGCTAAAATGGAATCTGTACTGAGATTGTTGAAGGCCCCTTCAATGTCTAAATCCACTAAACAGAATTGTTTGTTTTCAATTGAGGCCATTTCTACTGATTTGCTTTTGAAGTAGGCATGTTGTGATTTGGAGATGAACGTTCCACCCCCACCTTATCTCGAAGGTGACCATCTAGCGTTCAAAAGTTTTTAGCGCATAGGATGACAGGTTAATGGGTCTGAAAACCTTAGCAGTTTCATGTCCCATATTTCCAACCTCAGCGATAAATATTACTTGATAGGTCTCCAGCTTAATGGGAAGTATTCAAGCAACAGATTTTTCCTGAAGTAAATCTCTAGCCATGCAGATTCCATAATATGGCCGGAAGTATTCCATCAGGGCCTGCTGTCTTGTAGGGATGAAATTTTTAATCGCCCAAAAAATACTTCTTCTTCTTATTTTAATGGCACAACAGACCATGGAGGACCTAGGCCGAGCTTTTTGCATCCACAAATGTCGTGCGTGTTATTTTTTGTACATGAATGAAAGGGACCTACAGTTTTATGCCGAATCCGAACGGCGAAGTGAAAAGCTTTTCATAGGCAATTTTTACTCTTGAAGGTTTGGCATTTTTTTTTTTTTTTGATTTTGTTTATGCCGAGATTTAAATCCCGGACCCCCTGTGTAACAGTCCAACGCACTACCACTACGCCACAGCGACCACGAATACTATATTTAGATATAATGGAATTTATGGTCACGGGAGATATGCCAGCGGTGAACTGTGGAATCATTGCTCTCAATGTGAGCTGATTTGCCTGGGAAATGAGTGTTCATTAGCATGTCTAAAGGTTCAGCTGAAAACTTCCCCCATTCTCCATTGTCGTTCCTTAGAAAGAATGGGAGGAGTGTTCTTTGGATAAGCGTCTACATAAGCGGGCCGAGTCTTAACTTGTCTCGATAGAATTACATAAATCTCTCCAAGCTGCATTCTTAGCTTCACTAATAGATTTCTTATATTCTTTGTATGGTTGAAAGTACATATGTAGCTTTCAGATGTTGAAAATCGTTCTAGTTTCTCATTCCACCAAAGAGGCATGGTTTTTTTTAACTGTAAGTGATCGGAAAGGAGGCCTTAAAGCCAGGCTTCATGCCAGCTTCGAAAGCACTAACCTCTTCATCAAGATCTTTACAGGATTTTATTGTACTATTGTTATGGGAACAGTGGTAGTGGTCGCTGTAGCGTAGCGGTATTGCGTTGGACTCTTACGCAGAATGTCCGGAGTTTGAAAATCAAAATGTAAAAAAACAACAACAAAAGCGAGCGAAAAGTTCGGCCTATGGAGGGCCTAGGACTGTTGTGCCAATAAAAGAAAGAAAGTAGAAATGTTATGGGAACGAAGTTGTGACCGGACATGTCTACTGAAAACTCCCCAGTCGGTTCTTCTAGGATTTCTATAACGAGCAGGCTTCTCCTTCTTGAGATTTAGGTCGAAGGGTATCCAGCAGTGGTCTGAGAATTAGTTCTGAATGCTGATAAACCCTCCAATTGCTGACTCTTAGAAAGTTATTGCCTGTACAAAATATAACGTGTAAGACTTCCTCCCAAAGACCTTCAAAGTTATCCGGAATAAAAGTTGATGTTGTTCCCATGTTACATATGTATGTTAAGATTAGAATTAGGTATATAATTGAATTAAGACTTACCTCTATCATTCGTGTCTGAGCTTCCACAAATCTCGTGTCTCGAGTTGGCATCGCTATTCTTGAGTGATGATAATAGTCGTGCCACTTCGTCAGGTGGCGCAGGCTTGTCGTGCGGCATGTAGGATGAAGCGAGATACACCTCCAAGTTCTGCTGCTCCAGTTTTACGACTGTGAAATCTGAATTGCTAAAGTCTGAACACAGAAAGACTTTAATGTGCTTTTTAGGTATTCTGCAGGTCCTAGGCTTACCACTTGTTACCATTTTGAGTAAAATATATTTTAGTTTTTGTTGTCATGGACAGTATATTAAATCAATGAATTTTGCTGTTAAATCCCATCCGAAAGTAAATGCTATTAATTTAAAAAAACTGTTTCCTGTTGTTTCATATTTAGTGTAAAATGCTGATTATAAAGAAATTTTGTCATTTCTGACAGTGCAAACTGTTAAATCAATGATAAAACTGTTGTTAAGAAACTGACAGTGAAAACTGTCAAATGAACAAAAATTCAATAAGCTTCAAAATTTTTAATAGATACATTTTTTTTTTATAATGAGCTCAAAGCTATCATAGACTATCATATGAGTAAAATAAAAAATTTAAATTAAGAAAAGAAAAATGTGAAAAAAGTTTAATAAAATTCAACCAATATTATTAAACATATTATTACCAATTCGGTTATTTTGTGTTTTGCAATCAACAGCAAAGTATGTTCTAATGAAAGTAAGGCAGTTGGTTGGGTTTGTTGCAAAAGTGCCAAACAATTTTCTCCAAATAATTTTAAAATGTTTACATGCGAAACACTTTTATGAACGCAACGCAATCAAACAAATTGCATTCAATATGGCAGATTTTCTTAATAACATTGGTGAACTGTTGAAATCATTTTTATCAGTGTATTCTGAAAAAAAAAACTCTTTGTTTTGATTTTTTGTCAAAAAGGAAAAACAACATGACTCCTCTAAAAAAATTTAGTATCAAAACCTTTTCTAATTGATCGAGCTGAGATAAGATTCTGGTACAAAATTGGTCTTAAACATACGTACATATATAGGTACTTTTTGTGGGATTTACAGAACATTTCATTTCAGCCTATGTCGGCACAGCAACGTGATTTTTACTTTCTAAATATACCTACTTAAATCTGTAGGAAACGAGTATGTTTTGTATGGAACTAATGAATGAATGCATTACATTAATATTAACAGTTTCCGCTGTTGAGTCTAAAATAACAGCATTTTTATAATTTTCAAGGTTTTTACTGCTGAGCATGAAACAACAGAATTATAGTTCATAAAAACAGTGTTTCCATTGTTCCAATTTAAAAGAACGGTATATCTGTTCATTCAATCGTTTGGGCCAGTGAAGGGCAAAGAGCATAACGAGCATAGAGTATACAAATTTAATCCATATGGGATACCCAATGGTCGCTGTGGCGTAGTGGTAATGCGTTGGACTGCTACGCAGAGTGTCCCGGGTTCTAGGCTCGGCACAGGCAAAATCAATTAGTAGAAAAAATTATTTTTCTACACGGCACCACCTCTTGGCAGGCAATGGCAAACCTACAAGAGCAAAAATTGCCTATGAAAAGCTTTTCACTTCGCCGTTCGGATTCGGCATTAAACTGTAGGTCCCTTCCATTCATGTACAAATATAACACGCACAACATGAGTGGATGCGAAAAGTTCGGCCTAGGCCCTCCAGGGGCTGTTGTGCCATTGAAAGTAAATAAGTAAAGGGATACCCAAAACGCTTGATGTACACGTTGAGGCTCTATGTTAAATAAAAAATTTTTTTTTCCCAGTGTAACTTTCTCTGAAACAACAGAATTATAGTTCATAAAAACAGTGTTTCCATTGTTCCAATTTAAAAGAACGGTATATCTGTTCATTCAATCGTTTGGGCCAGTGAAGGGCAAAGAGCATAACGAGCATAGAGTATACAAATTTAATCCATATGGGATACCCAATGGTCGCTGTGGCGTAGTGGTAGTGCGTTGGATTGCTACGCAGAGTGTCCGGGGTTCGAATCTCGGCACAGGCAAAATCAAAAAAAAAAGTAGAAAAAATAATTTTTCTACACGGCACCACCTCTTGTCAGGCAATGGCAAACCTACAAGAGTAAAAATTGCTATGAAAAGCTTTTCCTTCGCCGTTCGGATTCGGCTTTAAACTGTAGGTCCCTTCCATTCATGTACAAATATAACACGCACAACATGAGTGGATGCGAAAAGCTCGGCCTAGGCCCTCCATGGGCTGTTGTGCCATCAAAAGTAAAGTAAGTAACTTTCTCTGTTTGATTCTGAAATTAAAAGTTTTTTAGTAATTATAAAATTCTATATAATTTCTGCTGAAATTTCCCGTTATTTCACTGTCAGTTTCCGAGTCTCAATCGAATATCAGCATTTATGTTACCCCATGTCCAAATATGTATAATTGGCTACCTACCGGCAAATAGTATGTACATAAAAGGTCCTGCCTACAAAAAAATTTAAAGTGTCATAAAAACAACAACATACATTTTAAAAAGGTTTTTCCTCAACATGAGCACCATATGTAAGTACAGTGCACTCAGTGCACGGTAACGTGAACACCGTCTAACGTGAACACCGGCTAACGTGAACACGCTTTTTTTTTACATTGACTACTCTGTAACGTGAACAAACTTAGAAAGCTCAGTAACGTGAACAAAATTTTGAACAACAACTAATCTTTTTTATTAACATATGGACAGCATATCTAATGTGAAATTTTATTCGCAATTTAATACGTATGTTCATACCCATGAATATTTGTTTTGATCACGTTTTGTTTTCTTATGAATTTTAATTAAAAACAAAAATTATATCTTACTAATGGCAATAATAAGATACTTTTACGTTTAAATGTGTAAAAATCCTGAATTTAACAATTTGAAGTTATTTTGCGTCTTCAAATTCGACAATCGCTAACGCGAACATTTTCACTAACGTGAACTCCCTTGGTTTTCATTGCTTCAAGTTACCGCGAGTGCACTGTATGTAGTTTTCGTATCCGTTTCTTCTAGAATAATACAAGAAGAAATCGGTTCCTGAACGGCATAAGTATGCAAAAAAAAAAATATTACACAAAGCAGCGCTCTTCTTGGAAAAAGTAAAGTAAAATATGTACCTAACCTAAAAATGTCGAAAAAAAACCTCAGAGAACATTTAAATTAGAAAAAAAAGTAAACAAAAACTTCTATAATAGTTCTTGAAATGTTTTGGAAACTTTAAATATATGAGGCAATATACATATGTTACTACAGAGAAACAGGCGGGGTGCATATAGCTTCTTGGTAGCAAAATTTATAACAAAAACAATAAATAGCGAATTCGGCACAACTGTGAACTGAGACTCACCATAGTCTAATAAATAGAAATCCACATGCAAAAAAAAATATTACACAAAGCAGCGCTCTTCTTGGAAAAAGTTAAGTAAAATATGTACCTAACCTAAAAATGTCGAAAAAAAACCTCAGAGAACATTTAAATTAGAAAAAAACGGTAAACAAAAACTTCTATAATAGTTCTTGAAATGTTTTGGAAACTTTAAATATATGAGGCAATATACATATGTTACTATAGAGAGACAGGCGGGGTGCATATAGCTTCTTGGTAGCAAAATTTATAACAAAAACAATAAATAGCGAATTCGGCACAACTGTGAACTGAGACTCACCATAGTCTAATAAATAGAAATCCACATGCACTATGTTTACACACATACTTATAAAAGTAAAAGTTAAATCTTCCTAATACAGTTTCAAAAAAAGGTGTGTGTGTGTGTGAGTACCTTTGTGTTTTACGGTTTAGAAGAAGTAATTCCAGAATTCACAAAGTGACTCGTAAATATCAATTTAAATCGGACAGTTGTAATAAAATGTATGAATTCTTAAAATTGCAGTCTTATGTCCCACTTAGACAAAGAAGTCTTTATTTCCTTCTTAAATTAAATTGGAATTTTATTGCCTTGCTTTTTTGCACATTAAAAATTAGTTCCTTCGCCGTGCCGACTTCAGATAGTGCAGCATTCTTTCATATACTACTATTTAGAATATATACCAAACACATTGATGATCGATGACGAACACAAATACGAATTGCATTCGTCTTCAAGTGTCGTCGTGTAGTCAGGTGCTTGATCACAATGAAACGACAACAGCAGCACAGACCAAATCGATTCACTTCACTCTCTTCACTCTTTCTCTTTCTCCCTCTTACTCTCTCTCTCTCTCTCTCTCTCTCTCTCTCACTCTCTCCCTATCTCTCTCTCTCTCTCTCTCTCCCTCTCTCCCCCTCTCTCTGTCTCTCTGTCTCACTCTCTCTCTCTATCTCTCTCTCTCTCTCTCTCTCTCCCTCTCTCCCTCCCTCTCTCTCTCTCTCTCTCTCTCTCTCTCTCTCTCTCTCTCTCTCTCTCTCTCTCTCTCTCTCTCTCTCCCTCTCTCTCCCCCCTCTCTCTCCCTCTCTCTCTCTCTCTCTCTCTCTCCCTCTCTCTCTCCTCTCTCTCTCTCTCTCTCTCTCTCTCTCTCTCTCTCTATCTCTCTCTCTCTCTCTCTCTCTCTCTCTGTTCTCTCTCTGCTTTCCTCTTGTTGCTTGTCAAATTAGAAATAGATTCTAAGTGGCTACGCAGTAATCGTAGGTAGCGTAAATAGAAAAAAAAAAAACTTGAGTTTCGCATTTATCGGACGCTCGCTCTTTCAAAGCCAGTCACACGTGATATGTGAAAAAAAAAAAACTAAATTGTGGCGACGCAAAAAAATGTTCCCTCGTCACTGTCAATTTTCGAAAGTCCGATGGTGGGTTCTTCGAAAAAATTAGTTCCATTGTCATAGCAAAATGGTTGTTTCCATTTCGAATTTAGCGATCGAACATCCTGACTTGGGGGGGACTTGGGAACGGAGCATACAAGAACTAATCTGTGATAGCCTCATAAGCGGGTGATCCTTGCGCTTCTCCGTCACAAGTTGATACACAGCCTGATCGCGGCGCCCCCTGGATAGCGATCTGACACACGTCAATGAACTAACCAACACGTACGGGCGGGTTTCCAACACATTGAAAACATTCCCTGTGAATCCTTAAATAAAGCCTCTGATAGCGACAAACCCCTAATGTTGACGAACCTCAGTGTGGATAACGCCAAAAGCACAATGCTACACAGATATCTGTCCGAACCGTCTACAGGAAAAGTGCCTCTGTCCAGCTAGTAGATGTCCTCGAAAGATATCGATTTGACATCACCGCTTTACAGGAAATGCAATGGTGGGGATAAGGTTGCTCCAAAGAAAAAGCAGAAACGTCTTTTCAGGCACAAAAAAAGAGAAGTAAAAAGCCGTTACGGGTCAGGAACGAGGTCAGAAAATTCTTCGAAAGAATAACCCGCCTGATTGGCGGTCTGAAGACCGGGACCTCTTCACACAGGCTCTTGAAATACTGAAGCCCATCGTCAACAAACTGATTGGAACTTATCAGTTTGGCTTCAGCCCTGGTAAACCACCACCATTGACCACATATTCACACTACGCAAAATTCTGGGGAAAAAACCAAGAAAAATAAATCCAAAAATGAATCTACATTTGAAACTATGTGGGCAGTACAAAGTGAAGCATCCTATGATAAAAACTAAACCTAAATTACCATTGAACTATTTTTACCAAAAAAATTTAAATAATCCTTTTCCAATTTTTCTATACATAATTGTTTTGCTTTGATCACTTAAATTCGGCCAGATCCTCCTCCTACTTTTGTGCTTATTAGCAATGAATTTATTGCGACGATAGGTTCAGAAATACGAGTATGTATTAAAAAGGGTTGGCCCCAAAGCTAATCACAAATGTAATAAAGTTAAGTGCGCTCATTCGAATATAAGGTGACAGAAATAAGACCGCCTTTGATAACAAATATGAAATATGAAGAAAAACAACGGTGATCTTTGATGAAGCCGCTTTCATAAAATATTGTAAAACAGCCCAACAAATAGTATACGTGTGTACTTGATTTTATGTAGTTCAAATAATATTTGAGTTGCCGCACAGTCAAATTTTGGTTGAAATAACGTATGACGTGAATGATTTTGTGGCATCTACATATTTACATATATCAGTAATACCCATACTAGTACATATCTACATAAGTACATACTTATCTCCCTTGGACTGTTATGTGCATTGTTTTATACATAATATGTGCACTAAAATTATTACATGGAACTTAACAAACAAAGGGTGAAAATAATTAATTTTAAAATATAAAATAGATTTATTAAAAACACAACAGGTAAATCAAAAAAGGAAGCAGTTAATTATATGCAAAAAACGTGCAGTTATTATAAAATATGCAAAAATATGCACAGTTTTCCGAAAAATATGCAAAAACAGCATTTATTGTAAAATACTTATGCTCTAACGATTGAATGTCATTTTAAAGGAAATTTCGTAATTGGTAAAGAAAGCGTAACCTTTTCACTTCCGCGATGCCATGCATTTGCATGGTATTCCTTGCACTAGTACATGCATAATAAGTAATGACGGATCTAGGAACTGGGAAAATGCAAAGGTTACAAAAAGAAGAAATTGTTCTGAAACAAAATGTGCATAAACTTAAAAAAGTTTTGAAGTATTGTAATAATCAGCTATTAGATCAACTTCAATATTTCTTCTCCTTCAATGGTACAACAGCCGATGGAGGGCCTACTACAAACTTTTCGCATCCACCTGTGCGTATTATATATTTGCACATGAATGGAAACGACCTACAGTCTAGCTTTATGCCGTATCCGAACGGCAAAGTGAACCATTTTTACGCTTGGAGGTCCGCCATTGTCTGCCAAGAAGTAATGCTGTGTAAAAAAAATAGCTTTTTCTTTTTTGTTTTGCCTGTGTCGAATTTGAACTAGGCCATTCCAGCACACTACCAACTTCTATTACATACATAGAAATAAACTGAAAGCTGCAACAAATTATATTTGGAATAAAAATTATAAGGTAATAAAATATTTTTTAAGGCTGTGCTATTTCCTGCGGTAGTACTATATGAGGGCATACGGTTATTAAGGGTACTATGTGAAGCAATATATAACATGTTTATTACAAATTTATCGAAATTGTTGATTTTTATCGTATTGAGTTAGTGCTCTAAAGTTCAAAAATTCATTGGGAGGCAGTAGTCCGCTATAAGTTCTTTCTCTTCTGGAGCCACTTCTTGTAGTAATAAAAACAAAAATTTGTTCAAAAATAGAATTGATGCATTTATTCTACTGGCATTGAATGTTAATCACATCCCCTCTCGTTACGTGCTGCATACGGCAGCATAGTATTTTCTAATATGCCTTTATATCGCGAAACTTCATTATTCCTTCAACACGATGAATCGGACTGGTTCATTGTCCAGAGAAGCAACACCGGACCATGATGTTGCCACCTCTATGCTTGATGGTTCCTTTTAGTTCAGCCTATTGCCCGTTAGTCTTCTCACTAGCCTTTTACCATCCGATCCGCACAAATTAGATTTGGACTAATCAGAAAATAGAACTGCTTTCCATTGGCAAGAAATGTATTATGTAAAATCAATAAGTTTCGATTTAAACAATTTTAAGTTGGATTAAACAAGAGCAATGCAATTACTTATTAAAGCTATTATGATATTCACATACAAATGCAAATACAAATATGAAGTCAACAGTTTTTTATCGATTTAGAAAGATAATTAAGTTGGTTTTGATGTGTTCCAGTGAATCAGAATTGCTAAATAGATTATAATGTTCATTAAAATCTCTATATACATATTCCACGAAATGCATACATACTATATATATTCAATAAGGACATGTTAACTCCAGTTAACTTAATAATAAATAAATAAATACAATACATACTTAGTTGCAAATTTTTCACTCTATTCATAGTCAGAGATTCTATGTATAATACCTATGTATAACGCCTTCTGCGGTTCAAGTTTACTCAAGATGCTGTGATAAATAACACTGGCCAAAACCTTTTAAAACCTAATTCTAAATATTGTAAGTACATTCAGAGATTTTTCATTTCTGCCACTAAGCAGTTCCTACGGACTTTTTTCAGCATTAGCATATCATGCGAGTTAGGTATCATTATGGCGGATAGAGGGCCCCTAATGAATTTATCTGTCACTTTATCAGTCGACTTTACAAATCATCAAAAAATAAACTAATCATCACTAATGTGAATATCTTTTAGCATAACAATGTGCACCCAAACTGTCAAGGATAATGGATGGATGCATAACTTAACTATGTACAAGTTTAAGTATGTAGTATAACACCCACAGACAAAATAGCCTGTAAAGTATATGTACATACATCCATACACAAGTTAAAAATCAATTTGTAAGGCTATTGTTGTTGGAACTATTCGTGTTATTCCCATTCATAAACACAATTCATATTATATGTATGATAAATGATTTGGCTCAAGACGACCTCACTTGCGCGCATTGCCTTAAATGAGATGATATTGATGGTCACAACTGTGCTGATGTAATGATGGCGATGATGATGTTGATGTTGGTGTCTTCCGCGTGCCCATACGATCATCTCATCCATCCATTCGACCTTTCGTCTTTGGCCGATTGTCAAAAACAACTCAAAGCAATTTAAGATCACAGTGCGCAGTAACCAAACTATATGAAACTAACCACTCAGAAATTAACATGTCGCCCCCTCTGGCGTATCGCGTTGGCGTTCACCACTTTGATCTACTACAAATAACTATTTAGGCATACATTGTTAATAATCCATTAAAAAGATTATAATTGATTTTCATCGACCGAAGCGATACGTTGATGATAGTGATCCGAATGTGCGTTTAATTAATGAATTTAATTTGTGTATTACTAATGGAACGGAACAGTATGCATTAAAACGCGCTTCGTTGCTGAGAAGATCAACATGAGATTTCCTAATCAACTCACAATATGAGCCAATACCATAATTAATTATCTACTAATAATTCGAAGAAAATGTAAGAGAAACTTGTAATGAGTGGTGCGTATTCAAATTACAGAGGCAATTCCCATCAGCCAAAGTGTGAAAATCTATTCCAAAGACATGATGTCGCACCCCCCCCGCCCCCCAAAAAAAAATTTAACATTCAAGTGATTTATCACAGCAAACATATGCGACCCACAAAATGTTAAACAAAACAAATGAAATACCCTTCGAGCATCTTAGTCCTGTAGAATTAAAACGAGGGCTACATTTTTGGAATCCCTGAGCGCCACTTAAGCGATCGGGCTGCGTAGTGTTTTTACACCCGTAAAGTGGGTAGCGGGCATGGTGCAAGATATGTACACTACATTCACTCTGATTTACAATCCGAGTGTCAAGTGGACACAATGAAAATTAGAGTTTGGGGTTGTAACGTCACGACTTCTCAAAATATCCACACTCACACAATGTTCAAGTGTAACTGAAGAAGTCAATCGCCAGTTGCTAGGCGATCGGTCGTCTCCGATTTCAGTGAATTGACCAAATGTTTACTCGCATAGTGTGAAGCAATGGTAAATTGTGCAATCATATCTAAATAGGCCGTAAAGTGCGTACGTAATTTTCTACGTAAAGTGAACTTTGTTGTTTGTAAGATGAGATGAAATCCCTGCTCCATGAAATTCCAGAAATTTGTTACATATTATGTACGTCGTTGTTTTGTTATGTTAATGCAATAGCAAAAGCGGCAGCAGCAACAGCAGCAGCAGCAGCAGCAGCAGCTACTCGGCAATATTTAAGCGCCCTGAATAATTGTATCAGAGTAAGTATTAAGAGACTTAAGGGCGCACCCTCAATACCTTACATACTTGCATTTTATCAGATGTTGACAGACAAGGAGGCATTGCATTCCCTTTTCTACGCAATGCGGCATATTCTGGGTTATTAAAATGGGTTTCATATTAATTTCATGATTTGTTTAGATACTTTCTTAGAAAATATTTATTTATATTATGTATTTTGAGAGAACATTTTTTTCAACTTATTAAATGATGCCACCACTTGCCTACGAGTGGGTATTCCGGCAAATTTCATTTAAAAAAAAGAAGTTATATTGACATTATTGTTTATTTCGAACGAATTAACCAAAAATAAATAGTAAAAGCATTTCAAAATAGGTGCGTTCCCGTACTACTACGTGTTCGCTTTCGAAAGACTTGCAAATGAGAGCGACGATGAGAGTGAGTAATTGTCCTGTTCTTTTTGCACGAAATAGCCGTTACTTTTTCTTCGTGCAAAACAGTTAGAAGTGGCAAAAATATCAACTGTTTTGTTTTCATTAACTATTTTGTGTCAGTAAAAATAAATTTTAAAAATAAAAAATAACAAAAAATTACTGAAAAAAAAGTTTTATTTAGAAAGAAAAAATGATAAAAAAGGTTGTTTGAAAATTTATTACATTTGTTAATTGGATTCCATTCATGTACAAATATAACCCGCACAACATGAGTGGATGCGAAAAGCTCGGCCTAGACCCTCCATGGGCTGTTGTGCCATTAAAGTAAGTAAGTAATTGGATTTCATCGAGTAATGGTTAACGCATTAATAAGCGTCGTAGGTATGAACATGAATATACACACCTGTACAAAAGAATAGGCGTGAACATATTTTTTTTCAAAAAAGCTTGGCTTTCATATATTTTTTATTATCCTTCAAAAACTTAATTAGTTTTCAACGTAAACATACTTCAGCGTCATAACAAAACATAAAAGGTTTTAAAAACTCTAAAAAAAATAACTTAAATTTTGGTTAATTCATAAAATACACAGATTTTCGATTGGACAGAATAATAGGTGTGCACAAAAAACTTTGGAATAAATATTGAAATTTTGCTAGTTATGGTCCCGTATTTTATTGAATTATTAAGAACGCACTTAATACCCAGAATATCCACCATTATTCTTGATGGCTTTTTCGATTCTTCTGGGCATTGACGATATCAACTTCCTACAAGTTTCTACAGGAATGTTGTACCAAATTTTTTGAATATGTGTGCATGTATTTACATACATGCTCAGTAGGGACATAAAAACTATTACACACATTCAATGTTATAAAATGAAAAATTATTAAGTTTTCTGGACCAATTTTTTAAAAATATATTTTTTTGATATATGCTTAATTGTATACCAAAAGCAATTACTTATTCGAAATGCCCGCCTTTGGCCTACACGAACTCCTTAAGTCGCACTGACCAATTATCAATAGCTGCACGCACATCGTGCATTGAAGAAGTGCTGACAGCACGAATTAAAGCAGTCTTCAGAGAATCAATGTTAGGGTATCTTTTGTAGCAAACCATGCCCGCTAAAAGTGCCCATAATTTGTAATCCAGTGGGTTCAGATCAGGGCTGCTAGACGGCCATTCTAGGTCTGGGTCATCTAAGGCTTATAGGCTGGCCTTGTTCACAGAAATGCAAGGCAGCGACCCGACCCCATCGTAAAGGCACCCCACCAAACCATGACTGATGCTGGGTGAGGGTTATCACCCTGTGGACCCGTGGGATCAGTTTAGATGCTTCTTTAGATGGCCGTGCATAGAGCCTATAATTTTGCTTGTTAAATTTTTCCTGCAGGTTAAACATTTTTCCATGCGTAAACAAGATTTTCCTGTGCAAGTTATCAGCGTTCTTCACCAAAAGGCTTTTGAATTTTTCTACTCTATTCTTTTCCAAAGCTGCAGTCAACAAATATTCGGCGCGACTTTTGAAGGCACCATGTCCCAAGTCTTTTTTAATAATTCGACTCATGGACTTTTACGTGATATTAATCTCACGTGCCATGATTTTCTGTTTTCGGAGCGGATTTCGCTGAATTCTTGATTTGACGGCTTTGATGATTTGCGGCGTGCGAACTGTACGTGGACGGCCCGACTGGGGGCGGTCTTTGATATCGATATACGAACATTCGACCAATCCCGAGTGGGCGGAGCGTTTTGAAAATATCGCCTTTTTTCATTTCACACTTAAAAAGTGCTATAACAGCGATACGGTTCTCATTATCTGACCACTCCATGGTGAAAGGTGACACAATTTTGAATTCCCGTTACAGACTAACACTATAGAGGTTAGCCTTCATAAACCATGTGGTAATAACAGGATATGTTCAATTCAACTATTGGAATGGATGTGTTCAATGTTGTAACAGTATTTATGTCCCTACTAAGAAAATATATTAGGTCATATAAAAAGTATCGCGGTTTTGGTGTTGGTATCCACAATTCTATCAACACTAGTCCGATTATATCAAACGAATACATGTGTGAAGACAGTTGTGTAATTCGTCGCTAGTGTAAAAAAATACATTGATTTGAAAATTAGTTAAATATCTGAAGTAATCCGCTAAGTGATACTTTTTTCTATAGAAAAGGTCGCCGAACAATTTATGCATTTTACGGTAAGGCTGTTGTAAGTGAACGCCGAACCTAGAAGTGGTTTGCTCAATTCGCTTCCTGAAATTTCGATATAAAAGATGCACTTCGCTCTGGTCGGCCAGTCACTGAAAAGCCGATGAAATTCTGTAACTGGTTGAGCAAGGTTTCTTTCATTCATGTACAAATATGGTATAACACGCACAGAACGAGTGAATGCGAAAAGCTTGGCCTAGGCCCTCCATGGGCTGTTGTGCCACTAAATAAAACAAAAAGGTGGAGCACAATCGACACGCAAGCTTTCAGGAGATAAAGGAGGCACTAAACATCAACCACATGACAGATTTGTGGGCACTAACCTTGGATACATTTTATATGACCCAATATATATATATAATACATATATGTATATGTGGTCAGGGTGAATAGCTGAGTTTATTTACCAATGTCCATCCATTCGTCCGTCCGTCCGTCTGTGGGCACTATAACTGAAGTAAAGCTTAGAAATCTCAACCAAACTTGGTGCTGCCATTTTTTATTGTTAAGCAGAGGTTAAGTTCTAAAATGGGCAAAATCGGCCAAGTGGGCGTGGTACCTCTCACACAAATGAAAAGCGATGAAAGTAATTCTAAAGCGAATTGAACAAAACTCGATAAAATTTCTTCAAATAGTCTCTTAAACTTCTCTTCTGGAAATTGTCAACATTGGGCAAAAGCCACGCCTACTTCCAATACAAGTGAAATATCACAGGAGCTAGTGAAGCAAATGAAACTAAATTTGGTATACACAGTTAAAATAACTTTCAAAATAACTGATGCAAAAAGTAATCATTGGGCAATAACCAATTTCTATACATATAGTCTCAAGCTGATAACAAAAAACTCACGCAAAAACCATAAAACTTTAACCCATAGTGATTGCAAAAAGTTGTTTTATTTCAGAGAGTATGGAAGTTCGGTCACGCCCAAGCTTTGCTTTCGAGATGTTTTGATTACAATTTGAACATTCTCGACAAGTTTCTGCTTTCACAATTTGACGTTTTGTTTCGGACATGAAGTGTGGTGTTTTGCGTTCCCGTACTTTTGTGCATTCTTATCCCACACAGAGAATATTTTTTGTTTACACTCATTTTACCAGACTTTGCCCAAATCGTATGGGAACAGTCAGAACTAATATTAAAATGATTCCAGCTGCACTGGATATGAGTTTCAAGACAATTTCTGTTACCAATTATTTATTGAATTTGAAATAGCAGCAAAAACTCAACCCAGTTGTTTTAGGATGTTGTCATCCTTAACTTTCTCTTTTCGGGATATTAATTGGGTGCTTTTCCATTCGTAGAACAAGAAATCCAAAATTTGCACTACAAAATTTACGGTAGACCGTAACATAATCTCTGCATATACGAAGAGTTTCTGAACTCTGAATATCCTTGGTAAAATTATGTTAAGTGATTAGTATCTGCGTTGACAACCGCAGCGTGTAGCGACATGTTCACTCACATTGGAATGGATTTGTCATTACATTTGTATTCTATCCCGTGTGGCTGACACCTACTGGGCGTTAATGCCCTCACATTTTGATCTGAGCCGAATGTCGCTTCAAAAGTACAATGTAACCTGCGGCGCATTCCTAAAATTTGTGCTATCCAATATGTGCAACAAGCACAAGATAAATTCATATTGTCGCTCTTGCAAAGCGGAACGAATTTAGGTATCTATGCTGTTGCAAGATACTAATGGCCACAATACTGATCATAAAATAGCACACTACCAAACAAGCTCTGAGAAAAAATCAAGGAAATGCTGTTATCCACCATCACCATCCCTATCACCATTGTCAGCATCGGGTATATCAGGCATAGCCGGCACAGTCAATCACAGCCTTGGAATAATCGAACGTGAATGCATCGTAATACTTATTTACCACCACCTGAGTTATTAATGATGGAAATTTCAAAATACAATACATAAGGTTTCAATAATTGCAGCAACAGTGTATCCGAAACGCACATCTCACGTTCTGGCTTGTGCTAGTGGCAATTTTTCAGCAGTATAGTTATGCAGATGGTGGACGGATCGAGGCATGGATAGATACATTTTCATATGTACCTACGAATGAATGAAGATCTAGATACACTCAGTGAAATAAAATCGCAAAAATAATAAACAATATTTATTTATGAATGTACGAATTGGTGGTATGTGAATTGTTTCAGGTAGGAAGACATGTGAATTGCACTGGATAGCTGAATGACTGGAACCGATACTCTGTTCAATCTAAACACGGAAATATGTAGTTCATAAAGCTGGCTGGCGTACAAGATCTTTTCACTTATCTTTTAAGCACTTTTCTTAAATCAAAGTACAAATTGCATAGGTAATATAGCCGGACTGTACTTCCTATTGCCAGACACATGGATGCAGCGTTATTGAAGTTTACTTCTTTAGAATCAATACTTACTTTATATTTATGAGAGGGTAAAAGATGATAGTCGCAGAGAAAATTGTTACGGAAATGAAGGGCAGCGCCCTCTATCAATCAAGTATGAAAAAATGAGAATGTAGCCAGCGAATATGCTCCACATGTATCCACGAGTATGAATCAAACTTTTTTTTTTGTTTTTTTTATTAATACATTTAACACACAGGGTGTCCTCTATGAATGCAGAGCATTGTGTTGAATGGAAGGAAGATTGATAGGTGGGAGGAAGAATGAGAGAGGGAATGCAATCAACTTGATTGATAGAGAGCGCTGAGTCTGAATCATACTCGATTGATAGAGGGCGCTGCCCATCAGTTTCTACTAAAACTTGACATTTCAAAAAAAGAAAAATCATTAGAAATACCTAGAGCTAAAAGTATGAGTATAGACTGAAAAAACCAAAAGCGAAGCACAAACAAATAGTAGCAATTGTGTTACGATAAAATCTGCAGCAAAAACTGCGGCTGAAAGACAGCCGCATTGTAGACTTCGTCGAAAATTGGAGGCTCAACAAAATTCAGACTCTGCTATCGTGAAAAAAACAACAAAAACCAGCACCGAGAGATCGCAAGAGTGTAGACTTCGCAAGCAACTTGGGGCACTACAGAATCCGAATTTCATTGAAAAACAACTCTCAAAGACTAATGCGGAGAGACAGCTACCATTATTTGTTCATAAGTAAATGAGTTCATTAGAGCCAATAATTTACTTAATCAACACTAATGTCATCGAGTTCCGACGAAGGTCCTCAGATTATACAGCACCAGGCAGTCACTGAGGTGGCCGAATTCCCAGTTTCTCAACGAAGCTGGTGGGGGCTGTAATGTCTGCGATAGACAAGATTCCTAAATCCAACCTGAAAACCCGAAATGCAAACGTTCTGAAGAAGTAAACTTCTGTAGGGTGTTCCAGAGACGCACAATTTTCTTTTCAGAGCTGTGCGAGGCTTCTTGCATAGTACACAGTTTTACAGTTTATGGACATGATAATAAAAGCCATAAACAAAGCAAAAAAGTAAATTTCAAGCTACAGGGAAGCAACAGGGGTTCCTTCCCTAAAATTCGTCGAATGGATGGATGAATTGATTTCGTTCCAACGCAACAAACTTCTCACGTAGTTGATAAAATGAAGGCACGCGGATGAAGGGCATAGACTGAAGATAATTACTTTTGCTGTTCAACAGAAGTAACAAAAGTGTAAAAATATGGTAGTCGCAATAAGTTGCCCATTTATTTACTTGTATCTCCTTCATTTTGTTTATTGTTTTTTTTTCTTTTTTTTTTGTATTCAATGGAATAACAAGTATTAACAATGCATGTTGTAAATATTATTTGTTAACTACATTTAAAAATTCGGAGAAGTTTAAATGTGTAAAATTTCCCTTAAAATGAAAAGTGTGACTAAAAGCATGAGTAATTATTAGAGATGTGTTTTTTTTTTTAATATAATCAACACACAGGGGGTCTGTGCACCCGCAGAGGGTACCCACCGCTATAAATGCAGAGCATTGTGTTGAAACTTATCGACAACTTATCGATAATCCCAGGGAGTTGTTGACAATTATCGAAAGAATCGAAGAAGAAAGAATTTCATCTACCTAACTAAACTTTCTTCTTTTCTTTCTTTTAATGACACAATTTATATATGTACATTATGCCGAATCCGAACGGCGAGGTGAAAAGCTTTTCATAGGCAATTTTTACTCTTGTAGGTTTGCCTGTGCCTGGAATAAAACACCCTTCCAGCCGGAGCGTTTTCTTCCATTCGCTTCACATGATCCAGCCAGCGAAGCCGCTGGCTTTTTATAATCTTGACTATGACAATGTCGGCGTACAGCTCACGCATACTGGACCGTAGATCTTACGGAGTATCTTCCTCTCAAACACTCCTAACCGCTTCTCATCATTGATGGTAAATGTCCCCGTCTCTGCGCCATACAATAGAACGGGAAGGATGAGGGACTTATAGAGCGTTATTTTCGTAGGTCGAGAGAGGGCTACTTCTCAATTGCCTACAGAGGACGTAGTAATACCTGTTGGCATGAGTTAGTCTCCGCTTGATCTCAAGGCTGACATTATTGGTGGTGTTTATGCTGGATCCTAGATAAACGAAATCCTTGACGACTTCAAAAGTATAATCGTCAACATTTTACCGTGACTCTTTGTTTGTTGACACAAGATATTTCGTTCACCACTAGACCCACTCGACGAGACTCTCTTTCCAGATTGAAGAATGCTGCACTGATTGCTCGCGCGTTGGTGCCAATGATGTCAATATCATCAGCGTATGCTAGCAGCATGACACTCTTGTAGAAGATAGTGCCAGAGATGTCGATGTTCGCAGCTCGAATTATTTTCTCCAGCATAAGGTTAAAGAAGTCGCACGATAGGGAGTTACCTTGTCTGAAATCTCTTCTAGTATCATATGGTGCGGAGAGGTCTGTCCCAATTTTCACTGCGCTGGTGGTGTCGGTCAGTGTAATTTTGCAAAGACGAATGAGCTTGCAGGGATATCAAAATGAGACATTGCGGCGTACAAGTGATCTCTAATCGTGCTGTCAAAGGCGGCTTTATAATCGACAAATAAGTAGATGATGGGTGTCGATCTGTTTTTCTCGGGTCTTTTCCAGGATTTGGCGTAGTGTGAATATCTGGTCGATGGTGGATTTTTCAGGTCAGGAAGCCACACTGATAAGGTCCAATCAGTTTGTTGACGATGGGCTTCAGTCTTTCGCACACTACGCTCGATAGAAGCTTATATGCAATATTAAGAGGGTTTATCCCACGGTAGTTGGCGCGGATCGTAGAATCACTTTTCTTACGGATTGGGCAGAGTACGCTGAGGTTCCAATCACTTGGCATGCTTTCATCCGACCAAATTCTGCATAGAAGCTCATTCCTTCGATATCATTGCTTGTCAATAATATCGATAACTATAATATCGATAGCAAATTTGCCATCCCTAGTGATTATCATGGCATTTTTACAAGGTCATAATTCAGCTACACACTGTAAAGTGCACAGAAAATATCATAATACAAAAGCACGTATAAAAAATAAAAGTATGTACAAAGGAATTTCAATTTCAGTTAGGCGAGTAAAAATTACAAAGATTTTTTTTTAAATTTATATATTACTTTAAATTACAGATTTTACACCCTCAGAGAAGAGCAAATCGGCTACTGCATTACTATGCAGTTGTCATGCGAAACTGCAGACATGTCCTCGCATAATACTAATTCAAGAATCATGGGTGTGCTACAAACGTATCTGTGGCCTTGGTGCCATTACGTGGGGACAAATCCTTAAATGTGAAGAGAGTAATCGACCGCGTGTTTGTATTATCATGCCGCGGATGATTGAATGCATAATGCTCAGATAATACTGTTCTCAAGACATTGTTGCGGCAAAAATAAAGTACTGGAAAGGTGGGAATAGTGTCGAAACTATAATAGTGTCGGCCTACCTGCCGTACGACTCTACACTACCTACTCCTTCAAAGTAACTAGTGGAACTCGTCCAGTACGCGGAATCCAGTGGTTTGGGACTTATAGTGGGCTGTGATGCAAATTCACAGAACATTGTATGGGGTAGCAGTAAATGTAATCCCAGAGGTCCCAGACTAGTGGACGAAATCCGCGCAAGGCGGACTGGGATAGGTTTGGTGAGCTTCTTGAGGAGCGCATACCAACCCTTAATTAACTCCGAACTACAGCTATGATCGAAGAAGCAACCAGAAGGGACTTTGATTGGCTGCTACGAGGAGGTGTTTCCGCTTAGAGCGAGCAGACAAGGCAAGGCAGTCCCGTGGTGGAATGCTGAACTTTCGAAGTTTCGCAAACGATCTAGAAAACTACTGAATAGGGCCTTAAAAACCCGAAAGGAAGCTGACTGGACCAGTTTCCATATTGTTCAGAAGGAGTATAAGAAGAAAGTGAGGTCCGCCAAACTTGACTCTTATAGAAACTTCTGCAATGAGGTGGAGGAAATGAAGGAATCAGCAAAACTGTGTAGGGTTCTGCAGAAACACCAAACAGTTAAGCTTGATTCTCTTCGCATGCCTAATGGTACTTTTACCACTTCCAGATCAGAGACCTATAACACACTCCTAGCGACCCCCTTTCCGGGAAGCAGGATTATACCCACTACGGTGGGGTCAATGGTACGAGTGGTAGTGCCACCAGGCTCAATTGGTATTCTGCGTCGGAAGTAGTGACAGAAGAGGCAATAAAATTCTCTTTCTCCTCTTTTGAAAACTATAAGTCCCAGGACCTGACAAAGTTTACCCGATAATGCTAAAAAGAGGTGTTAGGGAGACTGATAGGGGCCCTGAAAAAGATCTTTACGGCCTGTCTTGCCCATGGCTTCATACCATCTCTTTGGCGACAAGTCAGAGTAGTCTTTATTCCTAAACCAGGGAAGGATGATTACACACTGGCTAAAAGTTTCAGGCCGATTAGCTTGACCTCTTTCATACTAAAAAGCTTAGAACGAATGGTAGAGAAACACATTCGGGCAAAGGTACTGCACGCTTAATAGTGTTTGTCATCCAAAAGGAGGAGGAGCTCTGCAAATACCGCGATTTTGCAAGTCGTCCACATTTTTGTGCACCAAAAAGTGCGCCTTCGACTTTTTTAAGTACTTCGAAGCACTCAAGTGGGACATCTTGGGACTTTTTGGATGCGAACAAGGAAGACTGCTTCAAAACGTTTCGCGTATACGGAACTAATTTCTTAAATATGCTCTTGAGACGAAAGCGTATAATGGACTGTTTCTACAATTACATTGCGAAATTTACAATGAAATTAAGTTTTTTGAAAATCAAGGCCTACTTGATATTCAAATTATTTGATGCGAAAAAGCCGATTGCTTTCTTCTTGAAAGTACTTTAGCTCATTAGTCAGACCTATTATGGAATACGCGTCAACTGGTCTGGCTTCCTGAGTATATATAATATACTATGTATATAAGTATGTAGTGAAAATTTAGAATCAGTGCAAAAACAGTTTATTCTTCGCATTAAGATCCTTGCCGTGGACGGATCATTTAGGTAATCTACGAGCCTACGAGAAGAGTTTTTCTACTATTAAAAGTTGAAGAATTATGAGTAATGTGTATTTATCTGGCGTTGTTATTTCTCCATCTTTGCTGAGGAATATTAATTATTACCCCACTTTATATTCCTATACAATTATCTAGTTGTAAGACCAACTACTCAAACAATGAACTATTTTGCCGTTCATGCCCTGATTATAACAATCTTTATAATATTGCTGACATCTCCGATTAATTTGCTATTATTAAACAACGGAGTTTAACCTTTTTGAATACACAGTTAATAAAATTTCAGAAGGGCCACTTGATGCTACCCCTAAAAAAAAACCTTTTATGTGGATATATACCAATGAACACACTTCAATAAATACCTGCAAGTATGATAAAGAAAGTATCGTTGACAATGACCTCAAAGTCGAGAAGCACGTGCTGAAGTTTAATATATTCTGTATACTGAAAAATGAAAAGTGCTCTCGAAAACTGTGTAATTTTTACAAACAGTAGAAGTCCGGCGTAGTCGGCTTTATCTCTGTTGCTGTTTACTGGTTTGCTGCAGTATATTTGGTCGCATTCATTCAAAATATCCAATTATATATCACTTCTTTACTGTATGTATCATGAAATTTAATGAAAATTAATTCTTTCGTCATATCAATAGTATTATGTAATTGAGAGAGAAGCTTGTTTGCATTTGCAGATGTTATAATTAAGTTTGTGACCCTCTCGCCATCGGGGGCGTCATCATCTGCTTGCTTTGTTGTTGGTCATTTGGTCATTCTGAATACGAAAAGGCTCTAAAAATTGATATAACTTAGTGTTTGTCTTTGATTTCGCACATGTCGTCACATTTATGACCATTAATCCCAGCAGCTTATGCAATGCAACGTGTTATTGATCAATATGAATCAAATGAGAGGCACAAACATCACAAATAATCAAATAGACAGACAAACAGACGAGCAGACGAGCAGACAGACAGACAGACAAAGAGACAGAGAGACAGACATAAACAAACAAATAAATAAGCAAGCTGGTAAACAAATGAATGTGAAAAGTGAAAGAGGCGGCATCGTTAAATCGAGAAAATTACTCCATTTGGAAAACGGAATTGTCGAATCTATGCAAACATGAATTTAATTAAATTTGAGAGACAAACTGCTAAACGTCAGTGTCAGTGTCAATATGATGGAATTGCCCAGTGTTTATGTTAATGTGCAACCATATGCCACATGTGTGAATTCGGGAATTCGGAAAGTTCGGGAATTACTCGCACTCAACAACTTTTGGTATAACATGTACTTATGTAAGTTTAGTGATAATTTTTTCTTTTAACAATAATAATCTTCAGTCAAGAACTGCTGCTCGATCAATATTTACTCGCACAGAACATTATCTTTATTTGGACTCTTTAAGCACTCAATGACGGATCAATGATTTTGATTTTAGTAAATCAAGTGAGTCACACTCTCGACCTAGAAAGCAATGGAAAAAGTTCATCCTCGTTTGTTTAAAAAAAAACCTAGTTTAAGTACCCACATTTGGGGAACGAACAAAATTTTGTCCGGGGTTCGAATCTCGGCACAGGCAACCTCAAATATTTGTTTGATCAGGCAATGTCAAAATGTCATTCAAGGTTTACATTTTTATCATAGTGAAGTTCATGACGGTCGCTGTTAGCGTAGTGGCAGTGCAATGGACTGTTACGTAGAGTGTCTGGGGTTCGAATCTCGGCACATACAAAAAATCTCGGCAAAAAAAAAAAAACAACTATATTTCTACACGGGCACCATCTCTTGGCAGGCAATGACAGGCAACCTACAAGAGTAAAAATTGTCTATGAAAAAGCTTTTCACTTCGCCGTTCGGATTGGGCATAACACTGTAGGTCCCTTCCATTCATGTACAAATATAACACGCACAACATGAGTGAATGCGAAAAGCTTGGCCTTTGCGCTACATGCGGTCGTAGTCGACACTGATAAACTGAAATTCATTGTAGTAAAGGCTTAACACTTGCCACGATGGCTGCCTATCTCTATATCGGTGTCCTGTGTGATTGCATTCCCTCTCTCATTCTCCCTCCTTCTTCCTCCCACCTATCAATCTCTTCCTTCCATTCAACGCAAAGCTCAGCATTCATAGAGGTACACCCTGTGTGTTGAATGTATCAATAAAAAAAAATAAAAAAAGATTTAAAAAAATGGCAAACCTACAAGAGTATGAAAAGCTTTTCACTTCGCCGTTCGGATTCGGCTTACAACTGTGTGTCTCTTCCATTCATGTATAAATATCGACATCAGGGGATGCGAAAAGCTACTAAAAGAAGAAAAAAGATAGAAGTTCACGAACCGAAATTCTGAGTTCGGTGGTCGCAACTTTAAGTTCACCGATGAAGATCATTTTTGGCTAATCGCTGTGCTAATATGATAAGCAAAATATGCATCATTGGACAGCAACAAACCAACATATGCTTCAAGAGACTCCATTTCATCCACAGAAGGTGATCGTGTAGCGTGGATTTCATGCCTGAGGTGTGATTGATCCGTATTTTTTTCGTCGATGTTATGGTCATGGAGTAGTTGGAAAAATTTTTGTGGCCAGAATTGGATGGGCCTCAGGGACATCAGCGATATGTGGTTTCAAGAAGATGGTTCGCGAAGGAGAAATTCGGTAAACGTGTAATATCGAGAAATGATCCGGACGAATGGCCACCTCGCTCATGCAATTTAACGCCATAGTATTTCTTGTTATGAGGTTACGTTAACTCGTTGGTTTATACCAACAAGCCAATAGCGTTAGAGGAGCAATATCGAACGCTAAACTGCCAACGTTCCGGAAAATTTGCTCTAAATTAACGATCGCTGCAAACATGCTCGCGGTGGTCATATGAGCGATATTGAATTTCATACTTGAATCTAACATGTGTAGTATGTACAACTGGAATAAATTTCAGTCCGATATCTCAATTATGTGTTTTCTGTGTTTTATTTAAATTGGAAAAAAAACCGCATTCCGAAGGAAAAAATTAAAATTTGTACAAGATATTGTTAGCTGTTCTGCAAAAATGATAAGCAATGCCAAAAAATGGGAAGAAAAACGTGAAACGAGAGGTCGTAAAATGGTGCTTTCCAGGCATGAGAACAGACAGCTTTGGAACGAGAAAATCCATTTCTAGCATCGTAAAATAAATGCTGATAAATACTTAACCTTAATGTGGACTCGTTAACAATCAAAAGAAGCCTAATTGATGCCAACCATTTCCGTAGAAGCCCAAGGAGAGTGCCCCTTTTACAGCCAATGCATATTCAGGCTAGCATACAATTTGCAAAATATCACCTAAATTGTCCAGTTCATAAATGGTGTAATATTTTATGGTCCGA
The DNA here is from genome assembly GCA_958295655.1 of Palloptera scutellata. Taxonomy (NCBI): domain Eukaryota; kingdom Metazoa; phylum Arthropoda; class Insecta; order Diptera; family Pallopteridae; genus Palloptera; species Palloptera scutellata. The sequence goes on from OY282452.1 coordinate 23,087,890, forward strand.
TGAGACAAAAATTGTCTTATTCGTGTCTAAAGGATGCACACAATATGTTGGAAGACCGAATGGAGTTCCTCGGGACCCTTAATATGTTTCCAAAACAGTGAAACATGGTGGAGCAAAAATAAATGTTTGCTGTTGTTTCTCATACTATGGCATAGGCCCTATAATTTGGATTAAAAACAATATGGATGCGGCAAATTATACATTGACATAATGAGTTCAATATGCTGAATGGAAGATACCGCTGAAATGGGTTTATCAGCAGGACAACGGCCTAAAGCGTTTCAGCAAAATAGCGAAAAATTGGTTAACGGTGAATAGGGTTGATGCCATGAGCTGGCCGGCCCAATCTCCTGACCTCATACCCATTAGAAACCTTTGGACGGATGTCAAAGAAGAGGTCGGGAAGAAAAATCCAATAAACGTCAACGATCTACGGCGTGCGGTATAAGCGATATCGCTCGAAAAGTGCAGGAAAGTAGTGGACTCTATGCCTCGACTATGCCCTGCGCTAACATCCGGTATTCCATAAAATACTGATTTTCTGATTACTTTGCTTTAGTTTTTTCTTGAATTTATCATTTTAAATTTTATTTTTAATAAGTATGTGAAATACTGCTTAAATTTTTTATCATTGAGCGAGCACTGCTATTATTGGGTTTTTTGAAATTAGCTGCTCCTCTTGCCGGTTATTTGGCAATCTTCCCCCCACTATGCTACCCAACTACCATTATCACTTTTGTCTATAATTAAATGAAGTTAAACCGAATGACATAAAATGCAAAATGTCATTAAGACTACGAGTATAATGGAAAATCAAATCTAAACGATTTATACTCACAAAACTATTACGAACTGGAGACAAAGCACTTATGGCCACATGTAAAAGTTAAACAAACCACTACATATGTACATACATGTACGCTTAGACATACAAACACACATATTGTTGACAACAACAATGATTTCATAATGTTCTACATCACCCCTCCTACCCTCCTACATTAATTGAGCGCTGACGAAAGTCCAATAATCTGGTTCTGCTCCATGAAGCATTGAAGCATTTCTTGTTCTTGTGTTTTTTCAGTAATACAAAAACACACATGTACACGCACACATACATTAGCAAGCACATTCTACAAACTGAAAACGCTTGAGAGCATGTTCACCAAATTATTCCCATGAGCCTTAATAATTCCACTTAAATTTTTATGAAATTTCTTGTTTTATCAAAACACTTTAACAGCAACACTTCAACTTATCGATAATATTCACAAGTCTGGTGATAGCTGTCTGGGATTGTGGCAATAGGAAGCCAAGTGGCCAAGTGTCCAACTGCTTCTGACTGCTTAAAATGCATGCGGACAACAATATCGAGTTTACGATTATCATTTTTCCTTGTTATTGTGGGCGTTTCGTTATGCTTTGGAGACAAAAATGCAAATGCATACATTGTATGTAGTATGTATACATACATATGTATGTATATTCATATGTATGTATGTATGTATGTATGTATGTATGTACAAACAGTTGAACTACTGCAGCATATTATGTATAATAATATTTCATATGTTTTAATTATAATTGAGTTAATCTTGCTTACAGTTGATTGATTCACTACTACTGTTTATTTTCATTGTCGTGGGGCCATGGTGATAATTGATAATTTCTCAATGCACAACAACAACAACAATAACAACAACAGCCACACATTAATTTGTTATAGGCAGTCTTCATATCAAATTAAATTTATTTAAAATTTCCAGCAGACCCATATACTATACTACTTAAAATATCTCGTGAGCTATATTCTAACATAGTGAGCTATATTCTAACATAGTGAGCTATATTCAAAACATCTTAAGTGAAGATATTTTTCGTTTATATATTGGGTCATAGGGTGTGTTGAAATTGCAAAAAAAAAAACAAATAATTTTAAAAGTATATACGATTTTTCGGTACAAGATGATGTTGGTGTTAAAAGTTACATTGATTTGAAAATGACTGAAATATGTGAAGAAATACGCTATGTTATGCTTTATTACTACCTATAAAGAAGTAAAACCGCTGCAAAAACATGCCTAAAAATTTGTGCGAGGTTCACAGTGAGGATGCTGTGAGTGAATACCGGGCGCAGGAGTGGTTTGCTCGATTCAATTGCGCAAATTTCGATATCGCTCTATTCGGCCAGTCGCCGATGGCATTCCCGCCCATGTATTGCGAGCTTATGCGACAACGCTAGCACGACCGTTGCCCAAACTTTTCAACATTTGATACACAACTGGTGTATTTCCGTCTTGTTGGAAAGTAGCCAATGTCCAACCAGTTCTTAAAAAGGGCAAGACTACTACAGACCCATCGCAATCTGTTCTACGCTATCCAAAGTCATGGAAAGTGTAGTTAACGTTCACTTGGTCAAATATCTTGAGCAAACCGAATTGCTTAATGTCCGCCAATACGATTTCCGTCGAAATCGCTCTACGGGCGATCTCATGGCAGTCCTCACCGAGCACTGCTACCATAGTGTCAATAGCTTTGGTGAGAGCAAGGTGGTTGCTCTGGATATTTCAAAGGTGTTTGACAGAGTGTTGCATAAAGCACTGGTGTTAAACTGATTGAGCAGGGGGTCGGGAGTAACTTCACACGATAGATCACGAACTTTCTAAGCGGCCGCTCTATCCGTGTTGTGATAGATGGCATTGTTTCGGAAGATCGTTCCATTAATGTTGGAATGCCGCAGGGTTCGGTCCTTTGTGCCAACACTTCTCCTTATATTCATTAATGACCTTCTATCATTAACGAAGAATGCCATTTACTCGTTTGCAGATGACAGCAGTATTTCTTATTCATATGCAATGTCCAATGTTCAAAACGCCCTAACTCTTTTGAGATGGAGAAAAAAAGGCATGTTATGAATGACTCACTCAATAAAGATCTCCAGTCAATCTCCGAGTGGGCTCTCATAAACAGAGTTGAGTTCAATGCGCGTAAGACCCAATGTTTTCTGGTATCTCACAAACGAGTATCCAAGCCCCCGCGTTCAGCCCGTAGATATGGGTGGGGTAGGCATTGCGGAGACAGCGACTCTTCATGTTCTGGGCATGTCCATCCAATGTGATGTTCGTTGGAATAAACACATTTTCGACGTGTGGAAAGAAGCAGCCAAGTGTCTCGGCTTTCTTACTTACTTACTTAACTGGCACTACAACCGATGATCGGTCTTGGCCGCCTCTATAAAGCTTCGCCAGTTGCAGTTAGGTTGCCCTGCACCTGGTCTTTCCAACGGAGATTGGGACGTCCTCTTCTGCGTGTTCTTCCACCGTGGCTCGAATAAAACACCCTTCTAGCCGGACCGATTTCTTCCGTTCGCTCAACATGTCCCAGCCAGCGGAGCCGCTGGATTTTTATATGCATGACTTTGTAAGTGTCGGCGTACAGCTCTCATACAGCTCATCGTTCCATCTTATTCGATACATCTCGTCCACGCATACTGGGCCGTAGATCTTACGAAGTATTTTTTTTCCTTTCGAACGCTCTTAACAGCCTTTCATCATTGATGGTCAATGCCCACGTCTCTGCGCCATAAATTAGGACGAGAAGGATAAAGGACTTATAGAGCGTTATTTTCGTTGGTCGAGAGAGAGGGCACTACTTCTCAATTGCCTAATGAGCACGTAGTAACACCTGTGGGCAAGAGTTAATCCCCGCTTGATCTCAAGGCTGACATTATTGTTGGTGTTTATGCTGGATCCTAGATTGACGAAATCCTTGACGACTTGAAAAATATAATTGTCAACAGTGGCATTTTGTCCAATGTATTTCGTTTTGTCCTCGTTCGCCACTAGACCCACTTTCCAGGTTGGAGAATGCTGCACTGACTGCTCGAGCGTTTTTGCCAATGATGTCAATATCATCAGCGTATGCTAGCAGCATGATACTCTTGTAGAAGATAGTGCCAGAGATGTCGATGTTCGCAGCTCGAACTATTTTCTCCAGCATAAGGTTAAAGAAGTCGCACGATAGGAGCCTCGGGTTTTTTAGTCGGCAGATCATGCAACTGATCTCCGCGTGATCTGCCCCACCTATATACGTGCTAAATTTGAGTTAAATTCGCGCCTAGAGTTTCTGGCTGGAGCTTCACGAACGCAACTGCAGCTTCTGGACCGTATCCAACATCAAGCGATAAAGCTAATAGGAGACAGTGAAGGTTCCAGTTCTATTGACTCCTTGGAACACCGTCGAAACGTGGCTTGCTTCTCTCTGTTTTACCGTTACTTTGATGGTAGAAGTTCTGCTGAGATTCGTAAGCTGATGCCGCCAGTTCGCGTGTTTACCAGAACTACACGATCATCAAGCGGAACTCACGCATTCCATGTAAACACGGTTATTCACCGCACTACGCATTACAGAGAAAGACCGGCTTAATCAAAATACTGGCTTCTTAATCTATATTCTTTAATTTTCAAAAATGTATTCACTGCCTGAGAGATTAAAAACGTAGTAATAAAACCAAACAGAAATCAGACATTTTACTCAAAATAGGCAATATCTCAAAATATAAATATTCGAGCTACTCTATTTTGTTGTCACAGATTTATAAATATAAGTATGTATGTAAATATATTTGAACTTTCAAATAAATCTGTTAATAAAATTAAGTTTTATTTGAAAAGAAACGAAACCCGGTTTCTTGGTCAATTAAGTATTCGTAAACCGTTTTTCGAATAACGATACTATTCGACAAGCGGTTAATTGTTTATGCCCACTGAAGTGGGCCCCTATTACAGAATCCAATTGAGAAAAGTTACGAAATACTAAAAGTAAGCGATCCTTTCCCAGGCCTTAAGTACAATGGGCTATATAGCCTGAGTGCTTGAGGAACTGTCCTGCACAGGTCAGGTTCTCGGCCTTCTTCACATCCATCAATCCATCCAAAAGTAAGCGAAATATGTGAGACGCGTGTAACCCTTACAGAATGTAACAAGCAGGCGTGTTCAGGTGTTCAACGGTTATAGCCGGTCAAATATGATGAAAAATGCAATTTCAAAACTAATTTACGAAACCATAACTAGAAACTATCTTACTTACCGATGTGCCCGACCTCTCGTTATAAATCAGTGTCGGGCAATTTTGATTTTTTTTCACATCTGAATAAGATAATATTCTCTGCCGACGCAATTCTGTCACTCGTACACTATAAACTTCTACGTACAGCTTACGAACTATTGACGAACAATGGAATTCGAGCGACTTTCGGTATTCATGTAAGCAAGGTCTTCCTGCGCAAATAACACAAGCAGCGCTGTCGCTCTCTTTTTTTCTTTCTCCTTTTCTCTCCTTTTTCCTACGCGAGACTAGTACCATCGTGTAAAATATTTACTTAGTTAATCAGCTAATATATTTCACTCTCTCTCTCTCAAACACTCTCAACGTGCAGCAAAAGTTGCGAGTTGTCAAACTTTTTGCGTCATACAATTTATCTATCAGTTGTATACTTCGCTCTCAAGTACAAAACGGATTATATGCGCCAGCGCCTCAATGCTGGCGTTATCAAAAAGTTAAAAACATTATGTTTTCAGTTTTAATCCGAGCTACCTACCACTATAATTAGAGCCTAGTCTTAAGTTTATTTGTAAATAAATTTTGTAAATAAATAAATAAATTTTAATCACTCAACGGTAACCCTGGAATAAATAATAAGACTTAAGAGTCAAAAGTGCAACTCTGCACTGCAAAAGCAAACAGAGATTTTTTTCTTTTCGTTTTCATTATTCTACTTCGTTTTTGTGCGATTCGCCACGGATATAGTTCATAAAGCTTGTGTACAAATTGTTTTTTATAAAGTTTTGGACATTTCTAAATAAAATATTGTACAAATAAGTGATCGTTGGAGAAATCAGGCGAAATTTTGTAATTGTAATACAAATTTAGAATGGTAAGTTTAGTTTTTGTACGAACATGAAATGAGTAATCGAATTAGCAATGACTAATTTCCTCCAACTTTAATTGAGTGATATTGTTTTCCTGACATAGGCAGCGGCAGTGAAAACACAAATAATCCCATTGAATGATTGCATATAATAACATTTAATTGATAATATTTTTTATTTTGTTGCAGGGTGATAGCAATATCTGCGATATTAGTGACGATGTACGTGACGAGTTGAAAAAATTCAGATTTCGTAAAAGCACAACAAATTCAGCTCTGATTTGTAAGTACAAATTAATATGCAGATTTATTCATACTTCCATGTAAGTATGGTACATATGTGCGTGACCGCCGTGGCGTAGTTAATAGTGCATTGACCTTCTGCGCAGAGTGGTCTGAGTTCAAATCTCGTCACAGACAAAATCAACAAATAGAAGAAAAACATTTTTTCTATACAGCACCACGTCTTGGCAGGCATCGGCAAACCTACAAGAGTAAAAGTTGCCTAGGGAAAAGAGTTTAACTTCGCCGCCGTTCGCATTCAGCATAAAACAGTAGGCCCCATCCATTCATGTACCAAAAATGTATCACGCACAACATGAGTGTATGCGAAAAAGCTCGGCCTAGTCCCTCCATGGGTTGTTGTGCCATTAAAAGAAAGAAAAAAAAAGTATATTGACCTTTGGCTTCTAATCTAAACTCTTTTGCTTTATGCATACTTTCCTATTTTCTGTACATTGCTCATTTTTTAAACGTATGTAAATGATGGCCAAAACAAAATTAATGCTAATCTTCATTGTCACAACAAAAAGTAATCATCTGAGTGGTTCACTGAAGCATAAAAAACGGTGATTAGAAAATACGCATTTCTTTTTTATTATCACATTATCTAGCAATTATGTACGTGAATAGTAATTGCTAAATTTCTCTCAAGTTAAATCAGTATTTCAGTAATCATATAAAATTACATTTGTGTTTTTTTTGTTTTTGTTTTTTCAGTAAAAGTGGACCGTGAGAAACAACTCGTCGTCCTGGATGAACTGCTTGAAGACATTTCGGTCGATGAATTGCAAGAGACATTGCCGGGGCATCAGCCACGCTATGTGATATATACATACAAAATGGTGCATGATGACCAAAGAGTTTCCTATCCAATGTGCTTCATTTTCTATACACCGCGCGACAGTCAGGTAAGCCTAACTTTTACTAGTCATTTAAAATTGTAATTATCTTTTTCTACATTTCAGATTGAATTACAAATGATGTATGCATGCACCAAGAGTGCATTACAGCGTGCTGTCGATTTAACACGTGTCTATGAAATTCGCGAACTGGACGAATTGACTGAGGAGTGGCTTAAAGAAAAGCTCAAATAAAATGTTCATTTATAAATCGTTAGCTTAATACAGAAAGGCCCTAACATTTTTCACTATCGGGTAGATTCTAATGAAATTGACTAATACTATAATTTTGAAAAAAGTTATGATCTTTCTACATTAAGGTTTTACAACAGACATGACATTATAACATGACAACTATATATATAAAAAAAAGCAATATTATATTAATAATAAGCATAACAAGAAAATATTCTAAACATACATATACATATGTACTCTAAAAATATATTACAAATACCAACGATAATATACCAAACATTGTAAACAACTTTTACACACTTGAATTAAGCAATTTTCTTCAAACTCAACTAACGAAGTGTGCATTACAGCAGCAGCAACAACTTTTGTACTAAAGTATTTTACATTATTCTAGTTTAATGATCATAGAAAACAATATACATACATATATAAGTTATTGTGTTCCATTCCATAATGAGCAAAACCTTGTGGAAAAGCTAAGACTCTCGTAAGAAAAAGACATTTGTCTTTTTTAGATTATTTAAAAACTATGTTTTTTGTAATGTTATTGAAATTTCACAAAAAGAAGCTGTGCTTGCCAAATTGTAGTTTAAATTATTGTAGTTTAATCAAAGATATACACATATAGTACATACAAACATACATATAATGTGAACAATCAATTCCATTTTTATAAATATAAAATTCTTAATAATAAAATGTGTGTAATTCGATATTAAACTTGAAGTAACTTTTATAAATATCGTTAGAAGAAATGGTAGTAGGGCAGTCCCTTGCATGTGAGCTTAACGATTTTTGAGAATCCTATATGCAATACTTTGAAAGAGAAAATCGCTACGTTCTTTGCCCATCACTGGCCTACACACAACTACACAATGACTCTGGCTTCTGCTTTTTAATATAAAAGAGAATTATTGATCTATATCCAATCGTAAAAGAAGCATCTATATATTCATAAGCTTGTAATATTGTAAAATAAATTCCTAAAAGTACTGTAAAAAATAAGCCTTGAGTTGTTTGGGAATGATTTCCTTCTATTAATCTACGATGTGTTCATGTTACTGTTACTCCTGAGGCCAATAAAATTGCAGTATTAAGAAGTGGGATTTGGAATGAATTAAAAGGTTTGAGCGTAGAGAAATTTACTCTTTCAGTGTATTCCAGTGCGAATTTATATAAGGTGATAGCAGCAGTACAACAAAATTATCAAGGGCAACAAGAACAGAGCTTCGTTGTTGTGTCAATAATGGCAGTATAAATAGAATATCAAAATCAGCTGACCAAAGCATTAGTAAAAGAAGTACAAAAAACAATAACGACACATATTTAATTAAAATGCGAAAATCAGCTTTGCACCACAAAGGAAGAAGAGGACCGTGTTGCTACTAACATCATCTTATTAAATTCGTCTTGGTTTATACTACATGGAAGACTAAGGCGTTATATACGCGTGCAAGGTTTTGATATGAAAATGTATACAAAATAAAATTGTAGAGAAGTTAATCAAGAAAATGCATAACGGAACCATTCAGATTCGGTATTTGGTGAAATTTAATACTTAAACATAAAACAAAGTCGTGAGATAACAAATAACAAGAACTCGAGAACGGAGCTCGATTTGCTAGGGCTCTCTTCGAATAATAACTATCGAAATTTGTCACAGGACTTTATGTGTTCAACTTTAAGCTCCATGTAACATATATTCGGAATTGGATAATGGGGCGCGGCACCGCCGATACGATTCAATATACTTAAAAATAGTATAACCAGTGATACCTACTGATTTGCCTTTCGAATTCAAGCGCATTCAGTTCCCCGTTCGACTCACTTTTGCCATGACGATCAACAAAGCTCAAGGACAATCGTTGCAAGTGTGTGGTCTCGATCTCGAATTTAGATGCTTCTCGCACGGACAATTGAACGTGGCATGTTCGCGTGTCATAAAGCCGTCTGCATTGTTTGCCTACGCACCGGGCATTGACGTGAAATTTGTTAAACCAATTCTCCATGCTTTGAATTGTAAATAATTAAATTCATTTGTATTGCGACGTCCTTTCAGGCGCAAGAAAAGAGATGCAGAAAGACGCGAGTTCAATGGTATCGAAATGTTGCGGGACAGGAACGAAGTCCGAAAATTCTTTGAAAGAATAAGACGCCTGACTGATGGTTTGAAGATCGGGGTCTCTTCCTGCAACGATGAAGACGGAAATCTGGTGACAGATGTTCAGGGCATAATGAGATTATGGAGAGAGCTCTTTTCGCAGCTGCTTAATGGCGATGACGGCAATAATCCCGCCACTGCAGAATCTACTCTGGAAACCCCAATTACTGACGGCGTTGAAGTACCGCCGCCTGACTATGAGGAGGTCTTAACAGCCATTGTTCGGCTGAAAAACAACAAGGCTGCAGGTGCAGATGGCCTGCCTGCTGAGTTGTTTAAGACCGGAGGCGAAGAGCTCAAAAACGCATGCGTGAGCTTCTATGAAGAATATGGTCGGATGAAAGAATGCCAAGTGATTGGAACCTCGGCGTACTCTGCCCAATCCATTAAAAAGGTGATTCCACGATCTGCGCCAACTACCGTGGGATAAGCCTTCTTAATATTGCATAAAAGGTTCTATCGAGCGTACTGTGCGAAAAACTGAAGCCCATCGTCAACAAACTGATTGGACCTTATCAGTGTGGCTTCAGGCCTGATATATCCACCATCGACCAGATATTCACACTACGCCAAACCCTGGAAAAGACCCGAGAAAAACAGATCGACACCCATCATCTATTCGTCGATTATAAAGCCGCCTTCGACAGTACGATTAGGTATCACTTGTACGCCGCAATGTCTCATTTTGGTATCCCTGCAAAGCTCATTCGTCTTTGCAAAATTACACAGACCGACACCACCAGCGCAGTGAAAATTGGGACAGACCTCTCCGCAGCATATGATACTAGAAGAGGTTTCAGACAAGGTGACTCCCTATCGTGCGACTTCTTTAACCTTATGCTCGAGAAAATAATTCGAGCTGCGACCATCGACATCTCTGGCACTGTATTCTACAAGAGTGTCATGCTGCTAGCATACGCTGATGATGTTGACATCATTGGCACCAACGCGCGAGCAATCAGTGCAGCATTCTTCAATCTGGAAAGAGAGTCTCGTCGAGTGGGTCTAGTGGTGAACGAAGACAAAACGAAATACCTTGTGTCAACAAACAAAGAGTCACGGTAAAATGTTGACAATTATACTTTTGAAGTCGTCAAGCATTTCGTTTATCTAGGGTCTAGCATAAGCACCACCAATAATGTCACCCTTGAGATCAAGCGGAGACAGGTCTTGCCAACAGGTGTTACTACGGGCTCAGTAGGCAATTGAGAAGTAGAGCCTTCTCTCGACCGACGAAAATAACGCTCTATAAGTCCCTCATCCTTCCCGTCCTAATGTATGGCGGAGAGACGTGGATATTGACAATCAATGATGAGAGGCTGTTAGGAGCGTTAAAGAGCAAGATCTACTCCGTAAGATCTACGGTCTAGTATACGTGGACGATGTGTATCGAATAAGAGGGAACGATGAGCTGTATTAACTGTACGCTGACTCTGACATAATCAAGAATATAAAAATCCAGCGGCTTTGCTGGCTGGGTCATGTTGAGCGAATGGAAGAAAACGCTCCGGCAGGGTGTTTTATTCGAACCACGGTGGAAGAACACACAGAAGAGGGCATCCTAATCTTCGTTGGAAAGACCAGGTGCAGGGCAACCTGACTGCACTTGGCCTTATCAACTGGCGTCGGCGCGCGCATAGCAGAGGCAACTGGCGAATCTTTATAGAGGCGGCCAAGACGTGTATTTATTTTTTTTACTAGTAAAAGTTTTGGTAATATCAAAATTATAAACGTTTTGATAGACAACTTTTTTTGTTTTTCTATCTGTTATGTAAATAAATAAAGTAGATGTTTTGCTTACTTGTGAGAATGCTACGAAGTGCGGTCCATGTGAAAAGGAGTGTAAATGACGATCACTACGACTTGTGCTTCCTAAGGAATACATCGTGTATAATTGCAGTTCGATTAAATCAAAAATACGTTTGGGTGGTAGCGAACTAAATACACTGTCTTTTAGCGACATTGCCAATCACTTTGTCGATCGGAACACAATGTGCGATGCAAAGAATCACAACTCAATTAAAAATTGACAATTGAATCAATTCATTTCACTTTTTTGCTAACGTTTAGCACTTTAAAATGCACCGTATTTCTTAGGTAAATCCAAGCCGAATTTATTTCACTTCATGCAACGATTACGACGAACTTCCAAATCATAATTCAATTGAAAATAGATAACAGAATTTAATTTTTGAAACGACATGGCGCCATCTATTGGAATATGACTAGTTGTCAATAAACATCTACTCACATAGCGCCATCTATTGGAATATAATTGGAATAACGACATTTCTTAAACAAATTGCGAATCAACACAAAAGTAAACACAAATGTTATTTTATTTTAATATCCAATTTTATGATTTTCCAAATTTTCCTACTTTCCCGAATTTTTTTTCTGCTAAAAACTTTTCCAGAACCATAACGAACAAAGCAAAAAAAAGAATTAAGCAGATAATCACGAGTTTCTAGAAAAATTCCATGGAATAAAGCTCCTTCACATTTTCCCAAATTTTTCAATTTTATTTTCCGTAATAAAATAAATTTTACAGTGATCATTAATGCTTTTTTTGTTTAAAAGCTTTTAAAAGATAAAATAAAATTTTGGTTTATTAGACGTTGTTATAATCGTTGTTAATCGGTAAACACCATGAAATTGTTAGTGCACCAAACACGATACTCTGGGTTTATCGAACACCGAGCACAAAGAGTTGGCCAATCAAAATTTTCAATGTAATGACGTATAAATATAAATTTATAATAAGAATAACACTTTTAATGCGTAAATGGTAGAAAAATTTGGAAATTTTAGTCGTTACATAAACCTATTTAGAAATGTGTCTGAGCTACCCTGTGCACCGTTTCCGTCTTCCGAACAGCTGATTAGCATTTCTTTTGAGTAGCATCAAGTAAACAATCTGCAATAGCCAAATAAATGTGCATTTATAAAAAATGGATTACAACATAAATAAAATATGTCGTGTATGCTTGGAAGAAGGAGCGCTCACATCTATCTACAGCACTGAATTTGCCATGATGCCTTGCACAATGATGCAGATGTGTGCAAAGATTCGAGTGAGTCCACCCAAGTTCATCCAAGGAATAATGAAATAAGTAATTGAAAATTAAAACAGGTATACAAAAGCGATGGACTGCCAGCAGTTATATGCAATAATTGCATTTATCGTTTGGGCGTAGCGTATCATTTCAAGCAGGAGTGCGAGAATTCGGATATGAGGTTGCGTCAATATTTGGGGTTGCCTGACCGAGGATACGGGTATGTAGTGCATACAATAAATTCATGATTCACATTTTTACACTGAAACTACTATCGCGAAAGACTTTGCGATGCTGAAACCAATACTGAGACAGCATGTCCATTAAATGAAAAGCCTCTTAGATATTTAGAACAAGATTCTGATGATGAAGCAGTTTGTGAGGATTTCACCAAGAAGAGGTAACGAACAGTGGTGGTGCATTATTAAGTATTGACAATTATACATTTGCATCAATGTATTTATTTCAGTAAACGACGCTCGCGCTACCAACGCAAACCACTGGAAGACCATAAGAAGCGCGGTCCGAAACCAATTCCAAAATTACCACAAACCTGCTATGAGTGCAACAAAACATTTAAATGTGCCGCTCAACTGCAGATGCATCTACGTACGCACACTGGCGAGAAGCCATTCACGTGTGATTATTGTCCACGTCGCTTTGCGCAGAAATACAATCTGCTAATACACCTACGCTCACACACCGGCGAGCGTCCATTTCAATGTGAGATATGCTCAAAGCAATTTGCTGCATTGGGTAACTTTCAAGCGCATCAGAAGATACACACTGGAGTGCGAGACATTGTGTGTCCCGTCTGCCAGAAAGCATTCTATAGTGCCGGTGATTTATCCAAGCATATGATTACGCACACAGGCTTAAAAAACCATCATTGTGATGTATGTGGCAAAACATTTAGTCGACAGCGTGATATGCAGGGGCATAAACGTAAAATACATTCAGCACAGGAGCGCAGCGAGGAGGATGACGAGGATGAGGCGATAGATACGGATGCTGTAGCTGTTGGCGGAGGAACAGGCAGCGGCGGAGGAGAAGAAGGAAGCAGTATAGTCCATGACGCCTTTAAATGTCCCGACTGTGACAAAGAATTTGCTTCAGCTGGCAGTTTGAGTGTACATTTTCGTACGCATGGCAGCAACAATTTACTTAATTTACCATTGGGTGGACAAATGCCACCACACCCGCATGCACATCATCACTATCATCATCATCCTGCAGCAGTACCACCACCACCACCTCCGACACATCCACATACACATGACAGCTTGCAAGCACATCACTTGCCATTGAATGCGCCACCACCACCACCATCGCTTCAGGGATCAAATCATCACATGTCAACTACCGGCCAACTAACGACCATGACGCACGCAACGACGGCGGCGGCAGCAGCGGCTCATCACCATATGCTGCCACCACCTCCTCCCCCTCCGACACCCAGTGCCCAAAGTGCTTTGGCAATGATGCACCCGGCACAGAGATTACATCCGTATTAAATAACATAAATAAATAAAAATGTGTAAGAGCTTTCACAAAGTCTGGAAATGCAACATTTATATTTTTTGAACCTTTTTTATTTTAAAATAACATTGTGCGTGTTTTAAAACGTTTTACCACCATCGAGATTTCACAAAAAAAAAAACAAAACCATTCAAAAAAAAAAACCAAAAACATTCAAGTGCTAATTAAGAAGTTTAAGTTTCACGAAAAATTCCCTTACATCTACGCAATTAAGCAGCATTTAAAATCTTGGCTTAAAAGTAGCCGGGTACTGATTGAAACGTGGACGCAACGCAGCATTCGATTTCTCATAATCTTTGCCGGTTTGTCCCAAAATAACACCATCCACTAGTTTGCCGTCCTTTCCAGCTGATGTGACTTCGGCAACGTCGATTATGCGTGGTGTCTTGCGATATTTATACCACCAGTACTCAAATATTAGAGTTATGCATGCCATTCCAATGCCCACGAATATAACAATAAATACACCGCCAATATTGTGAATGGATATGCCATCAGATTGATCTTCCGGTTTGTCGCATTTAGCTTGAGTCTCATCATTCTTCCACCATTTCTCCTTAAGTTTCTCCAATTGCCGTTTGTTGAGTAGAGTCAAAATTCTGGAATGCACATGCAAATTCATTTCAGTTCGAAGTTAGCAAACTTGAAAAAAACTTACGCATTATTGAATTGGTCTTTGAGATGTGAACCTTGCTGTACTGCAATGGCATATGGTTTGCGCGAAAACTCCTCGCCCACTATTTGCAGGTCACAATTTGTCATTACCAAATAGCGAATATCGGTGGCATCGCCCAGGAATGCAAAACCAGTCGCTGATGTTGAGTTGCGTACGCGCGCTACAGCCTCATCTAAGTCCGCTGGCAATTGGGCCTCTTGCATAGCTTGCCACATTTTCGTGTATTTGTCACTAACCGGATAGTCCCAGACAGCCAACTTGGAACGTTCCAGCGGTGTTAAAGAGTCATTCAAAGATAAATCTTTCCATATCTCATAGAACATTTGCTCGATGTTAGCCATACGCTCGAAATAAGTCATGGCCGAAGAACCATTGAGTGG
Source organism: Palloptera scutellata (assembly GCA_958295655.1). NCBI lineage: Eukaryota > Metazoa > Arthropoda > Insecta > Diptera > Pallopteridae > Palloptera > Palloptera scutellata. The sequence goes on from OY282452.1 coordinate 23,103,010, forward strand.
CGCATATAATATCTTGTATTGCTTAGCGAGATCATCTAAAGATTCAACGGGGGTATCGAGACGTGACACAGTGAGAAAAGCAGCCAAATTAGCGGTATACGAAGCGATGATAATGAAACTAAAAGTAATGAAAGTGAAAGTAATGTAAATTGGAGAAAAAGCACGCCAAGATAACGAACTCACCCAAAAAGCCACCAAGTAGCTGCAACCAGGCGACCGGACAAGTTTTTGGGCGCCTCTCCGCCCCCTTGCGGTGTCAACGAAGTCATGCAAAACCACAGGCATTCCTTCAAATTGAATTCGCGTTTCTCATCGTCATCCTTATACTTTTCACGATTGTTTTGATAGCTGTATGGGCTCCAACGGTCGAACACCCACATCAGAAAACTGGTGAAAAAGTATGCCGCCAAAATACAGAGCCATACATTTGTCTCCAATACGGTCAGAAATTTAAACAACGAGCTGGGTACTTGTGGCCGTTGCATCATAATTGTAATGCCCACCAAGTCATAATAAGGCACTGTAAAATCAATAACAATTTCACGCTCGGCCATCACATGCATGGAGCCCAAGCCAATGTCGGCCTGCTTATCAATTAACTTCTTAACAATGCCATTCCATTCGCCCTTCTCGTCCATGTTGCCGAATTTGTTATCTTCAACCTCCACTATGGTGTAGTCAAACTTCACAATATCAGCTATTTCGTTGATCAAATCGATACAATAGCCTTTGTAGCCTTTTGGGGCCTTATCGTCTTTGATAATGAAAGGAGCTTGCTGCAATGGCGAATTGTATGGATTTATTAACAGATATTATTTATCATAACTAGAAGTTTAAGCTCATGCTGAAGCTCACCACTACGGTATAAATTCGATAGACAGTGTCGGCGGTTAAATTCTTCATTATCTCCTCATCCTTGACCACTAGAGGCGAGTCCAGCCCAGCCGTCCATGTTCCAATTGATTTCGTGTTGACCGAATTGCCACCACGAATTTGTAAAACATTTATATCCATTTCGAATTGCATGAAGCTATAACCATTAAACGGCTTGCCAGGTTGCGTGATCAATTGAAACGTTCCATAAGAAGTTGGTTCAGTTATCTAAAAAACACACACTCACACAGTCACATACATAAGTGTGTACCCTACTTTTGTGCTTGGTTTGTTTACAGAAAATTACAAAGGCAAAGTTACACACACATGCAGAGAAATTACAGCAACTATCCTAGTCTAGTATTTTATTAACTGAAAGGTAATCAATAATTTATTCATTATAAATGGCACTATCACGCCAATCGAAAGGGGTGGAATGAGCGTTTCCCAATTATGTTGGTGTTTATGTGTGAAAGTGTTAATTTTACAACTGCTGCCACTGCGACACTCACCTGTGTGAAATATTGCCGCAAATCAATGGCTCTCTCGGGTGTATTGCCACCTTGAAAATCATCACAACCCAAATATTCCATATCCTTGGGCCAAGCGCCAGACTGAAGCATTTCCCTTTAAAATAATACAAATATATATTAATTTCTTGCATTATTTTGTGCCAGTTGAAGGAGGATAAGGGGGGAAGAGGAGAAGGAGAAGGGCGAGGAGCAGGAGGAGAAGGAGAAGGGCGAGGAGCAGGAGGAGAAGGAGAAGAAAAAGAAATTACTTTATGGTCAAAAATGTACGCAAAGCCAGGTCAAAATAGAATGCAGAAGATATTTGTGGCTCTTCGTTTAAGTTAAATGTAGTCCGCAATTTCCCCAAACGCTCGCGATATTTCGTATATGCCATGGGCTTCAAAAACATAATTGTTGCATTATCCCCTTGACTGCTGATTTCACCATCACTTTGGGTTATGGCATGCCAAGCGAAATTTCGTTGGAAATAGTTTGACTGCACCGATTCTATTGAAATTGAAAAATTCGAAAATTTAAAATACGTGTTAATAATGCCTTAGAAAATAACTCTTCAATTCGCCGTTCGGATTCGACATGAAACAACATGAATGCATGCTCGGCCTAGGCCCACCAAAAGGCGAAGAAAAGGCTAGTCTAGCTTTTAGGTTTAGCTTTTATTTCTATACCAGGATTTGTACTCGATATTACGATATTTTTGAGACCAATTTCTTCCGTTTCTAAAATCTAGAATTTTATACACTCGATATTTACCCAACACCAAGCGAATCGATTGTAAGTTGCCCAAAATGAAGAAATTATTAATATCCAAATTGCGCAGCTTCTCAATTTGCTCCTTACGTTCACTGTTGCCCTCCTTTGCAATAGCCGTGATCACGTGACGCGTTTGTATATTCTGTAATAGCGATTTGTACTTGTGATCCATCACGAAAGTATCATCATAGAGTATTGCAGCATTTGTGATATTCATTTTGCGAACAATGCTACGAACCACCTCGGGTATTATGTCGGCTGGTGGCATTACTTGCAGCAGATACTTCTGTTTGCTCTCCTCAATGTCACGCCACTGTCGCAAATCTCCTTCTTGCCCATACGAAGCGCTAACCGTAGGTAAGCCCAATGCCTGAGTAAATGACTTGACCGTTTCTGAAGCTATTCCAGATTTTGTAGTATCGAATACGACATGTGGCGGTTGTTTCTTACTAATGCTTTCCGAGTATTTGGTACAAACTGAAAGTAATGAACAAAACAAAAACCCATTAAAATTATGATTTCAAAGCTATGCATTTCAAGTATAGGGCAGCTTACTTGTCTCCAGAAGCACTTTAGCATCTGTTTTATTTGCTTCGACTTGATCAACTTGCACCGATAAACCATAGCTGGGACTTTTCTTTAGGAATGTTAAGACAACTTCAACAGCTTTTGCGGCAGGCTCATTATCGATATCGTTTATAAATACTGTTAACGTTTTTCGGTATTAATAAAGTTCAATTAAGTTAAAAATTCAGTAACATTTTATATCAATAATAAATATGTTGAAATCTTAATAACTAACATTGCTATTATCTTAAATTGGCATAAACAATACGAAATAAATTCATTAAAAATTGCACAAAAGTAAATGTGTAAACAGACAAGCAAAATCATTCATGCCAAGTGTATCAAAGTTAAGAACAGAACAACTCTTGATGTTAAACAGAAACGGAATCCGAGCTGTCACAGGATTTATTACTGGAGCCTGCACAGTTAGGAAACATCTTGCTAACATGAGAATAACTCGATACGAATTCTGTGGATTTTGTGACGAAGACGAGGAAACAGCAGAGCACATACTGTGCCAAGTTTTAGACTTCGTCACCTTACTATTGCTTAGCCAACTACGGTTGAAGTGGGCAATATAACTCCCAGGGATATATCTTAGAATTTTTGCTAATGCTACAAGCCTAGGAAGTTTATCTTAGGATATTCAATAGGCCTTTTTAGGCCGCAGTGATTTGTCCCCTTGTGCCCAGCTCCTGTTTCAAACTAATCTAATCTAAATGTGTAAAGTCTCTTTTGGCGATTACTTGATATGTAAAGCGTCTACCTATGTACATTATGTAACAGTAATTTCTCGATTTACGTCGTAATTCTTTCGGAGAATAGTGACATAAATAGTGACATTAAATGACGGCGTAAATCGAGAAATTACTCTATTAAGTATTGCTTTAGACTGGGCCAGCTATTCTTGCTGATAAACTTAAACTTATGTTTTTTTTTTCAAAATTCATGTACAAGGTAGGGTGCATGGACGTACGTTCATAAGGCCCCTTTGTAAAATTTGTTGTTTATTTTATGATGACTACCAAAATATTTCGGTCTTTAGTTGAATCGTTGTGTAAACATTTTTGAATATTTTTTAGCTATTTGTAAAGTTTTATTTGCCAAAAGTAGCACTACAAAAATTTGTCCCGGATATTGTGGTTTGAATATTTCAGTGCCACGATCACTAGACCGATTTTACCTATTTCAGAACATAACCTCTTCCTGACCATAAGAAATGTCTGTCAAGTTTGGTTAATATTGCTTAAGATTTACTGGATTTATGCAAACTTGCATCCTGACTGACGGCTCCCTCCTGTCGTAACGAACATCTGACTGACTGCATTTTATTACATACATATATAACGTGTTTAGATTTTTTCACATTTTAGAACACTGTTCTATTAACCCAGATATTCATACAAGTTTTGAAAAAGTTTGATTGACCAAAGTATGTTGAGGTTGTGTCGACCAATCCAACACTCTGAAAGTCATAATAGAGCAGTCTATTGAATGGAGAACACCGGTATACCTACTTTTCGTTGACTTCAAGAAAGCCTTCGACACCATTCGACGATCTGCAATATTGGATGCCTTAAAGAAAAAAGGGGTTCCCACGAAAATCATCCAGCTCTTGAAGGCACTCTACCGCGATTCAGAACTCGCTGTACTTCACAACGGTAACATCACCACTCCATTCACATCAGCATCAGGAGTTAAGCAAGGCTGTCCACTTTCGCCTCTTCTCTTCGCCGCTTAACTCGACGAAGTCATGCTCGAAGTCGTGTCGAAAAGTAAAGTCATTAAATGGACACTTTCTCGGGAGCTCCACGACCTAGATTACGCCAATGATATCTGCCTTGTGTCACACAAATTGTCTGACATGCAATGCAAAATCGACCAGCTAGCTGCTGAGGCTCAAAAGGTTGTCTTAGAGATAAACATCTCGAAAACCAATGAGCAATGAGAGCCAACAACACCAGCAGCAATAGTATCATCATCGGAGGGCAAGCAGTACAATTCGTAGACAGCTTTTGTTACCTCGGCAGCGTAGTCTCAACGAATGGTGGAGCAGAAGTAGATGTGGAGAATCGGCTGCGTAAAGCTAGATCGGCGTTTGGACGATTACAGCGCATATGGAAAAGCTCACAGATCTCAAGAAGAACCAAACTGAAGATCTTTAAAGCATGCGTAAAGTCTGTACTGCTATACGGTAGTGAAACCTGGTTAAATTTCAAACTCCATCACTCAGAAACTACAGGTATTTGTAAACAAATGCCTTCGCATAATATGCAGGGTGTTCTGGCCGAATACCATCAGGAACGAAGATTTCTGGCGATTGATGGAGCAGGACCCCATTGCTAAACAAATAAGATTTTGTAAATGGCGGTGGATAGGTGACACACTGCGAAAGCCGTCCGAAAGTATCAGCAGAACTGCGTTAGACTGGAACCCTCAAGGTCACAGACGGCCTGGACGCCTGCGCAACACCTGGAAGCGGCCCATTGAAAGTGAACTGAGAGCAGCTGAAGAATCGTGGAACGTTGTCAAAAGAATAGCTAACAATAGAATAAGATGGCAATGTTTTGTTGAAGCCCTATGTTCCCAACTGAAATAAAACAAGAAGAAAAAAAAAAAAAGTTTGAGGTACATACTTACTTCAGTAGTAGAACCAAATATTAAGAAACTTGTCTTTGGAAATTCAGGTAACTTTTTTGTCACAGGTTCTTGGACTTTATAGCTCACTCATCTACTTAATGATGATGCTCTAGATGCTCTAGAACTTTAACAGCCATAATTTAAATTTGTTGCACACACTGCCTTTATACTTTGCCTTATGTTGTACATATAATCCCCCCCTCCTCCTCCCCCCCCCCACCCCCCACCTACTCTAGAATCCAAATCTTGAAATTATCATATGCTGACATCGAAAACAGTAACCAAAATGAAAGAATTACCTATTTTCAATGAGGTAACATTAAAAACAATTCGAAATTGGTTTTCGGATTGAATTTGTAACTGCTACGACAGACTACGACTACGACAGACAGTTTAAATGATTCATTTGGAATGTACTGAGATATTAATTCTGTTGAGTTAACTCAAATGTTCACCTATTGAGTATTTTGTGCTAACCAAAATCGAGAAATGTTATTCTCATCAGTATAATAATCATCCTCATCATAAAAAAAATATTCAAGTTGTATGATCTCAACAGGTCGAAAATTTGTCAGTTGAGAACTCGCGAATGTTATGAGGTTTCCTAGAAACTTGGCAAATCTCATCTATGTTTTGTTGTGCTAATGCCAGTTGTTTTCTTTCCACGGAGAAAAGATTTTCAGGCAAATATTCAATTAAATCTGCTGTCCTTTTCTTTCGTTGAGAAGCTGGAAATTTGCCACTTCAATGACTCAATGACCGGTGCTGTATAATTTGAGGACCTTCGTCGGGACTCAATGCGATGAATGTTGATGCAATTATTGGCTCTAATGAACTCATTTACCATTCATGCTGTCTCTCCGCATTGCGAGTCTTTGCGAGTTGTTTCCCAATGAAATTCAAATTCTGCTGTGCCTCAAGTTGCTTGCGAAGTCTACACTCTCACTATCTCTCGGTGTTGGTTTTTGAGTTATTTTTCACGATACCAGAATCTGAATTTTGTTGGGCCTCCATTTTTCGAGGAAGTCTACATTTTGGCTGTCTCTTAGCAGCAGTTTTTGCTGGAAATTTTATCGTAACACAATCGCCATTTATTTGCGCCTCGCGTTTTTTTTTCAGTCTATACTCGGTCATTCTTGCAACTCGAAAAATTTGTAACAATTTTTGTTGAAATGTAAAATTTTTGTTTATAATTTCAAATTTGACGAGAAACTGATGGTCAGCGCCGTCTATCAATCTAGTTATCTTATACTCGATGGATAGAGGGCGCTGTCCCTTATTTCCGTGACCATTTTCGGTGCGACTATCATCTTTTACCCCCGGCGTAAATATAAAAAACGATTCTAAAGAAGTAAATGATGAATACACTTAAAAACAAACAACGGATGTTGTTATGCAATTATGCATCGTTTTTTTCTTTTTTTCTATCTTTCTTTCTTTCTTTCTTCCTTTCTTTCTTTCTTTCTTTCTATCTATCTATCTTTCTTTCTTTCTTTCTTTCTTTCTTTCTTTCTTTCTTTCTTTCTTTCTTTCTTTCTTTCTTTCTTTCTTTCTTTCTTTCTTTCTTTCATTGTTTCTTTGTTTCTTTCTTTCTTTCTTCTTTTGATGGCACAACGACCCACGGAGGGTCTAGGCCGAGCTTGAATAAACTATGCTAATAAGGCCATTAATTAAATTGAATTAAAAAATTTTTTTAAATATCTTTAATAGCTTTTCTGTAAGTTTTGACCAAAGGGTCTTCTTAACAATATAGGAAAGTCATTACTTATTTTCTTCTTTTAATGGCACAATAGCCCATGGAGGGCTTAGGCCGAGCTTTTAGCATTCACTCATGTTGAGCGTGTTATATACACTTTTCACATGAATGGAAGGGACCTACAGTTTTATGCCAAATGAAAGCGGCGAAATAAAAAGCTTTTCATAGGCAATTTTTACCATTTTGCCTGCCAAGAAGTGATGCCGTGTAGAAAAATGGTTTTTTCTACTTTTGGATTTTGCCTGGGCCGAGATTTGAACCCCGATTCAACGCCACAACGACCATGAAAGTTATTACATATGGTATTATATAAAAAAAAAATCGGTTGAACCCATTACCCCTCAGCTTAGCCCTCAGGTGGGTAGTAACTTTGAAGTTGCAGAATAGTTATTTTATATCTAATGGAGACCCCAGGATCAAAATTTAAATTCTACGCATTTATGGTTCCAACATTTCAACATTTTTACACATTTTACTCGTACATTTACATCTTTCGAAATAAAACATGGATGAGCTAATTTCTTGTTGTATACTTACAGACATTTATATTTTGACTCGTTTGCCCTACGACGTATTTTTCCACAGCCAATATTATTATAAAACTAACAAATGCGAGTTTTAAAATTTTAATGTTATTGTTATGCATTATTTATGATCGGCCGACATTAAAGCGAAAACCATATGCAAAATTCACTATTAACTCTCAGAATAAAAATATAATCTTTGAATTATAGTAAGTATTTAAAAAGGTAATTTTCAAAAACAAAAAGAAAAACGTTTCAACACGTTGAGCTCGTAATTTTAACTGATTTATTGAAAGGAATAAAGGGAGAAATGAATGCTCAAGCTTTGTGTACAATTTTTCGTCATTATTGAATTTTATATGAACTCGTGAAGCAGACAAATTATTTGTATTGCTACAATCAGTGAGTTACTAATGTGAGAGTATTTGAAATTACAATTTATGGGGGTTTCAAGAAGAAAACACAGGGCTGGGCATGAAGACCTTCTTTCCAGAATAGTGCATACATACCGACGTGTGTATGTATGTACACAGTATACGGGTATACCTCTCCAAAATACATACATAGTACATACATATGTATGTATATTCACATGTGCATTGGACATGTTTAGAATTGGTCGTACTCGTAGTTCTGATTGTTGTGTTTTGCTCTTGAAGTTCTAGTATCCTAGGTGATGATGTTGAAAGCTAAGCAGAAACATACGAATACGCTCATACGAACAAATGTACGTTCATATACATACATACATACATACATACATACTCGCTTGTGTATAGTATGTATGTATTTTTGTACAATATTTTATTACTGAGGTAAGTAATGGGTGTTTTTTCTAGAAGTGTGGTTTTCAATCTGGCAATACTTTTTTCGGAATCTTTTTGGTCTTTTTGACAGCTGTCACTTGATTTATGCTCAGTTTGGTTTGCCATTTCATAATGAATAGACTTACGCCTGAACAATGTTTGCAAATTACTGAAATTTAATATCAAAATTCATGCGCTATGAAAAAAGTGTTTCGCAAGCTACGTCCATTTAGCGACGAGGCTCATTTTTGGCTCAATGGATACGTGAATAAGCACGTATCCATTGTCGTATTTCGTATTTGGAGTGAATACCAACCAGAGGCAGTTCAGCAGCTACCAATGCATCCCGAAAAATGCACTTTTTGGTGCGGTTTATGAGCAGGTGGCATCATTGGGCCGTACTTCTTCAAAGACGATGAAGGCCGCAACGTTATGGTCAATGGAGAAAGGTACCGTTCGATTATAACACTTTTTTCGCCGAAAACACTAGAATTGGACTCGGCCGACATGTGGTTCCAACAGGACGATGCCACATGCGACACTACACTCGAAACCATGCATCATGCATCAATTGAGAGGCGAATTTGGTGAGCAGTTAATCTCACGTTTTGGAGTAGTCAATTGGCCACCAAGATCGTGTGATTTGACCCCGTTAGACTATTTTTAGTGGAGCTGTGTTAAGTCTGTTGTCTATAGAGACCAGCCAAACACGATTCCTGCTTTGGAAGCCAACATTGAATGCGTCATTTGTGAGATTCCGGCCGAAATGTGTGAAAAAAGAATGGACCACTTGAAGCGTAGCCGCGGACAACATTTAAGTGAAATTATCTTTAAAAAGTAAATGGCAGAAATTGATTTATCGATCCAAATCAAAATTTCATTGACTTTTGTAAAATTTCTGTGTTTTTTTTTATTTTCATTTTCAAAAACTAAACTCTTATAAAAATCACCCTCTATTTATAAACCCATAAGGCAATGCATAAGATCGTTAAATTTGCAGTACATTATAAACACATGTGCATTAAGACTTTTGCACAATTTATTATTAAATCTACTTCTAAATCCTAAAATTAGAACCATACACTGACTGATTTTAAGTCATAGAAGTATTTGGCTCGGTTTGTTAATTTCGTGAAGTAGGTTAGGCATTTGTACTCGTTTAACAGGGAATCATTAGCATGTGCTATCTATTATCCATCCCACTGGGCTCATTTGTACGTATGTGTATACATATTCACTGTGTCTGTATATATGTAGTAGTAAGTATGTAACTACATACATATGTATTATTTATGCATTAGGCAAATGTTAATTTTATGCATTAGAAATAGATTTATATAATTATTGTGTAAACAAATTATTTATAGGGCTTTAATTGAAATGACCTTGAATATAATATGTGGAGAAAATAGGATAATAGATAGCATAGATCTATTATTATATAAAATACATTTTTTAAGTGAATCTTCTAATGGGGGAATACTGAAATCTGGATCGGCAATCTTTAGGGTGACGAATTATTTTATTCTACTTGCTTCTCTAAGTAAATATGAAAAAAAAAATGACATCAAACTCATTTCTCTCATTCTCTTTATTGAGGAATAAAATCGAAATGTTACGCGCTTTAACACATAGAGTGGTGAGAAGTGCAACAGCACAAACAAAAAAACGAGTAAAAAAATTCACTCCTACAAGAACAACACGAACAGCACTCTCTTTCTCTCTCTCTCGCTCACTCTTTTATTTATGTATTTGCACTAAAGGAATTTCTCGTCAAAACAACACGATTAACAATAACAGTAAATTCCTCTAAAGCCAATCACTCGTTAATATGAAAATAAATCGATTATTCGCTGTCGACCGCGTGTATATGTACACATTAGATGACAATGAGAGAGTCGACGTCTCTGGGCCCGATCCCTATACAACCAATATATACATACTTAGCATGAAAAAAGTTCGATCACAATACCGGCTCTCGCTGTCTATTCATCTATTCTATGATACTATCTCTCTCTCTCTCATGTTTAAATGAACGAAAGGAATTCGTGTGGGAATTCTGCGTTGAAATTATTACTATTTTTCATTTGAGTTGATTCTTCCAACAACCATCTTTAAAATTTGTTCATTGCATTAATTCAAATAGAAAGAATTTCGAAATAAAAGGATGTGAGGAAATATAAATAGAAAACGTGATGTATAGAAGTAAAACCAGCAGGTCGTGATAAGTTCAATTTCACCCGCCTGTTCTTAAACTCTCACATTATTTTTTTTATTTCTCTACTCCAACGGGCTTATAAGGTAAAATTTTAAGTCTTTTGTTAAACCACTAGGATTAAGGTGCAGTAAAAACTGTGTTGGGAGAGTTGTGTTAATTCTAAACCATTCGAAAAAACAAGATAATTTCTTCTATCAACAAAAAAAAATTTAGGATGGAAGGCAGATTGCTTGGAGACTTGCTTCCCTTAGCCCTTTTTAATGCAAAATATTAAAAATATTATGTACGCAAATGTTATGTGGTAGCCGTGGCGTAGGTTATAGTATGCTGGACTGATAAGCAGAGTTTTCTATGTTCTATCTGACACCACTTCTTGGCAGACAATGGCAAACCTCCAAGAAAAAGTAAATAGTTCCTAAGAAAAATTTAATTTAACACGCGTAACATGAATGGATGCGAAAAGCTAGGACTAGGCCCTCCATGGGATTGTTGTGCAATTAAAGAAGAAGAAATAATTTTAAGCCAATGAAGTAGTTAATGCAACTTCTAAATAAAATATCAAACTCGAACTGTTATTATCTTAAATACATATTATGTCTCAAATTAGATTGAACAGTAACACATAAACTTCATTATTAAACTACTCGGCGCCATGGAGCCTACGTTACCGATGTTAGCCGGTAACACAGATCTAATATCAACTCCACTCTTAACACCTTATGTTCCATTCCCAATATATTCCGCATTTGATCGAAGCTACAACCAACTGATTTGTTTACATTCTCGTTGGATATTTCAAAAGTCGCCCCATTGTTTTGTTGTATTAAAATGGCCATAGTTTAATAGCTTATGAAAATGACTACATTTGAGAAATTCTACTGCCAGAAAATAATCGATTGCAAACAAGGTGCTGTGCGCGCTGTGCGTTACAATGGTAACTAATTGGGAAAACAGGAATTTTCTAATTCATCATTTGTTGCTTTCCTTTTCGCCGATTTCAGTTGATGGCTCCTACTGCCTTAGCTGCGGTTCAGATAAGAAAATCAAGCTGTGGAATCCCAGCACTGGTCTACAGCTTAAAACATATGGTGGTCATGCAGATGAAGTGACGGATGCTGCAGGCAGCTGTGATAGTGGCTATATCGTTTCATGCAGCTTAGACAAAAGCATCATATATTGGGACGTGTCAACAGGAGCGCCCGTGCGACGTTTGCGGGGGCATGCAGGTGGTGTGCGTTGTGTCTGTTTCAATGAAGATTCCTCTATTGCGATATCAGGTGGACGTGATAATGCCGTAATGTGCTGGGATATACGAACAAGGCGGCTGGAACCGGTACAGGTCATGAAAGATGCACGTGACTGCATCACAACTGTTCTAACAAATGATCGTAAAATCATCGCCTCCTCACTCGATGGCTGTGTGCGTCACTATGATATACGTGTAGGGGAACTCATTTGCGATAAGGTGGGTGAACCGATAACCTACCTTGCACAAACACGCGATGAACAATGCCTTGTGGCAGCTTGTCAGGATAGTGTAGTGCGTCTAGTCGATTGTGATACTGGTGGATTACTAGCAGAGTATAAGGGGCATCGTGCTGATGATTACCATATCGAATGTGGCATAATCGCCAATGACGCGCACATTGTTTCGGGTACCAGTGAGGGCAATGTCATGGTTTGGGATTTGTTGGAGGGTAAAGTGCTGCAACGAATTGAGATTAGTGAGTATCTTGATTATTGATGCAATTAGAGAAACTTGTATTATATTTTCAGTAATACTTTTCTTGACTTCGCAGGTAAAAATGGCGGAGTGGTGCACTCACTGGACACGCATCCTAAACAAAATGAGTTGCTCTTTGCCAGGCGGAGAGATATTTATGTATTTTCTCCTGTTCCACCAACAGCTGAAGACGAAGATATTTTAATTTTATGAAGTAGTAAATAATCTGAACTATAATATGAACAGACTGCAAAATTGACCACGACATTCTTTCTCGGGAAATCATCATCCATACATTCAATAAAGCATTTTATATTACCATATTTAACTTAATAAATGCATCTAGATGCCTCAACTATAAAGCAGGAATTAACACCGAAACGAATGAAAAGTTAAAAAGACTATAACTCATATACCAACGCAAATGTTGTATTGAAAACTTAATACTTGTATTTCTTTACTTGCCACAAACTGCTCATACTCATCCGACAGTATTGGAAAGTATTAACAAGTATTAGTTGCTTTTTTTTAAAAGAATTTGTTACTACATTAATAATGATTTTATACATCGATTGATTATTATCAACGATTTTATTTTGAGTGGTCGCTGTGGCGTTGTGGTAAAGCGTTGGACTGCTACGCAGAGTGTCCGGGGTTCAAATCTCGGCACAGGCAAAATGAAAAAAGTAGAAAAAATAATTTACAAAAAAAATAATAAAAATAACCTCTTGGCAGCCAATGGCAACCCTACAAGAGTAAAAATTGACTATGAAAAGCTTTTCACTTCGCCATTCGGATTCGGCATTAAACTGTAGGTCCCTTCCATTCATGTACAAATATAACACACATAACATGAGTGTATGCGAAAAGCTCGGCCTAGGCCCTCCATGGGCTGTTGTGCCATTAAAAGTAAGTAAGTTATTTTGAGTAATTAGATTTTTTGTTACCGTTAACGACGTTTCAGTAACGATAATAAGAACGAATCAGTGTCGAACCGGTAACAGTAAGGGTTTCAATCCCATCTTAAGTGTTTTTTTCAATAGGGAAAACGCCGAATAATTAAGATATCAGCGATATTCGATATCGCTGATATGACCACCGCAAGCAAGTTTGCAGCGATCGGTTTTTGGGTGTTAATTTTCCACTACTCTTCCACATATATCGTCCGGAAGCTCCTCTAACGTTGTTGGCTTGTCTCCATAAGCTAAAGACCTAATGTAATCCCATAAAAATAAATCGACGTTAAATCGCATAAGCGATGTGGCCGGTGTACATTTCACTCAGCATATCGTGTTCGTTGTGAGAGTGAGTAAAAGCTCTCGCTTCGTGTTCGGTGCAACAACAATTGCATGGTGTTCGACGAGCAAAATCTGAACATAACCATGACCTTAGAAAAATATGATTACCAATTAATTATAAAGTAAAATGGGATGTCAAATGTTTTTTTTTTGGTCCCGTGGTGAATTTTGAAATCCAAGATTTGGCAACACTGAATCATCAAATTGGCAAAATGGCGAAAATTTACGTATCTGGCAACTCTGGTTAATATTATTTACTTGGACAAAATAAAAGCAGCTGAGCGCCTTTCTGATTTAATTTAAAAATATAATTTATTGGCTCATTTCAATTTCAAGCAGGAACGTTGAAATGAATAAAACAAAGAAAGGAGTAAATATAAATAGGGGAAAGCAGTTGTCGCTATCGTCATTCCTGGGCTGCGGTCGTTCCATTGGGACTAGTAAGTTTTGTGAAAATATCTAATTAAGGTTTATGTATACGCAATTTCTATGATTTCTAGGTAGTGCAACATCCAGCAATAGTAGCGGCAATTCCACGGCGGACAAGAAGCCAAAGGAACAGGTATTAAACCCAATATATTTGGATACGTCCACGGAAGACGAGGAAGATGAGAGCGACAGCAAAATTAGTGAGCGGCAAAAAGTAACAAAAGTGGGAATGTCTGAGACGAACCTTATAAAAAAGTATTATTTCGAAGACTGTGCTAAATCACCACTGACAGTTTTGCCTCGCGTTACAAAACACGAAACTCCTGCTACTCCAACCTCTAGAAATGAAAACGCTGCCACCACAATAAAAGCCGACCATTTGATATCTCCAAGCAAATTTGATATTGATGAAATTGATCAAATAATAAAGGGTGCTGCGAGCTATCAATCGGCGCTGACGCGGCTCAACAGTAGCATCTGTAAACTGAAGAACGAAACACGATTATCACTTTCGCCCAAGGAATCGCCGACTATAAAATCGAATACAACAAATACTGGTAGCTGTAGTCCGGATATAGATGACAGTTTCGATTTGTTGGTAAAAGAAACACCAAACTCCAAAAGAATAAATGTTGAAGTAGAAAACGATATATTAAATCTCACAGCCATTAATATATCATCTTCATCGCCTAAGAGTTCGCCTCAAAACACCCCGTCAACTTTGGGTAGTCCGACAGATACTAGAACAATGGAAGCCAGCAATGTTAGTGTTACCTTCGAAAATGATCTTAACGATTACTTGCGCAATGTGGAGGAAGAAAGCGACTACAGAACAAGTACTGCTAATGTAAGATTTATTAAATTACTACTTCGTGTTCTTACCAATTATAAAATGAATACTTTTTAGGAAAATATTTTTCCATTAAAATCTAGTTTAGCGTTTCTCAAACAAACGTACTTGGAAGTATCGGATAAATATTGCAGCATATTCGATCAAATACCTATTGAATACTTCAGTCGTATCAAAGGCTTTGACCCAACTGTATTTTTTAAATTGAGAACTATGCGAAATAGAATCAAAGCAAAGACACGGCTTCTTCAAGGTAAAATTGCAACTGAAGAAGCATTGGAAAAGCAGAAGTTGGAAAAAGAGCTAGCTTCATTCGATGACTTTGAGGAAGAAGAACGACAATTGCAGCGAGAAGTGCGACTTAATCGCGAAGACAATAAGAACCATTTGAAGGCGATTTCAAAAACATCCATAGCCACAACTGTAAATGGAGGCATACCAAACGACGACGACTTGTATGATTTGTATGAGAATAATGAAGGGCATAATGATTCCAGAGAAACGCTGCTCCTGGACGATGAACGAAATGACGTTTTGTTTAATGGTGTCAGCGCAATAAATAAAGACGACGGCGGCGAACCTACAAACTTATCGCGTAATGGAGATAGCGATGACGAAATAACCGGCTTAATCAATGATATACACGAACAGGATGTAATGCTCAATGGGAAAAAATCAGAATTTAATACCTGCACGTACAAGGATTTTGAGCAGAAGTCTGTAAAAACGGCGAAAAATTGGTATTCTGGTGAAGCACAGGGCAAGACAACGACAGATGAAGAGGTTGAAAGATATCTGGAAATAGTGGATGATGACGGTTGGCAGGTAAAAAGAAAATATCCTTTCTTATCACAATAATTGCATGCCGACAAGTTTATATAATTTTATTAGGTATACAATGCTGAGAAATTTGAAAGTACGTTCTCACAGGCCGCCTTAAAGGTACGATCAAAACAATCCACATCCGAAATTATCGACATATGTGATGACGACACACCGTCGACTAGCCGCCATAGTGTTATAAAAAATCGCAGTGAAAAAGCTGAGAAATCCACAGTTGTAAAATCGCCTCAAAAGTTGGCTGGTAACTTCCATTCCAATATACATAATGACGGTATTACGGGCGAATTCGATGGGCAAAGTTTTCCACATTCGGAAAGTTTGATGACTGCGCTACAGTTTAATTTCGGCTTAAAGAGCTTTCGTCCAAATCAACTGCAAGTTATTAATGCTACCCTTTTGGACAACGATTGCTTTGTATTGATGCCGACAGGAGGAGGTAAGTCCTTATGCTATCAGCTGCCGGGTATTTTAACGGAGGGCGTTACTATTGTCATAAGTCCTCTCAAGTCATTGATACTAGACCAAGTCAATAAATTGGCCTCCTTGGATGTAAGTTCATAAATGTGGCACGTCTACAACATAACTGCTCAAAATAATTTCTTAATTAAATAATTTTAGATATATGCCAAAAGTTTCTCTGGGGATCAATCTTTGCAAGAAGCACGTGGTATTATTTGTGACTTGGAAACGAACCCACCACGCATAAAAATTATGTATGTTACGCCAGAGAAGATTTCTCACTCAGAAAAATTTCAGGTATGTAATACAATAAATAATAATAATAACAAAAGTAAAGTTAAATATAATAAAATAAGCTAACTTGTGCTTAATCTTTTCCGTCATACCGTCATATATGAAAAGTTAACAATAACTTTTGATTTGTAATCCATTTACTCATTTTTATTATAGAAATTGAAAAGAATTTCCATCCTTCGAAGTTTTTGCGGGAGGATATAATTTTAGTATGTACTGAAATTAACTCAGAAATGTGGAGAAAGAATTATGGCTTTGCTAGGAAAAATTACTAAATTAGTGGAAGGTTTTTTATACCACTGAACCGCGGAAAGCCAGGGACCAAGAGTTTGTCCTAAAAATATAAGAAAAAGTATTATTATTTTATTCTGGAAACAAATTCGAATTGTTGTGATTGTCTCGTTAGATTCGTATGTACACAGCCTACCTTATACCTAAGCTGAACTGAGCAGGCGACTATTATAGTTCCAATGTCAGTCCTCATGTCCTTTAAATCAGCTCAAGGCATTGTTCCAGTACAATCAGTAGCAATTTTCCTGAGCTAAATAAGAGCGGATATTCAATTTCCGAGATATTCAATTTCTTTCCCATTTCCTATGATCTTTAGTAAATTCCGTAGACTAATTTTGATTTATACAAAAAAAAAATTAATTTGAAAGTCTCGAGGTAGTAAGAAAAAATCGAATATGTGCTAATTGTACGCTAATTAATAGTGTGGGAGTAGCCACGATGCCCACCTACCATAGGACGTGCCATTCATCCCCATTTGCTACATACTGACCACTTTATATTCCCTTCTTCAATAACCCTTCCAGGATACTTTAGATCTCCTTTATGCACGCAACTACATCAGTCGATTCGTCATCGATGAGGCACATTGTGTATCACAGTGGGGTCACGACTTCCGGCCCGATTACAAAAAGCTTGGTATTTTACGTAAACGTTTCCGCAATGTACCTGTTATGGCACTCACTGCAACAGCAACGCCACGTGTCCGATTAGATATTTTGCGACAACTCAATCTGGAGAAATGCAAATGGTTCTTGTCCAGCTTCAATCGCAGCAATCTAATGTTCAGTGTTGTTCCGAAGAGAGGTGCAAGCACAATTGATGATATGAAAGAGTTTATACGTTCGAATCCGCCATCATGGAGTGGCATAGTGTATTGCCTGTCACGAAAGGAGTGCGAAGAAGTGGCAAACAAACTCACCAAGTTCGGTATCAAAGCAACTGCATACCATGCCGGGCTGGTGGATACTGTGCGTGAAACACGCCAAAAGGATTGGATGACAAATAAGGTGCGCATCATATGCGCTACAGTGGCTTTTGGCATGGGCATTGATAAGCCGGATGTACGCTTCGTGTTGCATTATTCGCTGCCACAATCAATCGAGGGCTATTACCAGGAGGCAGGTCGTGCTGGTCGTGATGGAGACGTCGCACGCTGTGTACTATATTACAATTATTCCGATATGATACGACAAAAGAAGTTGATTGATTGTAAGTGCTTGCAAATATGGAACATAAAATGAAATAGTACTGAACTCTGAATTCTGCTTTTAGGGGACAAATCGGTTACAATGGATGTAAAAAAAATTAAAATTGAAAATTTGCACCGCATTGTGGGTTACTGTGAGAATATAGCCGATTGTCGACGTGCACAGCAGTTGGACTATTTCGGCGAGCATTTTACGCGAGAAGAATGCTTACAGACTCCCGAGACTGCATGTGACAATTGCCTCAAGCAAAATATGTATAAGGCATGTTAAATATTGGATTGCATTGAGCGTTGTACTTATCTGTTATGACTATTTTTTCCCATTTTCAGAGAATGGATGTTTTGGAGCACTGCCGCAAGATCGGGCATGCAATTAAGGACCTTTGCAGTGGTCGTTCGCGCTTTACTTTGCTATACATTGGTAATTTGCTGATTGCCTTTAATCATTAAGGTAACAAGTTATTAAAAACAAATTTTATTCTTCAGCGGATGTGCTTAAGGGTTCAATGATTAAGAAAATCATCGACCATCGTCACAATAACACTCCGTTCCATGGTTGTCTGAAGGAGTGGGACAAGTCTGATGTGCAGCGGCTGTTGCGCAAAATGGTTATCGAGGGGTATTTGCGCGAAGAGTTAATATTCTCGAACGACATACCGCAAGCGTACATCTACTTGGGTCCCAATATCGCGATGCTCATGAAGGAAGGCAAGAGAATTGAGTTTTTGGTTACACGGAAAGATGGCGGCAAAAAATCACTGGCAACGGAAAGCAATTTGAAATCCGTGCATGACTCGGCAAATATGCCAGCAGAAGTGTTGCAAATATCTGAGCGTTGCTATTTAGAGTTGCTGGATCTGTGTCGCACAATTGCAGCAGAACGCAACGTCACCATGTCTAGCATTATGAATATTCACGCTATCAAGGCAATGGCGAAATTACTGCCAGAGACGGAAGCCGATATGCTTTTAATACCGCATGTAACTAAGGCGAATTTCGACAAATACGGCGAGAAGTTACTCGAAATTACACGAAATTATGCAGCGGAGAAATTATGTCTACTAATGGACTTGGAAGAAGAAACTACTGATACTGATATCGAGAATGCAAGCAGAATAAATACGACTGCAGGCAGTGGAAAGGTGGGGAGCGCTGAGGATGACAACATCACTTCGTGGGAGAGAGAAGTCGCCGCACAAGGCAGCAGCAATAGTAGAATGGGCAACAACAGCGGCTTCAGAGGTGGTAAACGAAAACGTACTTGGCGTAATGCTTCTCCCTCAAAAGCGAAGAGAAGTTCCAGTTGGGGTAACGCTAGTGTCGGCAGTCCACGAAAGCGTCAAGGTGTTCGTAAAAAAACAGTAACGAAGAGAAAAAGTAGCAGTAATCGTGGGAGCACTACGAATTCTGGAGCGCGAGGAGCTGGTGGCGGCGTTTGGTTAAGCAAAAGAACGGGTACGTTGTCCTAGAAATACTATATTTATCATGGTTTCAAAACTGTATGGGAAAATGTGATTTCCATTTTAGGTAGTACTGGCGGTTTTCAGTTGATGCCAATTCCAGGTTTAAAATAATGTTTAAGACAAAAATATATTTGTTTCTAGTTAACATTTAACCGAAGATTTGTAACGCTAATAAATACTGAAGTTGAATATTTTATTATAATAAATTGTGTAGGTTAAGCACTAAGATGTAAACAAAAAATGCAAGCAGCTGATTATTTAAATTCTAGTTTAAGCCAATCATTAGACAACAAACAAAAATATCACTAGTAAAATGGAAGATTTGAACATTTCATGTCACATCCTGTGAAATGAACGTTACCTAAGTGGGATAGCACGTGACAGTACCGAGTGCGATGAATGTTTTATAAACTGTTTATGAAATAATGAAATTGCAAAAAATCAGGGGGAAAAATGCATTGCGATGATGGACGCGAATGAATCTATGTTTAAATCTACTAACAGCAAAATTGCGTTTGGCTTAGAATATTACATAGCAGTCTCTTGCAAGTAGGCATAATGGATTTTGAGCATTCCATAAGCAAAACACTTCAAAATACAAGATTGCTGCGCTGTTTGACCATCACTGGTTTAGAATAATATTGCAGAGTATCTTCATATTTCCACTTGTCATAAAGACAATCTAATCGGAGTAACCCGTAACACGTTACACCATCGCCTGTTAGTGTTGGCTATAGGTTATAATACTCCATTGTGGGTACTTTCTTTTTGTAGTTTAGTATTCTTCTTGGATAGCCCCACCGTGGTATCCGCTGTTTTAAACACGGTTTTAAAGTAAGGTTCATATGCTTTATTTAATATCAACCAACTATTTCAAATTCCTATTGTGAATCACTTGAACTGGAACTAGAAGTGTCGGTAGACATGACCTCAACGTCATCTTGTGATGCCTCCTTGTGTGATCGAGTCTCTAACGCAACTGAGTTGCCTGACGAACCCATTGTCATATGTAATTCTCCTAAATTATTCCAATTGAATTGATTCTGAAAAGCGTTGGGCACCTCCAAATTCCGTTGTGCATCGGGAACATTATTCTGATGTGATACTGTGCTGCCATTAATACTCAGATCGGATTTCCCCAAAAAGCCATTTCTCATCTCAATATCTGTAGGATATGGACGTCGTACATCGCCAATGCACCACGTCAGCGGTGCACTGACTGCGTTCGCCGAACTAATACGATGCGCATATTTGATCAGCTCTTCACTACTCACCGGGCGCTTGTTCGCTTGATTAATACTGCAAAGTTTCTGGCGTGCTTGGAAAATCGCAGTTGACAACATAAGTTCTGCTTCTTTGAGTGATTTTTGCATTTTCTGTATTTCCCGATCCTGTTGGATGTGTGAGGAATAATTAAGTTGTAAATGTTAATTGCAAGCTTTGTGCCTTGTTGCTGCCGCTTTTACTTACGTGCACATCTACTTTTGCTCTCAGCTGGTCCATTTTTTTCTCAATGTTAGCCTGTTCATCCGCCAATTCCAACATCTTTCTGAACTCTTCATCTTTGGACACCAGCAAATCAACCAGCGCTGCATGGTCCGCGGTTGAGATTTTCTGATGTTTGGGAGCAATTGTGTTTTCGATAAGTTCCCTAAATACAAAACGCGAATATAATTAATTTATACATAAACAAATATTGGTTTCACTCATTACACACTTCGAAATTACTTCAATATCGTCCAGAAGTAACAGGAGACGTTCTTTGGTGCTTAAATGAAAGGACATTCTTTCGTTTATCTCTTTTTGGTGGAATAAACAAAGTAAATCTGCAACCGTTCAAGAAATGAATTAGGGATGTCGATACTTGGCGACAATTATCGTTACGAAGTAATATCAATTGTCAGTGTTGCCAATTCAGTGCGATCTTGTGGTTTGTTACTACTAGGGATGTGCAAATGGAGGGAAAATTTGATTTTCGACTTTTAAATTGATCAAAAATGAATTGACTTTTTAAGTCCATTACACCACGTTATTTTTTTATTTTGAATTAACTCTTTATACGGAACAGAAAAGAGAATAAAAGAATTTTATTAGGTAAATACACACTTTTTCCTATATTTTTCGAATTTTCATTGAATCGAATATAAAAAAATGAATTCGTATAAAATATGAGCTACCTCTCTATTGTCTGAAGCTTCACAAGTAAGTGTATTTTTTCTTTCTTCTTTAATTTTTTATTATTATTTGAAAAAACTTTTGCTTTGTTTGAACATTATTTATTATTTGAACCTGAACTCGAACTTGAATCAGCTTCCACTTTTATTTTTTGATTGAACCGGCATCCGAACTCAAAACTTCGCTTGTTTTTATAATATGTATGTATTATTGATACCTCAATATTTGTAATGATTGTACATATAGCAGTAATGCTTAGTATTGATTAACAAGGTTTTTACCAGATATTATTAGCTACGCTTCCTACAACCGTCGATATCGTCGAAAACACTGCGATGGGGCGACAAGTCTCACCCTTCTCAATAGCTGGCTGAACATTAACCATTTTTCTTTTCCTTTCTTTCAATGGCAACAGGGAGGCCCATGGAGGGCCTTGGCCGAACATTAACCATTTCCCAGGAGTGTATCAAAATTATATATTATATCTTGTAATTTCCTTAATATTTTTTAATATTTTACCAAACAAAATGGTATAAAAAACGAAATAATAACAAGTATTCAGTTTAAAACATAGACTTGAACATTTTAATAATCGCAAGACTTCTCACAAGTCAAGAATATGAATTTCAATTGCCTCAATTCGATTCGTTATTGTTAAAGACTTGAAAGACTTGAAGGGCTTAGTGAGAACGGTCCTCTAAAAATTTAATTCGATTTTTTTAATCAATTCGTTTTGACTCGATTTGATACAGAAATTTGTTACAGTAATACGGCAAGAGCTTCTGTATATATTTCACTTTTCACGATGTATTTCACTCTGATAGTAAAAATAATGCAGGCTCAAGATTTATTGAATGTTGATCAACTAAAATTTAAACAATAATTTCATTATTATAGAACCGGCAGAGTGCACTCAGATGAACCCACTGAAGTAGTAAATTTTGATTTATACCATATACTATATGTTAGCAAATACGATTGAAATCTTTTCACAACCAACGTAAGTGTAACGGCCGGCGCTATATACTCGTATCATATCTATCAAAAAGTTACTTTCGAATTACATGAGATCAAAGCTGGGGTAGCTTAAGTCACTGTCTTGGGTCTATTTCCATATTTAATATATACTCTATATATGCCGACTAGTTGAACGAACTTATACCACAACTACTTTCGCAGATGATACTGCTATTATAGCTTTATTTAAAACTGAAGATGAATCAACAAATATTTTGCAGAGAGCTGTAAATGACTTTACTAAATGGACAAAGCACCCATGGACCCATAAAATTAAATAAAAGTAAATCAGTACATGTTGACTTTTCAAATAAAAATATCTGCTTTTATACATAAACAGCGTCCAGGTTCCTCACTCGAACTTAGCAAAATACCTTGGAATTACACTTGATGCAAAGCACCGCTGTAATGAGCACGTAAAAAAGAAAGGGCACGAGCTCGATCTAAAATATAGGCTCATGGGTAGAAACTCGGCACTATCCATTCACAATAAAATAGTCATATACAAGCAAATACTTAAACCCGTGTGGAGGTATGGTGCACAACTATGTGATTGCGCCAGTCAAAAACATATCCAAATTAGCCAAAGATTTCAGAACAAAGTCCTGAGGTGCATTGACAATGCCTCCCTGGTACATCCGCAACATTGAACTTCACCGTGACTTGGGCGTTGAGACAGTTCACACAGCAATTATTAAGTTCGTCAAAGCCCATAGAGAGCGGCTAAAAAAACATTTAAATCCTGAAGCCACAAAATATCACAACACAGATGACTTGGTGCGAAGACTGAAACGATCTTACCTTGCGATGATCACATCTCTGACATACATAAAGTAGCAGAGAATCTTAAGGAATATATATTTACATATAATACTTACTTTACTTTTAATGGCACAACAGCCCATGGAGGGGCTAGGCCGAGCTTTTCGCATATAATAAACTGAATAAAATTGCTCGTTAGTTATATGTGCTAGTTGCAATCCAAATAACGTATATATTGTAATAAGTAGCTAATTTTTCGGTATTACAAGTATTTAATAAAAAACGTCACAAAAAAAAAAAAAAAAAAAAAAATTTTGTCCGCCCGAACGAACGAGAGAATCATCATTCATTCGGCCGGTATAAGGAGTGCGTCGAATAAAATTGTCTGGTACAAAAATGATGAAATCTTTTGAACCAGTGGTCCGATTTTTTTAAACTAAAGTATTTTATTTTGCAAATTATTTTTAAATTAAAAAAATAAAAACAAGAAACCACAAATTATTACTTACTTTACTTTTAATGGCACAACAGCCCATGGAGGGCCTAGGCCGAGCTTTTCACATCCACTCATGTTGTGCGTGTTATATTTGTACATGAATGGAAGGGACCTACAGTTTAATGCCGAACCCGAACGGCGAAGTGAAAAGCTTTTCATAGCAATTTTTACTCTTGTAGGTTTGCCATTGCCTGCCAAGAGGTGGTGCCGTGTAGAAGAATTATTTTTTCTACTTTTTGATTTTGCCTGTGCCGAGATTCGAACCCCGGACACTCTGCGTAGCAGTCCAACGCATTACCACTACGCCACAGCGACCACAAATTATTAGTTTTTCATAAAAAGTTTTAATTTTTCAGGAACCCCTTCCATTAATGTTTTTATGGTAGTGTCCGACACCCTCACAGCTGCTGCAGACCACTTTCTTTTGAAATCTTGAATGTCTTTGGCCACTTTTTTTGTTACCTTCATCTCCCTTTTGACTAAAGTCAAGTACGTCTCAATCGGCCTTAGTTCTGGACAGTTTGGTGGATTGGCTTCTCTACGCACCAAAATCACTTCATTCCGTTGGAACCACTCTAAGGCCGTTTTGCTGTAGTGACATGGAGCGAGGTCAGGCCAAAAAAACGCGGACACTTCATGTTGGCGTAAAAATGGAAGCAATCTCTTTTGCAAGCATTCCTTCAAATATATTTGTCCCGATGTCACGAATGTGCTGCTTTTTTTGCCACAACTACAAATTGCCTGCCAAACAAGGAATTTCTTTGGGAATTTTGTAATTTTTTCGGCGTTGAATTTTTCAGCGACATTTCCTCGAGAATCAGCTGTATAAAATTCCTGGCCATGTAGCCAGGGAAAAGTCCGATAAAACATAAGTTTCATCGTCCATTATGCAGCATTCAAATTTCTTGACAAAATCTCGGCTCAGCATTTTCACTCGTTGTTTTGCGGTTTCATTCTTCACGGCGTTTCTATCCGGAACTTATTGAACTTTGTACGTCCTCAGCCCAGCTTCCTTCTTAGTCCTGCGCCCGAAAGATTCTGAGCAATCAGCCTTTCCCGCCAATTTCCTTCCCGAAATGTTTGGATATCTCTTTAAAATGGTCACAACGTTCTTCGCCTTCTCACAGTCATGTGGCCCCTTCTTTTTACCAGAACCTTTCTTCCTTAAAACGTTTAATAACGCGAGAAATGATTTTAGGGTTAGCCCCTACCTCTTTGGCAATTTTTTTTAATGACCAGTGTGGTTGCTTTTGAAAAATTTTAATAATATTTTGTCGCACTTCCACTTCTTTTGCCATTTTCGCGTTAAATAAATTTTTATTGTCTTTAACTGACACATAATATTTTCTGACATTTAATTCAAAGCTACTAAGATAAAAATTTTTGATTTTGAATCTTTCAATAGCACAGTATGGGAAGAAATGTAACAGACAATTTTATTCGATGCAGTACTTAAATGGAATAGCGTTGAAATAGTATATAAGTACGCCGAACGAATGAAAAATCTTCGTTCGGGATGATCACACTAAGTTCGATATTTTTTGTGCGAATTCGGTATTGCTGTTGTTGTGTCGTTGTGAAAATGCAGTAAACAATTAAGAAAAACTAGAAAAGAAGTAAAACCGTAGTTGACGTATAGTTCAATTCAATACTGACAACATATAGTATGCTTATTTTTTGTGCATTTGACTAAAAATTTAAAGTAATGCTTGGGAACATTTTAATTTGCCACCTATGTTTGCTAGGAGCTTATGTTCAGCCGGTGTAAATAAATTGCGGCGAATAAAAATGTTGTAGCCACAATTTTACGCGAAAGAATCTTCTTCATTCATTCGGGCGGTCTAAATGCAGCGTAACAAAGAAAAGTGTCAGTGAAAAATATTATATCTAAATATTAAATCTTTTTCGCTAAAATAGTAAATATTAAATTAAATAAAAAACTAAATATTAACAAGAGTTAAATCCACCTTCAACAAACGTAGTTGCCATACAGCATAAGTTATTGCCACCTGCAATAACATTTGGTTCTCGCACTCGCTGAGTGCACGCTAAAATATTAAAAGATTTAAATTAATTATTTAAAAGATTTGTATGGCAACTACGTTTGTTAAAGGTGGATTTAACTCTTGCGCGGAGTAAGTGCAAAAGTACTAAAAATAATGCTTCCCGTTTTTGCACTTTCTTTCACTTTATTCTAGAGCCGGCAGAGGGCAGTCAGGTGAACCCCATTGCTTCACACAAACCGAGTGAGTTTTTTAATTACCGAACAAACCAAATGATATTGAATCGACGCCGCTTTAACGAGAATATTTATTCCGTTTTCAACAATCATTAACGTTCCAAAAAGATAATACTTCAATTATATTTTTATTCCTACATTATTGATTGTTGATTTGGTTTTGCTTAAATTTTATTCGAATATCAATATTTTTTCATTTTCAATGATACAACACCAGTAAATATTCCAATTAGATTATAGAATACAAATGATCGCAAAAATGTTCCTTTTTTCCCACCGAATTTATGGCACCTATAGTGGATATTTAAAACTACAAACAAGCTAAAAAGTGAGATGAGTAAGCTTAAGCAGGAAAAGTCAGAATTAAAGAAAGAAGCTAAGGATGCTAATGCTATCATAGCTCCATTGAAGTCTATATTCACAGACGGTCAAATTAGAAAACCTTTATTCAAATTGAATTACATACTATGATTATTGCCGAAAAGAACGTAAAGCGGCATTGGGAGGACATTTCGACGCTGTATGTTTACATGCTGCTGGACCAGGAGTCTATAATCATCTACATTGAAAACCTTTCCGCTGCCTAATATATCAACATTGCAACGATGGTCTCGCAGTGTCGATTTAAGTTTCACTAGACACAGATCTCTCGGTGGAAGATAAGCTATGTGTCTTATCTTTCGATGAGATGAATGTCGCTGAAACTTATGAATACGACACATCATGATTTGTGTGCTTGCGAACTACGTTCAGGTTGTAACGGCTCGAGGTTTGTGGAAATCGTGAAAGCAATCTGTGTTTTACGATTATGATTGCAAGCTAGATAAAGAGGCTATTTTCAATATTATATTGCTGATTCATAATGCTAGCTACTTGCTAGTTGCAATGTTGAGCGATATGGATCCCACTAACCCGAAAACTGTGCAGAAAATTGGCGATAACAAGAGGTGAGTAAATTCTAAGTAATTGTTTCGCAAAGGAAATTAAGCCATATTCGATTTAATTGTTTCAGATCAGCCGTGGTTGCAAAGTTCCGTCAGTGCAGAAGAAAAAGTTTTCGTATTTGCTGATGCTGACAGTGAAGCTCTATACAGGCTTGCTGTAAAAGAACAAAATTTTAACCAGTAGGACCATCGCTGAATTACTGCAGCTCATCAGACATATGAATTTCATTTTAACTGACTGAAGAACACTTGTCGGTGCAAGAAGACGGATATTAAAATGTACTATTAGAATTTGAAACTAATTTATATCATCAATTTTTAGGCAGGCTAAAAGTAGAGAGAAATGCAGCTCAATTATTCTCGAACTGCACGTTGAACGCAATATGGCACACACGGCATGCAGCTGTATGAACCATTGGAGGTAGCCGAATTCTTTCGGTTAGTCAACGATTGGTTCGCCTTGCTAAGCTCTACGTTGAGGATCTTCAATTTACCTGCAATGGTAAACGAAGGTTTTTTAAAATTTATTTGATTGTAAGCTAATAATTTTATTCGTTTAGAAATGCTTTGATGTGAAGCCTCCACTGTAACAAGACATGCTTTCGCACATGAATAGTTTCATGTCATGCCCAATAATACCGAGAAAGGGAAGCTTAGAGCATTTCCAAAGGAGAAATATTACGTATGCAGCTTTAGCACAGTTTCATGTGTACCTGATGGAAAAGCGTCGAATGAATTCCATTGTTACGAGTCGGCTGAACCAGGACATCTTCAAGCGCTTTTTTGGTGCTATTCGAAGCAAAGTATGCTTAAACCACCATCCGACTCTTATAAACTTTAAGTTTAGAAAGCGAAAGTATATTTTGGGTAACTATGCCTTCTCTCTGCTAACCACAATCTTCCTAGTACGTTTGATTACAGGGCACAATATATGTGGTTTTAAGAAAGAACTCTACTATTTTGTCCACTACCTGTTCGCAGAAACAAAGGGATGAAAGGAATGACGACTAGGTCAGGCAATTTTTCAGTTTTTATGTCATGTTCTGACCAAAACAATATTAATTAAAAACAACAAAAACAAAATTTGAAACGTGAATTAGAATGTTTTGTGTTTGTTTAAAACAGTTGCAATCCGATCTTTCCAAGTTTTATCCCCGAAATTTTTAATTGCAGAAAATGGAACCTGCAGACAATATTAATTCAACTCTATGTGAACAGTTGTAATATTCACAATTCTCAAATGCTGGCATGACAGCATTGGTAGCTGTAGCCTGCGGCGGTGTTAAGGTTTCTCAACCAACCCATCACCCCACCACCCTAAACCCATCAGCCCACCTGAAATTCTAAAATTCGTGTCTAAATAGCTTTCAAAACGACAAAGCTGGTAGCTCTGTGCATAACTAAAAGCTGTTTCTGTTTCTTCCCCTATTTCGATGTTCCATTTCCAGTCATCGATGTACGTTTGAATCAGGTAGTTGTGCTGTCGCGGATGTTTTTTTATCTCATTGTGAATTTCTGATATTGAAATTGTTGAATTGAAGTGATGTTAATAAGTAAGATATGTATTATGAATAAATAAATGCAAGAGAAAAATCAAATTTTCAATTGTACAGCGATTATAAATAATCGCAGCAAAGAATTTCTTTTGTGAAAAACGAAGAGTTAAAAACAGCAACATTTTTGCCGCCGCTAATTAACGAATGAATGTGTCGCAGCAGCTGAAAGAAGAAGCATATATAAAGGCAAATTGTAAAAAACCAGCTGACAAGAAATACATACAAATACAGCAAAACCAGACGAAATTAACGCGAAGAAACGAAAGGGAATTCTAAAAATATTTTTTAAAATCTGCTTGTTGAGTGTGTGCGTTTGTGTCGGCGTCTGTTTTCTACTCTCTCCCCGAGTGACGACTAGAAATAAATAAGAAAAAACGAGCCGACGAGTAAACGAAAATCAGAAAAGCAGTAGTAAAGACAGCAGTCGTCGGTAAAGTCAGCGAAAAGCGAAAAACATATGAGAAAAATTGCGCTCCAATTTTGACAATTACTTTTTTAAGGGAAAAATCAAAACAAAAGTTATAAAAATTTTATATTTACCTGAATTGTGAAAAATTATGCAAAACACGCAAAGCATAAACTAATATTTTAAATAAAAACGAATTGAAATCAAGTAAAAACTGTGCAAACCGCTTGAAATTACGAAAGAAACACGTGTTTTGCCCTGATTAAAAAATAAATTAAAATATTTAACTTTTGCTTGCAAAAGACCGAAGTTTGCAAATTGAAAATCCGCCGAACAAAGTGTGCAAAGAATCTATTTTGAAATTTGTTTTGCGATTTAAAAACGAAAATTTCCAACATTACAAAAATTCGTAATAAAAATGTCTGTACCTATTGCCATCAAAACCGAAGAAGTCATTTTGGAAAACGCCGAATACAATAGTGCAGAAGAAGAATTGGATGAAGACCTACAGTAAGTGCAAGAATTAATACATATTCTATCTTTTCGGATTTAATATTGTGTGCCTGCCGATTTTGAAATTACGTGAATTATTTCATGTGCTTTTTTGCGTCTTTTTCACATAGATTATTGATTTT
The DNA here is from genome assembly GCA_958295655.1 of Palloptera scutellata. Taxonomy (NCBI): domain Eukaryota; kingdom Metazoa; phylum Arthropoda; class Insecta; order Diptera; family Pallopteridae; genus Palloptera; species Palloptera scutellata. The sequence continues at coordinate 23,132,764 of OY282452.1, forward strand.
TATTCCGTGCGTCTGTCCGTCCATTGATTTGTTTCTGTTTTCCTTTTGCTTTCCAATCTGCCCATATGTGTTGAGCGGCGCGGCGCGGCGTTCACCTTGCAAGAAAATAGGGAAAACATCTGTGCTAAAAGGAGAGCAAAAGCGCAACATATTCATTTGGGGCGTACAAGAAAGAGTGAGAAAAAGAATGAAAGAGTGTACTCCAAAATAGAGAATAAAAATTCCGATGAAATTGAATTCAATAAAATACAGCAACACTACATTGAACTAAAAGCTGTACGTGTTTCGTTTGTCATTTTGTTCTTTTGTTGTCCACACACAATTTGCTTCTTATTCCAGCGTATTTTACTAATGTATTCCAATTTAATGGAATAAAGTGACGCTACTTCTTCTTCTTATTATTGTGTCCATATAGGGAAACGGCTGATTTCATGTAATATGCACAAACATTCAAATAAAACGAGGCGATTGAAGTTCAGCTTGTAAAGGCTGATAGGCCGGTATCACATTGGCAACAGTTGCCGCCAAGGGAACAAAATTTATTTTTTCTCATGCAAAATGAAAAAACGAAAGAGGGTGATGTGGAGAGTAATTTTATTCTCTGGTGATGCGTTCAAAAGTGTAGAAAACATTTTATGCCGACCTGTAGGCCAAACCAGTTGTGTACAAATATGTTGAACTGTACCTGCACAACCCAGCGGGAAAATGATATCTATAGTAATCGTAAAAATAATCACAAACTCTGCATCTAGTGGATTATCTTTAACACGGCGTTGTCCTGGGAAAATTAATATATATAATTTTCTTTATTTGGTAATATAAAAAATATTCAGAAAAAAATAAGTCCACTTTATATAAGAAAAATTGAATAGGTACATATAGTACATTTTTATTTTTTTTGCTTATCATGAATGCCAAAAAATAATGGATAAGCTTTGAACTTGTGGTTTAAATATTATTTTATAAGCTATTTTAAAATCATCTCTTTTTTTTACCGATTATTTATTCGATAACTGTTGTAATACATTACTTTTACTTACTTAACCCCAGGGAATTGTAATAGATAGTTTAATGATGAGTTATTACTGACGAAATTATAGCACAAGAGCTTATGTCCAATGCCCACCTTTGGTAGCTTAGTACCAAAAGTATCATATTATACGGTTGCGAAACCAATATTCAACGACTGCTAGTGGTACCTACCAGTGTCGGTTTGGACTTTAGTACATCTGTAAAATAGTACGAAATGTTTTAAAATGCCTAGACCACTGCGATTTATAATGACACACTAATCAATACCACCCTCGGTCCCTATCTACAGTTGCTTGATTTCCCACATTTGGTCACAACAACATCGGCCAATGGTATTTGGAACATATATTACATTAAGAACATGTACATATATATATAGAAAAGACTGCCTATTGCAGGCATGGTATCGGTAAAGAAAATATGTGTCATACGAGAACTCTGAAAGCATTTTGCTGATTGTGATATCTATATTTATTCTATGTGATATATCTGATATTGGTTTAAACATGTAATAATTGTGTTGTTGAAAGAATAATTGAAGGAAAATTAACTTTTTGAGACTTGAATTTTGCATTTCAGCTATTTCAGATGTGAATAGTTTACATTTCAACTTGTGAAATTGATAAAGTATCCCGGTCGGTCGTATTGCCGATCGGTTTCTCTTTAGCAAACACTCGTTTCATGTATAAACAAACACATGTACGAGTAGATACGGCAGCATATGTTTTCCCCTTTAATCAAACTATGAATAGGAATAGAAAGAAATAACTAAAAAGCAAAAACTGAAGAAAATAAAACCATATGATTGTGATAATAATAAATAAATTGCATACGAATGAAGTTTGTTGTTTGCTTTGCTCTGTGAGAGTAATGAATGAGAGTGAGTGGTTGATTGGGAGCGAACATGAAAAAAGGGAAAATAGTTACAGCAATCAGTAACCATTTTTTTCGTCTTTAGGGGTCAGGCTGTTTTCATTGTTGTTGCATTTGGTTGATAAGGTTGAATTTGTTGTCGATGGGTCATCCACCGAGAGGGATTTTTCCTTTCTACATGCCAGCACATTGCATTACTTTGTTGTTGTTCACTTGTCACGTCATCAAAAATTGCTCATATGGCAAATGAAACAATCAGCAGCAGTTCAAAAAAAAGTCTACACAACAAAGGGAGTGTAATAGAGAAGGAGAGATAGAAAAAAGTGTAGAAGCAAAGTAAACTCTGAAAGAAACGAGCGCGATCAACAATCGAAAGGCAACGAAACATATGTTTCTCTGAAAACATACAAACTTGACGTTTGCCGGTTACGGTAGATAGTTTGGCAGATACTTTCATATGTATGCAAATATATACACACGTTCAGCTGATCTGATAATGCATATATATATTTATAAGAGTTGGCAACAATAACATCAATAGAAATATCAGCTGTAGGTTTGTGATGCTGTTGCAAAGTTTGTGCTCAGATTTGCCATGGGTAAAAGCTTCGTTGTTATTTTTAAAGTATTTATATATGTGTAAAAGAAAATCTGAGAAGAAAAAATTTGACATAATTTGGTTAAAAATAAAAAAGTAGAATTGTATTTTTTTATGCCTTTGTACGTAAACTGCATCTAAAAGTATTTAAAACAGTATTGGGGTCTTATTAGTGGGGTCACACTCTATAAACAAAGATTGTTAACCAGCTGTTGTGCAAATTAAATGTGAAAGAAAGAGAACGAACAGAGCTCATTATATACGATGTTTGCACACTGAAATTATGGTACCTGATAAGTTTGCGAGCACCTCGCGAACTCTACTATATGTATGAAGAAAAAGAACAGCTGATATACGCAGTGCAAAATTGCGAGGTTTGCTTGGTATTCGAGCCATGTGCAAAAAGTGTTCAAACTTTTATAAATATAAAGGCGTTGATTTAGAATTTCAACTCCTAAATCGGTTTGGAAATCAATGTACCGGGTTATACATATGTCTATATTATCAGATTGGTAGGTGAAAGCTCGACGATGACAATGACGCAATGTACATACCGCCGTCTACAATTTAACTTGTTTTGTTTTTGGCTATTAATAAAGGGGTTTTCAATAGGGACATACATAACAATTTAGTGTTTAAATTAAGGGTGCATTAATTTCTTCTTCTTTTTTAATCTAAATCATTTAAAGCTTACTTTTTTATCATGGTGTAGTTTACGAACCGAATTTCTGAGTCGATGGTCGCTGTGGCGTAATGGTAGTGCGTTGGACTGCTACGCAGACTGTCCGGGGTTCGAATCTCGGCAAAGGCAAAATCAAAAAGTAGAAAAAATATTTTTTCTACACGCACCACCTCTTGACAGGCAATGGTAAACCTACAAGAGTAAAAATTGCTTATGAAAAAGCTTTTCACTTCGCCGTTCGGATTCGGCATTAAACTGTAGATCCCTTCCATTCATGTACAAATATAACACGCACAACATGAGTGGATGCGAAAAGCTCGGCCTAGGCCCTCCATGGGCTGTTGTGCCATTAAAAGTAAGTAAGGTCGCAATTTTAAGAGAGCCCTTACTCCAATTTTCGGTCGTAATAATTATTTGTCTCTATTGAATGTTGCCTTGCCAGTGAGACAAAGCACAGCTGGAAGTACAGAAAATATCGCAGCCATTAGTGCATCAATTCAAAATGATGCAAGTCAGTCTCGATTCCACGCCGTTGACAGGAATTGGGAATGTCTCTGTCTACATTGTGGAGAATTTTGCATAAAAACTTTGCCTACATCCTTACAACATCAAATTAACACAAGAAGTGGATGCTTGTTATTATTTGAAGCGACAAAACTTCTCCGATTGGGCTCTGCAAAAGTTTGAAGAAAATAATGAATTTCATCGAGGAATCATCTTCAGCGATGAAGCAAATATTTGGCTTAATGGTGGCTTTGTCAATAAGTAAAATATGCGTTATTGGACAGCAACACAAGAGTTTCCATTGCTTCCACAAAAAGTGACGGTGTGTTATGGATTTCAAGCCAGAGTTTGATTCGAACGTATGATAATGATCGCCATGTTACAGTCAATGGAGTTCACTATCTTTCCATTTTAGAAGACTATTTTTGGTCAGAACTGGTCAAACTTGACATCAGTGATATGTGGCTCCAATAAGATGGTGCCACATGTGCCATACAGCTGGTAAAACTATTGGTTTATTAAAGGGGAAGTTCGGTAATCATGTAATCTCAACTAGACAACTCGCTCATGCGCTTTAACGCAGCTGGATTTCTTTTTATGGGGTTACTTTAAATCGTTAGCTTATGTCAATAAGGTTAGAGGAGCTCAGGAACAATATCGGACACGAAATTACCAACGTTACGGCCGTTCCCGCTTGTTGGAATTTGCTGAATAGAAAACTCTCTTATGTAAGTACCATATCTATTTAAGTGCGTACGGACCTGCACTTAAGCGAAACTAATACATACGTATGCACCTCCATACACTGGTGTTTCAGTGCAATTAAATTGTTGGCATGCATACAATAGGAATACAAATGGGCTCATTTTAGTCTTCTTCGGTTTACTAAAAAATTTCATTGAACATCAAAATAAATAGATAGGGGAGAGAGAGAAAGAGAGAGTAAACAATAGATTATTACGCTTGTTTGAAAGAGATGTTGCGCGGAGAGGTGATGGGGAAACAGCAGGTTCTGTAGCAAAATATGGCGCAAATATTTTACTTTTTTTTGGGCGATGACTAAAATTCTATTTGAAGCTTTTATTGTTTTGCTCGCCTGTTTCAATTTCGATTCATTTGCAATATTGTTTACTAGACTCGTTCTCTCTCTCTCTCTCTGTCTCTTCACTATCATCAGTTCTGCCCCCTCCACTTGTCTTACTTTTGATATAATAATATCTCACTCGCGTACCTGCTGTTTTTTAGTTGAATCAGCGTACTGATGCTGCTTGTATATTAAAAACACATGATTGATTTTTATAGTTTATCCACACACCCTTCCGCTTCCGGCCTCCTGCCCCGGCCCCCTTTCCGATTCAACGGAATCATTTGTTTTTATATGTAGTTTTTACGATTTAAATTTTTCAATCTTTAATATAAATTGCGCATTTTTGTTTTGTTTTGTTTTACATGTGTTAGCGTTACCCAAATTTATTTTGTCATATCTTAGGAATGTTATCAGTTACCAACAGCTGCTCTTATCATCTACGCATGTAATGTTTTCAATTGGTTTTGCCTGTCATTGGTTTTATGTATGCACATAAGTTTCACCTATCAAATATAAATGTTATTTCACTGAAAAAAAAAGACAGCTGATTAAAAGGAAATGTGTGTATGTAATTTTAGTAGTGAAAAAGTGTGTTATAACGAAACACACTGACAGTTTGCATTCAAATTTCGCTATGACCCTCACATTTGCAACCCGAACTAAACAACAAATGCGCCACATTCATCCTTCATACACTTGAAGTATGCATTGCCATTGCGTTTACTCTTCGTTTACTCTACAATTTCATTCGATTACATAATATAGAAAATTGTTATGGCCTAAATGGCGTCATGGCGCAGACGTTCTAATGCTCTGCCGTATATGTTTTCATTAGGGATGCCAACTTGCGGGAAATTTATATAGTGCGGGAAATCGATTAATAAAATGTGATTTTTCATGCATAAGTTTTTCGTATACATACATAGAGTACATAATTATAGTTGGAAACTGGTATGAATAAAACCAAGAAATTCATATTTTGATAAAGGTAAGTATGTATGTATGAATCTTGGTTTTTTGAAAGTTAGTGGACGAGACTTAAGGTCTTATAATCAATTTAATTTTGATACAACGAAAATTTTTTTTTATATATTTAGTTCTTAAGTTTTAGTAATTTCTTAAAATTTTAAAGTAAGGTATTTTTTGTTGGTAAAATGTTAATAGTTATAGAAATAGTGATAGTCCATGTCCATGTGTAATAAGTAAGTATTTATAAAATACAAAATTCTTTGTATAAGCCTCAAATGTTGTTTTGAAAACCGAATTACTCGAATTGTTAAATTTTTAAAATATTTTTATATTGTCCAAATTCATTCTGTCAAAAAAAAAACAAAAAATAACGGGAATTGAACAATAAACCACAAATTATTATTCAAATTTATTGTATCGCCTTCAAAGTGGTCCCCTTCCGAAATAATACACTTATGCCAACGAATAATTCAATCATTAACACAATTTTCAAACGCATTTTCCGTTATCGACTTCAGTTCTCGCCGCGAATTCTTTTTTATTGCTTTTATCGACTGAAAACGGTTGCCTCGAAGTTGTTACTAGAGTTTTGGAAAGTGAGAAAAGTCAGCCGGAGCCATATCAGGTGAATACGGTGGTTGTTCGATGATGTTTGTTGAGTTTTTGGACAGAAATTCGTTCACAATGATAGCCCTGTGAGATGGTGCGTTGTCGTGGTACAAAATCCACGAGTTTTCTTTCCACTAATTTGATCTTTTTCACCGAATTCGCTTTCTCAAATGCTCCATAATGCTGCAGATAATATTCTCTATTTACCGTCTGTCCTGGTAAGAATTGCGAGTGCACAACACCGCGATAATTAAAGGAAACAGTCAACTTTACCGACCAGAACGAAGAAAATCTTAGACCGCTTTTGAATGCACGTATTTTTGGTAAAATCAATAAAGTCTAAAATTTTCAGCGAATCATCACACGAAATTCCATTTGCGTTACAAAATTTGAGACAAATTCTTTGTTCAATATTTTTATCCAGTGTAAAAATCGTAAAACACACTTGAGATGAACTGACAAAATCGAGCACTGTAAACAAACTAAATGACAAATCGTATTCAAACGACCACCGTAAGGATAGAGGAGACAGTGGTGCCAACTTAGCGACAATCCCTTTAAGCAAACTTTTGAAATAATATTTCTCGGTGACTGCTTTTTAACAGAATTTATTATTGTTAATAAATAAAAGTAAACAAATTAAGAAATTCGTTGTTAATATGAAACTATGCCACTGCGGTGAATTTGGTACAAAATCGGAGAATTTGGTCGAAAATCGGAGAATTTCGTGATGGCGGGGAGAAATAATAAATGAGTCGGCATCCCTGGTTTTCCTGGCGCTTCTGTTTCGTTGACACTGTAATAGGATTTGCGTGCTAAGAATTGTTTTTACAAATAAATATTTTCTATATAATTAAAAAATGTGATATACTCACTTACCGACATCTGATTATTATCTCTATGAAGGGGGGCATTTTTCTCTGGTAATTCTTTTAATACCGCCTGTAATTTGTCACTTTTTTGCTGCAAGTATCCATACAAATTTCGCCTCACATCTTCAGCTGAGATATTTACCCGGGGTTTACTGTATATATAACATAAATTTTTCCTCATAAATTAATTTTGGCGCGCGAGTTTCAAGTGTTCTCTACGAATATAGTATTGTTGAATTTACCAATTGTGCTAGCCAAATGTCACAATAGAATAATAGATATACAGCGTCATAATTATAAACATCATCAACAACCACAACAACACTAACTTCATTAATGTTGCTTGTTAGACTGTAATAACTTTTTGCCATTTTCCAGTTTACTGTACCTGCATCTCATGTATGTATGGTATGTGCCTATGTACCATATATGTTTCTGTTTCATCATCCTGTACTGTGCGCGCCCTTTTAGTTTTGCTTAACTTTTACCCTGCCCTGCTTTCCTCCCATCAGCTGTTTCCCCTCTTCCAACCAACCACTTCAATAAACCAATTGTTTGTTTGAACTGCAACCGCAGCAGCTGCTGCTGCTGCTCATGCTACATTTTGTTTACTTTGGTTTCATATTGTAATTTATATTAAGGAGAGAAAGAGAGGGAAGGAAGAGTGAGAGAAAATGTATACACGGAGTAATGGGGTTGGAGGGTGGTTGAATTATAATGAAAATGGGGTAGTAAAAGCTTCGTTTGAAAAAAAAAAAAGCTCGTAACTGTTTTTTTTTTTTTTGGTTTTTTTCTTTCATTGTATTACGTTGTGAAAATGATGTAGATGGGAAGAGATTGGATTGGATTCTTGGAAAGAAGGGGGAAGTGGGAAGGTGTGTAAGGCCGTTTTAGCCGAGAATTATATCATTTTACAATACAATTATACATACACAAAGTTGTAAAGCATTTAATTTCGTATTTGCTTTAGCAGTGTTGCATTTTTTGGCGCATTTGAAATCGCCGCCTTTTTTTTTTTAAATTTGTTTCTTTGTCTTGACTAAGTTGTAACTTCCTTGAGCTGCACTTCACCTCGCATTCACTTAATAATTATATAATTCACATGTGAGCTCCTTTCTGGACTACTTCTAAAGGAAGCAATATTTAATTTGTTTCTGTTTTTTTTTATCACCGCACCCGACTTACTGCACGTTCCAACTATAACACGTCGGCGACCATGTCTGACAAATCTTCAAATAAAAATTCCTCATTTCTTTAACGATAGGTGGGTGGGTGTGGTTATCGGATTTTGACTTTGTAGTACGGTCTCACTGTAGCATAACAGCAATATGAAAAGCTGATTTGCCAGTGAACACTGAAAACGGACAGTTTCAGCCAAATATCCGACCATTAAAAAATTTGTTCGTAATGAGTTTCGTAGTACATTTAGGTATTTTGCATGCCCATAAACATTCTGCAATGAGAATATAGGCACTATAACTAGGATTCTCAGCTTTAAATCTTTTGTTTCCGGAGCTACACTGCTTTCCGGATACAGCCCAAAAATTAGTACCCACAGATTCTTTTAAAAATTATAATTTTGTTTTGAAAAAAAATATTCCTCAACACAAAGGAGCTACATAAAAGTTATCGAAAACGGGTGGCAGATTGTTACAAAACAAATACTTTTGAAATTTTCATAACGAAAAACTCTCCATCAGAGTTGTAAGACTTGAAAAAAATAAATATTAATAGGTGCTTTATAATAAAGAACCGGAATTCCAATAATAGTAAATATGTTTGTGTGAGAAATTGGTCTGAGCAGTGTTTTATGTTTTCTTCATTAGAGAAAAACTTTCTAGCTAAAAAATGTTTTTCACATTTATTATTTTACATGCCTTTTATGGTAATTAGGAATGGTGACCTCAACTTCTACGTCAGGTTCAATATACATAGATCGAGGTGATCTTCTTAACGATCTCAGATGGAGCATGCAGATCAATGATACGCTTGTAGATTCTCATCTGAAAACCAAGTCTTTGAACCTGTGTGATGCGCAGAACTATTTCAAAAAATCTACCATTCATTGTCGAGGAAAATGTGGTGATGTAATCAAATTTTATGGCAATATTCTAAAATCGATGTTTTCTACGGGACTTGCAAAATTTGATCGAATTGCAGAACAACCCGAGTAACCTGGAACAGTTGGAAACCTTTGCTATAACTTACTAAACCGAGTTTTGTTGGCATTTACAGTCCCTTTGCGGGCTTGATCTATGTAGTATGTATTATAATAAACATTTTCATAGAACTCTTCGATCTGATATTTTAGATTTCCAGTTACGAATTCTAAGATCAGTATGATCAAACTGAAAATGAGTCCATCTACATATGTATATACGTGTCGTGAAGTTCTTGGCCGTAAGCACTTTTGCCTGTTTCAGGTCACGTACGATATTCTCTATCTCAAGTAGAAATACCTGGTATAGACGGAAATATTCAAGGGACTAAAGTTGACAGCAACAACAAGATGAGAAAATGAAATACATTTACACCAAATTTCACATAAACAAGTGATTAGCAGCTGGTTTCAATTTTGTTTCTAATTTTTGCTACTGTTTTTGGTGGCAGAAAAAAGTAAAAAACAAAACATCACATACACGGCGCTGTAAATTTGTGTGTCGTATCGTTTCGTCGTTTCTTTTTCGCTTAGTTTGTCATTTGTTATTCAGCAGCAGCAGCAGCAGCTGTTTTCAATCATTGAAACCAAAATAAGAAAATGTCAACGACTGCCGGGGAAATCGTTCGCTCGTTCGCTCGTTCACTAGGTTCGTCAACAAAAACCAAAACAGCAAAATCATACTTTATTTATTTGTAAATGATATCGTGATACGTTCGTTTGCACAATTGTCATGTCTTTTGACTGTTGGTGGCGATTATGATGTTGGTTTATGGTGTGATTGTGGAGCGTCGCGCCGCTGACGATTTTGTGCGTTTAAAAATAGCAACAAGTAAGAGAAAATAAAAGTGCAACAGCTGCTCCCCCTGCTACGGCTGGAATTCGAATTATATTTATTTCTGTTCTCTATGTTATTACATTTCTATTTTAAATAGAGAGAGGGAGAGAGACAACTCCATTGAAACTTTAACATTTCTTGTTTTGCTTCTTCCTTAACTTGATTAAAATTCGCGAATTTACAAACACTAAGCAGATGTGTTTGTGCCAAAATCATAAATGCGTTAAAAATGAATGCTGTATGGACGGACGGACGGAGGGACGGAGGGACGGAGAGACGGACGAGCAAATAAATTTGTTATGTTTATGAGTGTAATCTGTGCATTGTACGGGCGGCAGTTCAGTGTAGCTATCATATGCTACAATTAATTTGTTTTATGATTTGGAGAAAGAGTTTTCTCAATCACATGATTATTTATTAGGTCATTGCTTACGTCGATGTTGCAATTCGATTAGAATTGATTGTAGAGCGCAAGTGAGGACATGCATTTTAAAATGGAGATCAGAAACTATCAAAATTAGTCGCCCTAAAGCGTACGACGTCACAACAAACCACAATTGTTGTCACGGTAGTTACGGTATGTTTCCTATCTGATTTTACACGTCTTGTAAGCCTCAGTCCTTAAATATTTCCAGCTGTCGGTCCATAAAGGTGCTCGGTAAGACACCACAAAACTTACTATTCTGGATAACAGAAATCATTTACTGCTCTTTGATCCTACATTGTCAAGTGATATCATTGAATGTGTTTTTTCGTAAAAAATTATTTTCCATTCAAAATGCATGCCCTTCGCATGCAAATCAATTCCCTACTCCCTAATATATGGTTGGCTAAAAAGAATGTTCAGAAAAGTGAGCTAAGTTTAACCAAGTTTTTTTTTCATATATCAAAATAACTTTATTGAATCAAATATTTTCCATTGTTATTGACCACCTCTCGCCATATTTCGAGCAAAACCATAATACCGTCCTTAAAGAATTCCTGGCGTTTCTTTTCTGCTCGAAAAACTCGGATAAGACCTTTTTGCAGTTCTCTTGGGAATTCATCTTAACGCCATTAAGATAATTCTGCCATGAGAGAAACAAATTATAATCCGAAGGTGCAAGGTCTGGGCTGTATGGTGAATACATTAAAACTTTTCAGCCATGCTTCCTCTCAGTTTTAGGCGGGTCACCAAATAAGTATGTGGTGGTCTAGGGTTGTGGTGATGAAAGACGACGACGTCCTTTCTGTTGGCTAATTCCGAACGTTTTTCTTTATGCGCTTTATTCAATCTTGTTACTTGTTGACAGTACAGTTCCGAATTGTTCGTTTGGCCACGCGGAAGCAGCTTGTAGTACACAGGACCCTTACATTCCCACCAAATACTAAGCAAAACCTTCCTTGGCGTCAGTTCTGGCTTTTCGACGGTTTGGGCAGGCCCACCTTGATTTGACCATGAGCTTTTTCGCACATTATTATCATACATACATTATCCATTTTACGTCACCAGTAACCAATTTGTGCAAAAATAATTCGAGATAAGTCCGTGTCAGAAGAGATTCACATACTGACATGCGGTCAGATTTTTGTCACTCAAATTATGTGGCTCCCAAATATCCAGTTTTTTGGAATAGCCAGCCCTTTTTAAATGGTTCAAAACCGTTTGGTGAGCAGTGCCAGGATACGTAACGATTCACGACTGCCTATTTGTGGTATCGGTCTTCCTCTACCTTTTCAAGAATTTCGTACACTTCTTCGGTGCATGGTCAACCAGATTTAGGTACGTCTTTTACATCAAAATTTCCAGAGCGGAAACGACCATACCATTTTCCCACTGCCCTATCCGATTAAGTACTTACCTTCTCCATAATTTGCACAAATTTTTCTGTGAGCCTTCGCGGTCGCATAGTACTTTTGGAAAAAATATAGTAAAATCTAACGAATTTTTCCCGATTCTGCACTCATTTTAGTGACGTTAAAACAGTTGAATAATGAAGAAATGTCAATGGGTAGAAATGTTTATGATTCTCAGAGATATCAACTAGCTTTAGCAACAAAGATTTGCCAGATTGGACCAGTACTTACACAGTTATTGTACTTTAAACTTTGCTATTTCACTTTTCTGCGCCGCACCGATATTCATAAATAACCTCGAATTGTACTAGAAGTTCACAAACAAATTTACACTCATAATTTATAAATCAATGCTATATTGGAGTGCAGTTTCATTCAGCTCTTGTTGCCAGCTGACTGATTTCTTCATGTCGCCTTCCCGTGAGCTTCTTAAATTTAGCTTAGATTCCGAACTTGTTCTACAGTGGATATCTATGAATGCATCATGCATTCGGAAAACTGTTTCTTCTTTGTTGTTCCGTTTCCTTTCCAGCAATCGAAAGGAATGTGCATTTGAAGTGATTCTTATGAACATATTTTTGTAGCCTGAAGCAAATTCCATTCCTTTCATGTTTTTTTTTTGAATGGTTTATATGCTTCCAAAAGAAGCAAAATAATGTGTTCTTCCCCTGCCACATCGGTATTAGTTAGTACAATGAGACGATACAGAGTGGATGTAGCCATCTGCTCGATAGTATAGTGGCAGCGGGATAAACTATATTTTCTGTAGTACCGGGTTTTATTTTCAGCTATGGTAGGTAAGGTCTTTTGTCTATCTCTTGTCTGTCTCCTTCTTTCCTACTCAAAAAAATGATTATTACCACTGATATAATTATTCTTATAGACCAAAGACGAATCCGGGGAGGACAGGAGGACCCGGGCCCCTACCTTGACAAATTCCAAATAATAATTTTTACCCATTTTATCATACATCCTGTGAAATACATTTGCTTGGTCAACATTTTTTTTTATTAACGAATCATAATGGGAGGGGAAGAGATGGTACATCTTCGTGTTGTACGGATTTGGTAACCAATTTAGTTGCATTACTTTCGTAATGCACTGACAACGCGCTAATTTGAAAGTATAATTCCCAATTTGGTTTCCTTTACAGTTACAGATTATTAGAAAATTCAACAAAGTTAACTTTCTATGGAGACTTTCTGGAGAGAGTCGGAAATATCAAAAATATAGTTAACAATACCGTCTCACTCTAGTAAATTCGGTGAAAATCGCGTCGGAAGATTATCGTACTTATTTTGGATAGGTTCGGTTTGAAACAAAAGCATGGTCAGAGTTTGAGCAAAATCTAAATATGAACATTTTATATACATATGTACCTTTAATCTGGAATGACCGGGATTTTATCATCCATTCATATTAAATTACAACTTACACTTTGAAATAGTCCGATTGTAATATTTTTATCGACACTAAAACTTTCGAAATGGGAACATTTTTAATTATAATTACTCCAAAAAATAATAAGCCCCCTTTTGTAAAATCCTCTATCGCGCCCTTAGTGTCGTTTAAAACTATTGTGGTGAAGTTGAAGTGCTTCTAAATGGTGCGCTTTAAATGCGTAGCAAAATGGTGCGCATTAAATACGTAGCAAGTGGGAGCGCAGTATTTTTTACAATGGGCTTCACACATGTTATGTTGTCAACAACATCAGAGTTCTTTTCGTAGCTTAGGAATGTTGCTGACGAGAATGTGAGTGCGCGAGAGCGCTTGCAGCTAAATTCCACAACAACTACAAATAGTGGCGAACGACCTTTGAAAAAATCTAAAAATAAAATTTTCTATTTGAACTCAATGACGTTGTGAGCTGTTAGTTTGCTGTTACTGTTTTGAGCTGCACAAGTGGAGAAGATGCCAACAAAGTAATTGATTCGAATGAGAATGGCTTTTCGTTTGAATCACATGCATATAAAGCATAAAAACACCATTCATATGCATACATGTATGATGGTAGCCTACCCTGCAGTGCAAAAATGAGTTAGTCTTACAAATTACCAAGTATATTACATAGCCCAAAGCGAGTTAGTTAAAATACTAGCTCAAAACTGATGCAGAATGAGTCACTTTAAAGACTGCTTAGTCTTTCCTGCTTGTATATGCAAGAATAAAGAACTTTCTCCTTTCAATAATACATGTTACTTGTTTCTGCACTTAATATGAAAACACAGTTATTTTGGTTTGAGTTTTGTTTTTTTTTTCAGTATAATCTCCTAACAGTTCAATACACTTAGTCCAGCCATCCTCCAATAAATTTATCCCATCATTAAAGTACCATTCTGGAAGGTCTGCAATATATGCCACTACAGCTGCTATAGCTTCTTCATTCGACGAAAAACGCTTTCCACAAAGGAACTGTTTCAGGTTTCGGAACAGGTAGTAGTCCGCTGGGAACCAAATCTGGTGAATACGGTGGATGGTCAAGCAATTCGTACTTTAATTCCTTGAATTTAGCCATTGTGTGAGGACAAGTCAAATTGCACTGAGAAATTCGTTTTCGATCGAGTTTTTGTTGAATTGTTAACGTATGCGGCACTACATTTCCAAACAGCTTTTTCATATGTGGTTCTTCATGTAAAATGTGGTTTATTCGTTCCGCTGAGATGCCTAAGATACTAGCTATTTCACACATAGTCGCACTTGGGTTTTCACAAACAATAACATGACCATTTTTCAACGATTTCTGGTGTCGAGACACTTTTTGGACGTCCAGTGCGTGGTTCATCTTCAACACTTGTACGACCACGTTTAAATTCTGCAATCCAAATTTTTACTGTTGCATATGAAGGAGCACCTAACACATTTACCATATCGGTATCGATTTCTGGTCCAGATTACCTTTTTTTTAAATAAATACTCAATAATGGCACGATTTTTAAATTTTTCCATTTAAAAAAAAAACACTGTGACACGTCAACTTGAAGCAGCTGTTGATCAAAAATAGATTGCCAGACATTGATTTAAAACTTTACACGTGTTCATACGAAAGATGAAATCATACTTTGAACATAAATTCACTGCTCCACTTGCGAGCAGGCTAGAAACTTTTCAAGTTACCCGTATTTATAATAAATTCTGAAAATATAAAATTTTTCTTGTACTCACTGTGAAAAAATTTAGTCCGCATCTAGTTTATTTCAAACTAGTTTGACACTATATCAAGCATACTAAGTAGTTCGATAGCTAGCTCAAAAGTTATCGAGGATGGGATAATTATCTTTTCGTAGGACATCAGCGTTGAAAAAAACGTTATGTTGCGCGTAAAGGATATCGGGGAATATTGTGTTTTCTTTGTTAGCTAGCTAGCTAATTAACTAACTTTTGAGCTAGTTGGTTGCACTGCAGGGGGCGATATGTGTTTACTTATTTTGGTCGTCGTGACCACCAGCATCATTGTAGATGGCTGTTGTGGAATGCGGTCTTACAACTTTACTGCACAAACTGCACTTTACAAATACTTACAAGAGCGCGCGCACACACAAATATTTTTAATCGTATTTAAATATGAAAATCTTGGAGAACATTTACTGCTCTCTCTTCTACATTTTCACGACATAGACGATGATGTTTTGAAATCTCATTCGAAAAAACCGGTTCTGTTTTGTTTGTTGCAACATTATTGGAGAGAAAATAAATCCGTAAAGTATGAAATGAAAATGAGCAAATGGCTGCCTTAATTTGCTAAAGCGCTAACATAAAATTTTTCAAAGTCGAGCTTATGATTGAGCGCATCCATCTGCATCTCTGTTTTGAAGTTTTGAAGCCATACATTGGAAACTTACGTATAATTTCTTTTAATTTAAATTAAATTTTTTTTAAAACCATTCTGAGAATATAAAAATTTAAAATGTTTTTAACTTCTCGTGAAAAATTTTAGAAATACGTGTTAGATCTTGAGAATATTAACTTATATAATCCGATTTAGGTACTATAGAATCCGGGGCAGAACGACGTGGGCGATATGTTGGAATAACTTAATTTTATTTTTATTTTTTTTTGGTTATTGGTATTACAATCACGGAAGAGTTAAAAATTACTAGCAAAGAAAGCTGCATCAACAAGAAATGCGAAATTCTCGACCTAGACCCTTCATGAGCTGTTGTGCCAATAAAAAAAAAGAGGAGATCAGGGGACATACCGTCCACGTCGTTCTGTACACAATAACCTAATATATGGGGGGATATGGGAAACAAGTTACATCGTTGCATCGATGCTAAGCTAGATTTCTAAATTTGTATGAGAAATTTTAAATTTTTAATTATAAATTAAGTAATTATTTTTTGTACGCTTTGTTCTCAGACTACAACTAGAAGACTCGGGGGGTGAATCTTCCTATATACAGTACCAAGAAGTGGAATCGGAAATACCGCAGCGCCAACGTCATCACCAACAAAATTCCAATATGAATAACAGTGGAGGTCAGGGAAGCAGACAATCGAATAACTCTGGAGCGGCATCCAACAATAATAATGGTGGCAGTAATAACAAAATCACACTCGAGAGTGAGAAACGCATGCGACGTGAAATTGCAAACAGTAACGAAAGACGACGAATGCAAAGCATCAATGCCGGTTTTCAGAATTTACGTTCGCTGCTACCACGTCACGAGGGCGAAAAATTGAGTAAGGTAAGTTATTGTGCTGAACTGAACGACGAAACAAACAAACGCAGCGCGACGAATGAACAACAGCAATTAATATGCTTCATATGTTTTGTTGCATACTACAACTACTATGAATATGCACTTAAAACTCTTATCTTTTGTAATGAATCCTTTATACTGATGAAGTATGCGATTGCTTTCGATCTGACACCATTTCGTGTTTAATTGCATATGTCTTTCCAGGTGTAATTGGCAGAGCTCTGCCAGTTTTTTGGGTCAGGGTAAGTTTTTTGGGTAAGGCTTGGTAGAAGTGTTTGCTGTTGCCCTTCTTACAAAGGCTTAAGCGTGGCTCAATGCACAGTGAGTCCACTAGTTTGGGTTTTCGAACTTTGCTTTGATTTCTAGCTTTGCTGCTCTTGTAGTTTTTACATTCAGTTATTCTAAATTTGATTGAAGATCATTAAGTTAGCCAGTTACTAAGCAGTCATCGAACACGTATTAAGAAGCCTTTTCACTCTATAACTTTGCCCATTAGATCCTTGGGCTCCATAGGGTCTCAATAATCCCTTGAATATAATTTGAAGATATAGACAGCGTCATAATACCCAATCGTTCGCATAAAGGAAGGTGTCTCCTTTTTTTTTTACGAATTTTGAGCAGCACGTGAAGAAGCCAGTGTTCGGATATGCGTTTGAGTTTCCATATCTCGAGTAGTATTTGTTGATTTTTTTTTATTTTTATTTTATTTTTTTTATTATTATTGTTACCAATATGGAATCGGGTGTCGAATCGTCTGATTCGTGAGTGAACAACTCGTCACGTAATTTACTCTGAATTTCAAACAATTTCGTAGTGAATTACGTGACATGCTTTATGTATGTTCACGGATCAGACGATTTGACCCCAGATATTTCAGTGATTGTTTTTTTTTTGTCGGTGGGTGTTCCAGTTATTCGATATCTTCGAGTTGCTCAAAACAGTGATCCTTCCATCAAGAGCAAGTGTGAATAGCAAAAGAGATAAAATGAAATCTTTATATTCCAAAGGATTAATGGATTTTTGTTTTTAAACAGCACCTTACTGCTAAAGCTGTTACTTACATATTGTATGTACGAGGGCATTAAAAAAGTTATTAATATTAAAAGATACATTTTTAATTTTAACTTCTTTACTAAATATTCCTCCATTATAAAGAGTGAGATTGAAAAAATCTAAACACACGTTTTACCAAATAATTTTTTTGGGTGTAAAATTTAAAAATTTTTTTGATCTAGTTAAATTTGAAAAATATGTCAGATATTATTTTTAATGACAAACATGTTGATTTATTGTGAGTTTGATCAAACTGAGTGAAGAAAAGAAGTACGTCTTAAAATTATTAATTATCGTACAAAAAATTGGCCAAAGAATTGAAGGTCTGCCGTCAAACTGTTTCCAATGTTATTAAACAGTTTCAGGAGAATTTGACCATAGATAGGAACCCTGGTTCGGGAAGAAAACAAGGACCACATGATATTGGGAAAGCCAAGAAATAGAAAGCATATTGAAAAGATCTCCAAACACATCTGCTAGAAAAGCTGCCCGGTTAGCCCAGTGCTCTGACTATTTGGTGCGAAAAGTTAAAGCCAATGCAAGTTTGAAATCATACAAAGTCCAAAAAGTTCCAGACAGGAATGCTGCAAGAAATTTAGACGTCAAAAGTAGGGCTCGCAAATTAAAAGCGAATTTCATGCAAAAATATTCAAGTTGCATAATGGACAACGATACGTACGGCAGATTTTACGCAGCTTCCGGGTCAAAATTTGTATGTTGCTGATGCTCGATGAAATACCGAAGAACAATTTAGAACCCAAATGCAAACAAAATTTTCTAAAAAAAATTCCTGGTATGGCAAGCTATATGCAGTTGCGGCAAAAGAAGCAAGTCTTTTGTTACAGTGGGCTCTATAAATACCGAAATATACATCAAAGAATGTTTGAAAAAAAGGCTTCTTCCTTTCATAAGAAAGCACAATGTGCCCACATATTTTTGGCCCGATTTGGCATCATGTCACTACGGCAAGAAAGCTCTGGAGTGGTACCAAAGTAATAACATAGTTTTTGTACCAAGAGAGGCCAATCTTTCAAATTGTCCGGAGCTAAGACCAGTGGAGAGATATTGGGCTCTTGTGAAAAGAAACTTAAAGAGCACAAAAAAGGTTTTCCAAAATATCGAAGTTTTTAAAGATGGCAAACTGCTCCAAAAAGGTGTCTGAAACAACTATCAAATCTCTAATGGAAGGCTTACCAAAAAAGGTCAACGAGTTCATAAACAGTGGTTAGAACTATAAAAGTTATATTTTTCTGTAATTTGTAAAATATTATTAATTATTTAAAAAAAATCAATACTCTAACATCAACCGTTTAAAAATTATTGAGTTTTATATATGCCAAGATTTTTTCGATCTCACTCCTTACTATTTAAAACTCCTTTTAAAACAAAAAAATGCATAGTACTATTATATACTAACTATATAAATATGAACAATATGTTGATGTATGTATACCCATTCCAGTCAGTGCGTAGAAAATATTAGGTCTATTGTACCCTTGCAACCAGCCTTCCCTCTCTCTTCCTGCCGCTCTCATACACACACGCACATTGTGAATATAGAACTTTATGTAGTAAATAATTTTATTGTTCTTACTTGAACTGTATGAGTTAAAGAAGAGAGCCAGCCAATGTGGGCGGAGTGGAGAGTGAGTGGAGGAATCAATTGGAAATGCAGGCTAAACTACCAGCTGCTTTTAGCTATACCAATAGCTTAATACACTGGCTAAGGGATGCAAATAACTTCCCTCTAAAGCAAAAATACATATCGTGATAACCGCTCCCAAAATGGTAGGGAAAATAGTAGGTAGTGTTGGTGACTACCAGGCCAATATTGCTGCTGTAATGCGCAAGTGCAAACAACGTTATTTTGGGGTTATTGTGCGGGAAAATACCATGATAAAATACGAGTAAAGAGCAAACCGGAACAATGTGTATACGTATGTACGTACGATGATGATGATGATACCAGGAGCAGCAGAAAGAAACAAGAAAATGGTATGTAAGAGTAGATTGGGTTCTGACATACGGTAGCCCATACTCGTACTATTGCCAAAAGTGTAATTGTCGTAGTACGAGGTGAAGTGACGATTTACTTATTGTGACTGCTCAAAAGCGGCAGGGCAATGCGGTGGTATTGTAATGGAAATCAGAAATTGGCACCATGTCATATGATGTGATGGTGTTTTTTCATGTTAGGCATACTACTGAACGTATTCGTGGGAAGGGAAAAGAAGTGAGTAGTTGGAATTTGGATCGATATATTCCAATGTACGTACTGTGCGCCCATTTCTCATTGTAACATTTGATGGTTGTTGATGGTGTAAGAGTGTGCATCACAGTAGGACGCAAAACGAATATGTAAGCTTTTTATTTAACAACTGCGCACGAGAATTGAGAGAACCGAACCTCAAATGTAAAGCTGTTTTAATGTAGGTTAGTTTAGGTAAAGCGTAACAGGACACAGTTGCTGTCAGTGTCCGTAGTTCCTGCGTGCTGCACTACATACCAAACTCTCTATGCATTGTGCATGTAAGATTTTGTGGTCCAAAGTATGTATATTTTCCACTTGGCTCTCTTTCACTCTATTCATGCTTTAAAGGAGCAGCTACAGCTTCAGTAGTTTCATGTTTGCGTTCAGATTGTATACATAAATATGTATGTATATTCGCCACAGCTAGCGCCCAGGAAAGGTTGCAAGTTCAATAACCTTTTCAGATGAACAAGTCGCTGATAATGCAATAGTACGGTCTTCTTTACATACAGACATACATGCATACATACGTGCATATGTATGTACACTCATGGAGAAATACTACGCTATGCGTAGTAGTTTGCTACGCAATAGCTATATATTCATACATACATATATACAGTATATATTTACACATATACTATATATAAGCTTGTATATAACAGAAATATATATTTTCCGTGCCGTGTGCTCTATTTACACACATACAAACCATATGTATGTAGTTATTATTTAGGTACATATGGTATTTATGTATGAATGAATGTTTGCACTTGTCAAGGTACAAGCGTTTGCTAACGTATGACCTGTATTCGTATTCCACAGACATTGACATGTGTTGTAGTCTTATCGTCATTGACGTGCAGAAAAACAAAGGTATCACGTTTCTGTCAAAAGTTGGTCTTATTGTGGAAAATAAGTTAAAAAAATATGAATTAGATAAGCATTAAATAATCTTGATAGCCCTGCCCGCCACAAAACGATGATAAGTAAGCAAGAGCGAACCCTGTTATTGATATTGTTATTAAATAATTCGGTGGTGCTGTAAAAATTAATGAGTTATTTGCCATGAATTACCACTGTACTCGTATGCTACGAAATGTCAGCAAAATGTGCCGCCAAATAAAACAACAACAATATAATTACCCTCATTGATAAATACTCAAACAAAAAAAAAGAGAAAAGATCACAACAGTTGTTTTTGGGAAATTTCTTGACGATAAATGTAGACAGAGAAAGCAAAGCTCTCATGTCAATTGTTTTTACTGCTGTTGGTGCTTACTGTTGAATGAACGAACGCTCTCTCTAAATTGCAATGGATCGGATCAATTACTTTGTGGGTTTAAAAATGTTGTTGTTGTCTTTGGTCGTTGTGTTGCTTGCACCAGATGACGACGATGACGACGACAAATGTTAGCTGGTTGGTGACTGGTAGCTATGTACTACATATGTATGTATATATGTGTGTATGTGTGTAGATACTGTGCCACTCTGCTGTGGAATGTTGTCTCGCCGGACTTAATGATCTTGCTAATATAAGTTGTAACGTTATTTTTAACGGTGCTTTTTGTTTTCTTTGACTTTTCTTCTAACGCTGACTTTGTAATAGTTGTAAATTTTGTTTTTGTTACTTTTGTATTCCTCAATGAGGGCATCTTTTTGTCGTTTAGCTGCGCTCGCTCTCTCGCTCGCTCGCATGGGAAACCGTCTGAAGCATTTCGTCTGAAACTTATTCATTTAAAGAAAAGCACTTGCAAAAATAGAAAGGTGCAACAAATGACTGACGACAAACACACTTGCATCCATTTTGTTTGATCTTAATGCAGAAAATATCGTTACTTTAATGTAGAAAGAGGCCCCAAATACAATTTTTTTTTTCTCATACTGAGTTTATGGCAGATTCTGATGGAAAAATCTTTAATACAGAAGAAAATGTTGGTTACGTCCTTTCTACGATATGTACTTGCGTTACATATGTACATAAATATATAAATGTGTGTGTAATTTGCATACGTGATAATTGAAGGGAAAAATTGTCTGACTAAGCTTCTCGACTTTTAATGACGTGGGAGAATTAATGAAATTAATGAATTTTATGTGTTATTCTTCCGCCTGAAACCACTGCGCCTAGTCTTAGGGCCCTAGAATAATTTGTTATCATTTTTCCTCAAGGATGTATGTAAGTACATATGTACTGTATGATATCCCTCATCATAAGTATGTACATATTTCTTCACTAGATTCCAGTCACTATCAATGGGTAATCTTAAGCAAGGAGGTACTTAGAAGGCTGAATTTCCATTTCCACGAATGTTGGTTACTTAAGCGGGTTTCACTGGAAATATGTGCATACACCCCTGCTCAAATTAAAAGTTTCACTGAAAGACTTTTTGTTCGAAATGGTTTTTGTAACTATTATCGCGCAATTAAAGGTAAAATGAAGTGTTTTATTTTATTAACAAAATATGGCAATGCTATTGCTGGCAAAGTGAAACGAGTGATTTAACTAATTATTGTGAATTGTTGCTTTGCGTGAAAAAAGTCAAAAATGGCAGCAATTGATTTATCGATCCAAATAAAAATTTCATTCACTTTTGTAAAATTTCTGTTAAAACCAAGCTCTTAAAAAATCACCCTTTATAGCACGCACATCATGAGCAGATGAGAAAAGCTCAGCCTAGGTCCCCCATGGGGTGTTGCGCCATTAAAAGAAAGAAAGAAAAAAGTGTTTATAGCATTTTGGAAGTTTTGATCTGTCGTTCTTACTTACTATTTTGCTTTTCTACATGTTTCCCTCGTACAGTGTTTTATTGTTGAGCCAGTGTAAACAGCCACTATACATAGCAATAAAAACTTTAAAATGTACATATGGTATGCACTTAATTAAAACACACAAAGAAACATTTTCTTAAAAATATTTTTAAATAAAACCATTTATGCAATTCAAGTCGCCGCATATGAAGCCGAAAGAAAACAACAGCAAAACGTGAATGAGAAACATACCAGATCAGCTGATTTCTCATGCGCTTAAACGAAAGAGCGAAAACAGCTTATTATTAATAAAAAATAAATGAATAACAATGAACAGCAGTTGTGTAAATTAACATCAAATATGTATGTATGTCCATATATGTAAAAGTAAAAAAGAAGCAATACGAGGAAAAAATATAATGAGACGTCGCAATTGGAATTAAAAACGAAAACATATGCGGGCTTTCGATCAGATCAGATCAGATGTAGACGAAAAGTCGAGCGAATAATAAAATTAGAGAGTGAAACAGAGTACGAACGAGATAGAGACAGGCCAAATAAAGTGCTGTTGCTGTACTTAAATAACAAATTATTTATAAATAAACGAATACAAATAGCAAAAACAAAACAAAAAAGTGCTGTAATAGAACAACAACGACGAATTCAATGAAACGAACAAATGAAACTGGCAAATTCAAATACGAAAACTATTTTCGTACATTGGAGGAGAATCGAAATAGTTTCGTTTATTATTTCTAAAGAAAATAACCAAACTTCGCTCGCATATTAAATGTTTATTCACATACACTGGCGGTCACGAAAATCGCACCACCTCAAAATAACATGGAAATAGGAAAATAATGATTTTTATGTTGGGGACTATTAATTTTTTTTTTTCAAATATTATTATGATTTTAAAATTATGCAAAGTGTAAGAACGAAAAAATATTACTGGAGATCAAAAACGTATTATTTTGACTGAAATACAAGAAAAATTTTTAAGAAAATGTAATTTATTTTTATAATATTCAAAACTAAACAATAAATATTAGTCTTTAAAGTGGTTTTCAAGAACTGCCATCAAAAATATCAGTAGGATGTTGCTCCTCCTTTAGCCCGTATTATAGCCATTATCCTTGACAGCATCAAATCAACTGAAATTTGTAGGTCATCTTTGACCTTTTTTTAATAGCTATCCACTCATGTTGTGCGTGTTATATTTGTACATGAATGGAAGGGACCTACAGTTTAATGCCGAATCCGAACGACGAAGTGAAAAGCTTTTCATAGCAATTTTAACTCTTGTAAGTTTACAGTTTAATGCCGAATCCGAACGACGAAGTGAAAAGCTTTTCATAGCAATTCTTACTCTTGTAGGTTTGCCATTGCCTGCCAAGAGGTGGTGCCGTGTAGAAAAATGATTTTTTCTACTTTTTGATTTTGCCTGTGCTGAGATTCGAACCCCGGACACTCTGCGTAGCAGTCCAACGCATTACCCCTACGCCACAGCGACCACAAATCCACTAGAATAATTAATTCTGTCGTCAAAACATTTGGAATAATCTAAACTGGGTAGTCCCCTTTTCGTAGCAAGAAAAATTAAGTGAATTACATGAATTTTTACATATTAAAAAAGTGTTGTCAGTGATGCGGT
The DNA here is from genome assembly GCA_958295655.1 of Palloptera scutellata. Taxonomy (NCBI): domain Eukaryota; kingdom Metazoa; phylum Arthropoda; class Insecta; order Diptera; family Pallopteridae; genus Palloptera; species Palloptera scutellata. The sequence continues at coordinate 23,157,230 of OY282452.1, forward strand.
TTTCGTGACCGCCAGTGTACATATTGAAATCAGTTGATCTGATCTTAGCGCCATCGACCGCCTCAGACATATGATTTCGGTGTGAGTTTGGTGACACTCTGTTGTAGATTGTTTCCTCTTCGTTCTTCTATGTGTGTTTCGTATATTTGTGCTTCTCTATTTTTGCTGTTGTAATTGTATATTCATTGATTCGTTCAGATATTGATCAGCTGATCTATCACTCAGTCATTGAGTTATTTTTTAATTTACACCTGCTGTTCTATTTTTATGCACTTCATCTAACTAAATATGGTAGATTCATCTATAAATTTTTCAAAGGGATTTTAATTAGTAAATTATATGGAAAGTAGCAAAGCAAAATGCGGGAAAATTAAGAAACGTGGTATCTTAACTTTTCATTGATTTTTACATGGGACGTTAGTTAGAGTCCGGCACGCATTTTAAACGAAGGCTTAAAATCAATTTATATCATTTTGCAATATCACTTTTGCTTCAGCATAAAACGATTTTCTGAAAACAACAATTGCAGATACATATAAGCTATTCTGTCAAAGTGACAGCCATAAATATACTCCAAGATTCTACTTCTTCATTATTAAAGTAGCCTAGGCTGATGCCCAGGAGTTAATGTTGAACATAAGAAACATTTACTATGTATTTTAAATGTTTGTGAAACAATTGAAAGTTATTTTTCTTTCATCAGTCAGCTGCAATGTCGTCATTTTTTACACTCTCTCCCTTAACCTTTACCTCCGCTCTTTTGGCTGCTCTTTCGTGCCATGTAACATTTGCCTTGTTTCACTTGCCTTGGAAATTTCATTCATTCACAACTTCCCATTCAAGTTTCTCCAACACTGCGCGATTTGTGTGTCTGTTGTGGTCGGCCGTTATTTGTAAATGCTTAAAAACTAATTTTGTAACCAAACCAAACAAGAAAGAAGAAAATAAAAAAGTTAATGAACTCTTTTTTCAATAAACTTAAGACACACGACAGATGTTAAAATGAAGAGCATACAAAAACTTTTGGAGAAAGACGAACTAACGGAAACTACAAACTTAAAAGACCCGAGAACGAACAAACGGTCGAGGGTGTAGAATTTTTCAAAAATTTCTTTATCATTGGCTATTTTAACTCTTTGCTGTCGAAATTATATGGATTGGTGGTTCCATGCAGAAGATTACCATATCCCATACAGAGTTCGAACACGCGAACACAGCGTTCCTCAACAGTAGTATTTCAAATAGCATTGCAATCTCTCATTTTAGCAAAGATTTTCTGACATCTATTATCCAACAACAAGAGGTGATGCTGGTGGCACTAACCCTTCTGTTTCCTATCGTCTTTGTGGCTGGCCGTGGAATATGGTCCCAGATGTCTCAGTTAAATTCTTTAGACTCGTACCTATAAATGCAAATTATGCGAAAATCGCTCGGAGCAAAAGTATTTCTTACATCGCTTGGGAATCCGGATCTGGTTGGCGGTTTCTTTCAATACCCATAGCCAGGAGCTTAATGGGAAGTTGCAAGATAACGCACAGCATTGGGATTTAGCTGCGTAAAATGCAACTCTTTTTGTGTGACCGTAATCAGAAAGTGGTTGGATAACAATGAGCCACAATCAAGGAGAATTTAACAGGGTGAAGTCACCACCGAGAGCTAACTCTTTTTATTTGAAATACCAAATGTGTTAGGCTGAAAATAGTTCATAATGTATGTAGGTGTATGTAGTCTCAAAACCAAAAACAGTAATTTTGACACTACAGATACAGTGTTGCCATATAATTATATAGGCTGAAAATAGTTCATAATGTATGTAGGTGTATGTAGTCTCAAAACCAAAAACAGTAATTTTGACACTACAGATACAGTGTTGCCATATAATTATATATATTAAGAGTATATGGGCATTCAACGTCAATGTCATTTGGTTGTGAAAAGGATTACGATGGAAACGTTTTTCGGCGATCATTAAGTAATTTGCTTTACTGCAAATATATTGTGGCGATATCTCCAGAACAACAGCATTCGCATACATGCATGAAGACATGCGTGTATATTTATGTATGTATGGATATGTGAAGTGATCTGCATTGGTGGTATACACACATCCTTATGTAGTTATTACACATCTACGCCATCTAGCGAAATGATTCGCGGTTCGTATCCAGGCTAATGTTTGTGGTTATTTTATCTTGTGACGCCGTTTACGTGGCTCTCGAGGTGCTGTCAAGTTGAAAAAAATCACTGCCAACGAATGAGTCATGTTTCGCATTTTATTCTTTAAAACCACCTGATCGATCTGGGTGAAAAAGCACTGATTTGAAATGCAAATCACTCTTTTTTTTATTTCTATTGGAAATGAGTAAAACAGTAGCAGTTCTAATGGGGGATGGGCTTATGGGAGCTGCAGTCTAAAAAAAAATCAGTGGAAGCTTTATAGTGCAAGGTTGTGGTGTTCTTATTTGATTGTCCGACACTGTACATATGTATGTAGATAAAGAGACGGACACATTAATTAAGGAGGAATTGTTTTCGTACTAAATTAGTTAAGGATTTAAGCACACACACACACACTCACATGAACATATATCAGAGAGTGTATGTGTTTGTTTGTTTGTTAAGTGACATGACATTCGAGATCTTGTAAATTATATTTTAAAAATCTTGTTAAATTTGTATATGAGCATTTTATGGTTTAAATTATACTATTTCGGGAGGGGGACTAATTAATAAAAATAATAAAAGTAAACTTGCACATGCATTAAACACAGTTCAGTGCATATTTTCGAGGGTTAAGGAAATAAGGAACCGTCACCATCACACGTTATAAACAAATGGAATTATTGGAATAATAAAATTTTTATTTTAAGTATTTATTAAATTTATGGAAAGAAAAAATTGGCCTAGAAAAGGGTTCTTAAAAAAATGCCAGCCACTCTTGGTTGGTGGCGGCTTCCGCAAGCCGCAATAACACCGGATAGTGTAAATCTTCATCGTATAAATTGAATTCATTAGCTCCAAATGTCGCTGCCAGATCGTTTCATTGTAACGATGCGTCAACTTTGCCGTGCATTGGTGCAAAAAGAGAGACATTGTTTTGCCACCGGCCTCGTTGCCATTATTAAATCTTCACCCCGGTCCGCGACGAGGCCGAACTCGTCTCATCGAAGAACAAACAATTCGCTGATAGTATCGTATCGAATTTACCCGCTTCGGCGGCAGCATGTTCCGTCGCCTCCTCCCACTTGAGCATCGAACATTTCTTATAACAGGGGACATTCTCCACCGATATCTCGTTGTCATCGGTCAAGTGTACCGTATATAGGTTGGCGTATTGCGCTAGCATTAGGCCATGTGAGACATGTGAAGCCACCGCCCCGCTCCAGTATCCATTTACCGCGATATGCCGAAAGATTGGAGAGTACAAAAGCGGTGAGCGCTTCCTCGGTTGGCTACACGTAAAAGTAGCCGGTATTGTTGAAGCCCATCAAATCGGTCGCAGTTAATTGACGTCCTCCACGTGGTGGATATTCACTGATTACTCCTGCTGCCTTTCGCCGTCCAGCAGTAGACGATATTTATACCAATTTTCCGGCTTGCCACAGCAGTTTAGATTGATCCTCGAAACTGTCCTGAAACGGAAAATCGAATGATTTGAAACGCCGTTTGATATTTGCTGAATTCTTCACCCGACGACGAGATCGACCGTCTCTTAGGAATCTTTGCGTAACATTTTCGCGAGTATCTTTCAGTGTCTTTGTGCGCTGTATTGTGCAGATTGGACGTTGTTGGCAGCAATTGCCTCACATCTTTTGCTTCTAGTGATTAGAGTATTTTATTGATTTCCATCGTTGTAGGAGATGAAGGTTATGGCGGCGGGGAGGTGGCTAGGAGGGAATCGAGTGAAGTGGGTGCGCCAGCGTAAAATTTCGTTGCGTTGCGGCGTATGAGATGCACACCATTCTCTTTGATCATGTTCAACGTATTGGCAATATCGTATTCGAGCATTAGCGAAATCGATGATAATTGTTGAATTGCTGTGGCAGCAGTAGCGCTTGCGGAGACGGAAGCTGTTGCGTTGCGTTTGAGTTTGTAGTATAAGAATTTTGTACTATTGTCAACATTTTATGGTGTTTTTTAATTCTGTTAGAAATGATTTGTTGTTGACTGGGAATTGAAATTAAGCAATAATCAAAACATGTTTGTTATGTGACACCAGTGCATATAAAGGTGATTTGATGCTGAAAAGAAAATAAAAGAGACAAATGATTTCATTTACTTTTTGTATTTCTTTCAGTGTAAATATGTATGTATGCGCTATGTACATTTGTATATCAAAGCCTTGCACTACATACAACTCATTTTTCTTCACACTTGCGGCAATAGTTTCCTATTCAAATTTCAATGCAATGTCTAAGTACATAAGAATATTTGCTGGTTTTTGCAACATCATGGCAACTTTGCCCAGTAACTGGATTTCTAGGAAAATGTACGTGCATACCACCGAAATTTTTACGCAATTGAGTGGAAATCTTGTTAAAATAAAATATAATATTCCTAGTAATTCCATCTTGTGCTTGAGAGCTTCTTGAGAAAATACGTCATCTGGAAACTTCGTAAAGCTTCTGTAACGGTCACTCTTGAAACGAAAACGAAATACATCTAACAGTGTATGAAATGAGTAGTGAGATGCGCCTGAACATCATAACAATAACTCCTTCGTATTCGCAACTAGCGCCTAGTTATGTACAACTAGCAGCGATAACTGTATGGGAAAGAACAACAAAAGGTCGAGCGATATCGCGTATATTTACAGCTGTTGTCTATAGCTGGTAAACAACAATCCATGGTTTCTATAACAATGCTACTTTGAATTGTTAATAATGAAAGCAGATGAACAGCTACGCAAAAAAACCAAGAAATGTGTCAAACTGTTTCCCTTGGAAAAACATGAGTTACAATTACCAATTTTTTGACGGATTCATATTCGTATAATAAAGAAAAGAAATGTCTGTGCTCATGTTCTGGAATATCACCTCCATTTGAGCAGATTTATTTATGAATGGCAACAAAATGAAAAAAAAAGAGTTAACAACTTGATCATTTTATTATTCGCACATGTTAAATGAATTGACGTATTAAACACAGCTAATATGTTTTACCTATATTAAAGTAGGCGGAGGTGTATGGGGAGAAAAGGCTTTATGGCGCCAGATTCCCGATGACCCAGTGTATCAATCACAGGTGCGAAACCTTGAATTTTTTCCGTCGATTTTAACTTAGCAACGATGTTTTTTTGCCCTATTGTTTAAGCATGTACGTATGTTTCTATCCTTAGCGTGTGTGGCATTGTGCCGTTAGCTTTTCACGTCAGCTGATTATTATGTTGTTGTTTAACCTGAGCCATAACCCAAACATAAACAAAATGCTCACACATACGAGTACACTTTTTTGCCTCGGCTGCTGTGTTTCCAAATATTATTTTAATTTGATTGATAAACTTTTTCTTTCTTCAATTTAATTCGAGAAAAGCTTTGCCATGTGTTATTTTTTACCTTTCGTTTATTTGCGCGATATTAATAGATATTTGCAACAACACTGAAAATAGAATAATGCGAGAGTTTACTGCTTGTTTTTTTTAACACCCACATCGGTAAGATTTCTGCGCGCTGTTTTTTTCCTTGTATTTTGTTTGCAATAATCGGATTTAATTTCCTCATAGCTTGCTCTATAAAAGAAACAACAACTCGTTGGGGATCCGTTCATCGGTCCATCCGTTCTCTATTCTTCATCAGTTCGTCATTCCCTGTAGTGCATGGTCTCGCGGAGTAGAATTCCAGAGAGCGGCGGTAGAGGCATTGAACACAAATTTATAGGAACCTGTGTTTTTTTTTTTTTTTCTAAGAATATGTGTACATACTCATTCATGTGTGTGATGCGCGTGAGTGTGTGATGCGCGTGAGTGTGTGCTTATTCACATACAAAATCCCCAATAGGGAAAAAGTAGTGGCCAGAAAGTGAAGAAAGAGTCATTTATTCGGCATTTTATAGATTAACTTTTATTTGGCGACTGTTCATAGCAAAAGTAAAGTATTTGTTTTTTCATTAACCAATCGTTGAAAGTAGTTGCTTGAGCTTTACTTGATAGAATATAGTTGTGCATTATGATGGATGAAATCCGCCATGATGAAATCCGCTCACTAGCTGTCTTCAAGAAAATCTTCTAGAAGGTATCGACTGTGCTGACGACATATGCCTCCTTTGGCGTGCAAAAACTACATCACTCACAATAAACATCCGCCAAAGATGCCCCTTATTTTCGAAACTCGTCTCTACACCAAACTTTAACTAGTTCCCTATAAAAACTATGGTCCTAGTGGGAATCATCCTGTTTCCCCATCGTCTCCTCAGACCTATTAAAATATATATATGTCCCTAAAAAAGATAATCAAAATGAGTAATTCGGTTAACCGTGATTATCGATTTTTCGCTCCCGCGCATCGTTGTTAATTGAAGTTCAATTTGATTCAAGAATTCATTAATGATAAAATCTGTAGTACTTACATACTTTCCCGCTGGGATATATAATAGTGTGCGAGTGTTGGTTTGTGATTTCGAATGGGTTTGCTCGCTATTTTTAAACAAACAAATGTCTCTCCCACTCACTCGCTCTCTTTTGCTTTTGATGGCAACCGTAGCAGCACAGCGGTAACACTAACTAACACAACGATCAAAAACAGCTGAACATTTTACATTTTTGTTGAAAGTATTCCGTCATCAAAAATAAAATTTAATTTGTTTTTTTTTTGTTTGTTTACAGCTTAAAGCACCAACTTGTCCATCCATATGCGGCCCATCCCCAAAAGTTCTCTCTGTTGTTAGGTGAGTGAGGGAAGTGGTGGTGGGTGGGTTGGTTGCTAGCCAAATCAGCTGCGCTGAAATACTACAGCCAGAATTGACACAACACTACGTTTTGTGTTAAATTGATTCCACGGCAGCAACTTTTGTGCGAATAAGTTAATTACGAGTGGAATTCCGCTCATTTGCCGCAAAAGTTTGACGAAAGAAAACGCGAAAAAAGAAGACACGTGTTCTTTGTTTTTTTTTTTTTTTGCATATTATTTGCTATACTGTGGTTAGGCAAAATTTCAAGGTAAAATTAATACAAATTATTAAGAATATAAAATCTGATGATGAGTTGAGATGCAACCTAATTTTATGCTACGAGTGGTGGAGTATTTAATTGATGTGGTATGAATGTGCAGCGATCTTCAATTTCAAGATGGTACAGTATTCAGGTCTTTTCGCTGGACTTACGCTGTAAAATCATACTTCATGTGTAACTCCTTGCTCTAAAAAGGATTGGTACTTTCTGGTTTTTGTGCTATTTATACAATGGCTTCCGAAGAAAGGCTGACAAAAAGGACTAGCCATGACAATCAGTCCAAGTTTAACTTTTCGTAGACTCCCAGTTGTGTTCATAACCTTTGCCATTTCGGCAAATTCGAAATTCCATTTTCAGTATGTGTTGTGCTCCTGCCTCTATATAATCTTCCTTTAAGTATAACCCAATGATGGCCTTGAAGTGAGTTACTATTTTTTGATCCCAAATTTAAATTTTGAGTTCTTCTGAATAAATTTAACTCTAATTTCAGAGTTGATGGTAATCGGTAAAGCATAGTTCAAAAAACTGATATGTGGGATCGAGGATCGACTCTGAAGAAGAAGACCTTGCAGAATTCGTGAGTTGTGTTCGGACTGCAATGATATTTCACAACAATTTCAGTAGAAATTGAGAAAGCTGCCGCAATTTTACCTCAGTTAGAATTCAGCGATAAGCCAGGAATCCCCAAATTGAGAAAAGAATAGATCTTGCCACAGTTGAAATAACTTATTTTGTACACTAATTTTTTCATATAAAATAAAATCGAAAATCCGCACTGGCATACATAAATGATAAATATTTGCCGCCAAATATTTGCAAATGAAATAAAGAAGAGAATCAGAACAGTGACAGTAATCCCCGGTTAAGTACCTCAGCTGAAGATGTTTGGCTTTTGTAGTACTTAAGAGGGGAAGGTATTGAAAACGGACATTTTTTAGGGATATTTTCGAAAAAAAAGTAGTTAATTACAGCTTAAACGGGAAGGGCACTAAACGGGGGTTTACTGTATATAGTATTGAAATTCGAACAAATAATTTTCGAATTTTTTACCTTGCTTTGTTGGTTTTTGTTTGTGTTGCTTCGGTGTAGGGACATGTGAATGTACGAGTACATAGAAAAAAAAATTGTATTGTTTTTAGATAGTTTAAAATGGGTGGGGCGGGAAGGCAGAAAGTCTTCTTTGCAAACCAACAAATTTAAAATTGTAATTTGTTTCACAAAGAGGAATATTTATTTTACAATAGCAATGCATTGCAAGTGACTTGTGGAAGAGGAGGGGGTGGTGGAGACAGTCAGGGGGGAATGCACCACAACGATTTCAATCACGTAGGCACGCACGATTACCTATTTTTTATTTATACTTACTATATTTGTAGATACATACGATTAAATACGAGTATATACATGCAGTGCCTATACACATTCATATACGAGATTCGAATAGTACATATAGTATTGCATACGCATACAAATGTAAGGCAAAAAAGAAACTGAAAAACATGTGATTACGAAATATAAAAGAATGCAGCAGCAGCAGCAGTAGCAGCAGCAACAATTGTAGCCATCTACTATATTTTTACGAAAATCTGCAGTGCTCACATTTCGTTAGATGCTTTTGTGGAAAAGGTATTTTTTCACAAAATAATACATATCCATACATGCATGCATACGAATATACGAAATACCTTCACACGTATAAAGTGGGGCGAAGAGAGGCGCGCGCGTACTCACTCAAACTATTTAATTGAAGAAAATACCCGGTCGATTGCTTGTTTGGGCGTTGAAAATGGAAGCGTTTGTATTTGTGTCAGCTGCTTCTGTTTTCTTATTTTGATTGGAAATGACGAGAGAGAAGCCAGCAGCACACCAGACTCTCTTCCATTTACTTGCTTTTGTGTTTCATTTAGCAATTCTTCGATTTCCGTTCCTATGCCACTCATATGGTTTTTCTCCTTATAAGCTTTTCTACTGCCGTTCCAATGAAAAATGTTGTGATGAAACGATTTGAAAAAGAGACATGGAAACAACGAACGCTCCGCTCTAGCAACATTTTCTTCTCTCTTTGGTTTTTATATGGAAGCGAAAAAAGTACAGTCACCACAAAACGAACGACAACACTGCAAAACAACAACAGCTTCAGCAGCGTAGTAGCTGTTACAGCAAAAAGAAAAAAGGTTTTTTGTGTTGTGCATTTTGAATTTCTATTCAACACGAACTCATACGAGTTGTGTGGTGTGGATATTATGGTGCTGCCTTGCTCACCTATGCCATCGTCCTCTGCTTGTGCATTTCGAACAACGGACGTGTAAACAGTGTTGCCAGAACGTTCTTGTAGTACGAAACGCGTACTTTTCGTTGGTCTGTCGAAACATTGACGTACTTCTGTAGATGACGTAATTTGTTTTTTTTGTGCAGTACATTTATATGTATGTATATCACTACTGTGAACATTCGTCCTTTTTTTTTTTTTGTAAGAGAACAGTCTTTATATCTTAGCGTCCTCTGTAATTATTTTAACAGTATATTGTCATCTCTTTGCAAAATTGCGCTCTAAATGTCCTTTTTTTTTTCGTATTAAACACAAAATGTGTATGTATTATGTTAAAAAGTTGCTATTTTTTTTTTTTTATATATTCACTTCTTATCGGTAGAACTATATGAAATTTAATGAGAATTAACAACCAGACCAAGAGAAAAATCGAAACCCCAACCTTCCGGGTGAAACTTTAGTGCTCCACCCACTAGACTATCGGGGGCGATATGATAGTGGCGGAAAATTTATTAAAATCAGGCCCACTGAGGTAAGTTATTAGTTGCAGAAGTCATGACCAAGGTGATATTAGTAAATAAAAATATTGTTCTATGTATGTTTATTTCGTACCTTCTTTTTCTCTAATTTCGTACTATTTTACGAACACAAATGTACGTACTAAAGCGAAAATCACCACTGGCAACGCTGGTCGCAAAGCTTGCTTGCAGTCTGCCTCGTTCTCCGGCGTTTCCCTTTTGATTTTGTTAACATTAAATTCTATATGTTTGCATACAAGTGCCTTGTTTAGGTCGTCGTCATCGTCATCGTCGTCGTTGTCGTTGTCTGGCTGTTATGAGCTGTGTGGTTGTAAAGCATAGCGTCGTGTGTATTTCTGTGTATAGAGAGTGGGATTGATTTTTTATGCAGCAAAAGCACAGATGATTATTTTTCTTGTGTTGTGCTTGTTGTTGCACATTTTAAATTTTGCCGGTTTTTTTTTGTTTGTTTTTTTTTGTCTTGTTATGTTGCGCTTGCTTTACTATTTTTACTACTGTACTCGTATGTTTGGTTTTGCGATATTGCAATTTTTAATTGTTGGCTCTGTACAGTTTGCACAAGGGTTACCAACTGGTGAGGTTTAATTCAGAGTTTCTGGGAATTTTATACTTTCTCCGGGTTGCGAGAACTACACAATTTTTCTGCCGTAATTCTCGAATCGAATTCGATTTTAGTCGACTTTGACGGAACGACCCTTTTCGGCACTCGTTTTCTACATTGCCTCATGTTTTGAAAAAAAATCCAGTTTTCGTCCAGAAAGTGCAGATGTTACCCTAATGCGCTTCTTACATGGTCAATCATTTGTATGTGTTAAGTGGCCAATAGCAATATAATTTATGTGTTAGTGAAAAAGTGGTCGCTGTAGCGTAGTGGTAGTGCGTTCGGCTGCTACGCAGAATGGCCGGGGTTCGAATCTCGGCAGGGCAAAATCAAAAAGTAGAAAAAAAAATTTTTCTACACGGCCCACCTCTTGGCAGGCAATGGCAAACCTACAAGAGTAAAAATTGCCATGAAAAGCTTTTCACTTCGCCGTACGGATTCGGCATTAAACTGTAGGTCCCTTCCATTCATGTACAAATATAACACGCACAACATGAGTGGATGCGAAAAGCTCGGCCTAGGCCCTCCATTGGCTGTTGTGCCATTAAAAGTAAAGTAAGTTAGTGAAAAATATGAATATGCGATGCGACAGAGTGATATCAAGACGGCGTCCACAGTGAATGTTGTCATGTTATTTGCGATTGGAACACGAAGAACGCGGCAACGACACCATAACTTTAATTTTTAATAGAACACTTTATTATTATTTTTTATTTTCAAAGAAAATTATATAAATAAGCAAATTACCTATATAAATAATTTCACAATTGATAATTTCATTGTGTCGCATGCGACAATACCTAGAAATAGATTAAGGTCAACGACAGCGGCAATTTTCACATTGGCGCAATAAAGCAATGTTTACAGCCATTATGTTCGTCTTCATAAGAGAATACATGGTATTTAAGGAGTGACATGGCGCAATGTCATATTCCGCTTCCGCTTTAGTGAAAATGAGTGTGTGTGCGTCACATCGACACGTTGAAGACTTGCTAGAGAAAATCCAAATGTTGTGATATTACGCGATGCAGGTCAAGCCACATAAGGACTTGCTTGACGTTTATTTTGGCAGTTTATTTTTGGCGTACCTACCGTAACATGTTTCGGCGGGGAAGATTGAAGCTGACAGGCGATAGAGTTTTCGCAAAAATATCACGTGTATAATATACACGATGCAATCATCTTCTGTGTCGCTCACTGTTCACCACAAAAACTTCGGAACCATAAAAATCTTACGTAATTGATTCATGTGGGTGATGTAGCATCAATTCACACACGTACACATGCTTGACGTCAAATGATTGACCGTGTAAGGGGGCGCATAAAAATGCAAAGTAGCGACACTTTGCCAATTTATAATCGTCTGTAAAGCCAAAGAAATCTTTTAACACTATGAGTACGGGGTTCTTTCTTTCCTAAATTTCTGCTTCAATTTCCAATATACCAAAGAAGAGAAGTGGGATAGGATCCATTTTGGGTTCGGATTCGGCTAGAAACTTTCGGCTGCACCTACCAGTATGGTAGGTACAATACATATGATACGAAAAGTTCGGTTTAGGCCTTCAACCGGGATTGTTAAGCCCACGATATTATCACTACTATAGTTTCTCATTAATTTCTGAATTCTTTTCATGTTTTTCAAAATTCCAACAATGAAGACACAAATGTATTAGCTGTTTTAATATCGTTTTTGTTGGTGTTGTTGTTGAGGCTGACACTCCGCAAAGGAATGCAGCAGAATTCGCAATCGTCGTCTTCGGCGCATGTCGACGACATTGTATGCATGCTCATTTCTGGAATTTTATAAATTTCTTTCAATGTTGGTTGAGAAATAAATGTGATTTTGTGACAGTGGTGGGTGCGGTAAAGGAGTAGGAAGGGCCTTGGTAATTTGGAGGTAAGGAACCCAACTCATGATACATACATAAATATGTACATTTTGCCGAGAAAAATTATGTGCGTGTATGGTCACAAGTTTAATTTCTCTTCTGTCTATGGGGAAGGTGTCTTACATTTTGCGCCCCGAAAATAGGAGAGAGAGAGAGAGAGAGAGAGTGGTTACGAGAGTTAAATAAATATACAAATCAAAAACAGTCAGTAGTTGATCTTTGTTATGTTTCGATGCTGAAGGACACAAGTTTCTTAACCTCTGCCTCTACACACACACTATTACATGTAGTATGCTGATATATATGCTTGGCATGCTTCGTCACCGGCACGATGCTACATGTTGTTACTAAACGTGCGACCGGCCGACGCGACGTACACTTTATGTTTTGCCTTTTTTTTTTTTTTTTTTGTTATTCATTTACGTAATCAAACACACTCCACTCATTCATTCGTTGAATGTCATGCAATTGCTATTGTGCATACCAGTGTTGCCAATTTGTGATTTTCCTACTTAAAAAGGGCGCGGATTTTTTTCATTCAAGAGAGGGCATATTTGAGATAATGCAATTTTTTAAATTGTTTTTTATGCTTTATTTTATAAAAACTAAATATGTTTTTAGTCGTCATTGTTGTAATAAATTAGCTAACGATTTTGATTTCTTTATCTTTATTATAAAATCATATAAATTGTGGTTGAAAAACTCATGTTTTAATTCATATTTGCCAATTTTAGTGGTATTTTTATTTTTAAATGGTTATCCTAAAGGTTTTTCAGAAGAGAATCAAATTTTTGAAGTTAGTTATCTGGCAACACTGGTGTATACGCCATTGATGTTAGTCGCTCTATCTCTCTGTATTCACGTTGTTGTTGTTCAGAAGGTGTATATGGATATATGTACATATGTTTATGCAGTAATCCCCGGTTTATTGAACCACGCTTAATTGCGTTCCTCGTTTAATTACACCAGAAATGTTTCGTTCTTATGTACACTGTCATCGATCAAATTAAGCGAAGATTTGCGATATATATTGAAATGTGATTACGCAAATGCGACGGTATTAATTTAACAGAAAAATTAACTAGCGAAATGACAAAAGAAACAAACAAAAAGCTATCAAGTCTAAGAATGTGTGTATGGATTGTATGTATGTATGTATTGGGGTTGTACGAATAATTGGCATAAGTTCCAATATTCGCATTCGCAATTTTTTATTCGTATAGTTTGTGGAAGTAATGTTTTCCATGTTCGAAAATAAGATACTAAAAGAGTTGGCATCACTGAAATTATTCGCATTATTAGCATTTACATTCGCAATTTTATGTTTTTATTATTCGTATTCGTATTTGCTTTTTCATTATTCGCATAACCCTATTATGTATGTATGTATGTATGTATGTATGTGTATAAATACTTATAATGGAATAGATGTTATCCATGATTATACACACGGTCGTTGGTGTATTTGCACGAAGGACCGGGACGACGGGTCAGGCAGGGTAGGGCATAGCTTTAATTTTGGTTTGAATAAAGTTACACTTCCTGAAATCTAATCTTCACATAAATAATTGCTTTTCCTTGCAGGCTGCTATATTACAACAAACCTCACAGTACATTTGTGAGTTGGAAAATCAGAAGACACAATTGCTAGCGCAAAATAGTCAGCTGAAACGTCAATTGGGGCAGCATGAATCGTCTACAATCGGTGATTCCGCTGGTAGTGGAGTTGGCGGCAATAGCTCGAACGCTGAACCATCTGGTGCCGTAGCCATCAAGAAACGTAAGCTTACTGATAATATTATCAGTCTTCAAACTATTAGTGACTCCTCCGATGAAGGTCTAGGTTCCATGTCTCCCGAACCAATGACGCTTCTAAATGCCGCCGCCGCCGCCGGGACCGGTAGTGCAGTATCAACAAAAAATCAAATGATAATTGCGCACAACGCCAAGGAGTTACTCGAAATGAAGAAGCAGTTGGATAAAGAACGACGCATGCGTACGATGATCGAAGAAGAGATGCAAGCGATCAAACGTCAGCTATACTCAGTAGCGACTGCTCCTCCGCAATCCACCACCACCTACATTCCACGCGAGGTTATCGAGCATACCGATAACTTGGTGCGCGATACTACGGACGAGCTACTGCCAGCAGGCACAGTGTCCTATGTTGAAATTGATGAAATGACCGGGCAACAGCAGGTAGTCATCTGCTCAAGCATTGAAGAGTTGGATAGTGAGTCAGCTGCAGCGGATATCATAACAGAGGACAATGTACAAGAGGAGGTGATACTCTCGTCGACCTCTTCCACCGAATCAGAGCACGAGGTGAATGTCAACGCCATTGCAAAAGCATATGCCGAGGGCACGTCGCCTACGGCTGCGGTGTTGCAGCCAATACTGCAGGCAGCGATCAAGGCTACACCCAAAGTGGAGGTGGAACGCATACACGAGACTATTATCAAGGTGAAAACAGAGAAAATCGAACAGCCTAGTGGCATTACACGCTCGCGACAAAATCTCGAAACAATTGTTGAAGCGATACGACATCTGGAAGGCGATCATCTCTTTGGTGATGTTTCAGAGCAGCAGAAATTGCAACAGCAGAATCAAAAGGCACAGGAAGCACCGTTGGCGCTCACCACAAAACAGCAACAAGCGCATGCCCATGCGCATGCACATGCCCAACGTGCCACATTGGCCGAACTGCGTCCTTATCTGCAGCTAAAGGGAGGTGTCGGTAAACAGGTGACAATTGTTGGGGGAAGTGGAGCTGCTCTAACTCTGACCACAGCTGCAGCGTCAACAATAAAGAGAGAAGGTGCTAACGCTGCCAGCAATATCACAGTGACGCCGACTGCCCTGCACAAAGTGCAAACGACGACATCCACTAGCGCCGCCACCGGTGCAAGCAGCAGCAGTATCGTAGGGGGAAACAGCAACATCAATAGCGGTACAGCAACAGCGCAACAAGTCACAATTACAACAACAGCACTGAAACAGTGCCGGCCGGGCGTAATTGTAGCAAAGCAACTGTCTTGATTTAATACAGCGTCTATGAATAACGAGCAGCACCAGAAGCGCATAAATGTTTTGATGATGGGGGGTGATGGTGGCATCGATGGTGGTGGTGGTGGTAGTGGTAGTGGTGATGGCGCGAGCGGTGTCAGTGTCAGTAATGACTGTATTAAAAATGTTGATGACATTGATGTAACTTTTGCAGAGGAATATGTAGTCGTAGAAGACGATCAGCAGGAAATGCAAACTATCGCCATCAACAACAACAACAACAGCGGCAGAAGCATCACCAGCAGGATGCAAGAACAGTCTTCTACAAATTCAATGCATAAGCAGCAGCAGCAGCAGCAGCAACAACAACTACATTCGCATTTTTTGGGAAATAAAAATAGTAGTAGTAAAAATGTACATTTTAAATTGAATACTACTAGTACCAATACTAAAAATACTATTATCCATAATAATAATAATAATAATAATATGCCTACTCTAACTACTTGTATTGATGCTAATAATCGCATTGCCACTACTGCTACTACTACCGTTTCGAATAGTAGTAGCATCGGTGGTGGTAGTAATTTGCGCAAGAATTGTTTAAATAGTAGTAGCACTTGTAAAACTATTCGTACTAATAACTTAAATAATATTAGTAGTAATAATAATTTGTGTAAGTTAATTAAACGTTGTCAGCAGAAAAATATTCATTTTATAAATAATAACAATAATAATAATAAATATGATATTGTTGCAGCCACAGAAGCAGTGGCAACAACAAAACAGCAATCACAACAAAAACAAAAGCATGCTAATTTCAAACTTCAAACTACCACCACCACATCCAGTACTAAAAATAATAATTATCCAAAATCAGTTGCTGTTGCCACAACTAAAAATTCTTCCTCCACTACTTCTACTACTTTAATACCATCATTTAAAAAGTAAATATTTGTCATTTGTCACTATTTACACTATGTGTGGAAGAACGTGACCGTGAAGAGCATAATAAGAGGCAACTAAACACAAATGAAACCAAGCTTGCAGTATATAGCTCGTAAATAAATTGTGAACACTCAAAATTTCCTCTAAACATTTTAATGAGTTTTAATGTTGTTGAATCGTTGGGACAATATTTTTTCGACTACTGTTGACGCTAATTTGACAACATTTTGAAACCCATATATAATATAAAAATTACAAAATTGTTCTTCAAAGCAATCCTTTATAATATTTCAGATAATCCAGAATTCATTTTAGAATAGCCAAATGTAATAATGTGCAAAGTTGAAGGCTGATTATTTCAATTGTTCTTCAGAATATTTCATGTGTACTTTGGAAATAATTCTGGTTTGCATTTTTGGAGTACCTAATACAAATAACATTCATAATGTTTTGAGGAGAAAGAACATTTGGAAGTTGATATTTTTATAAGCAGGTCCGCTTTGCACCGGAAGAAATTAAAGAAAATTGCTTAAACATTGCCACCAGACATAGTTTTTCTCCTATTCAAAAGCAGTAAAACTCATTGTAAAATATGCTTTAACTAAATTACACTTTACTGCCACTTACATATTTCTATGGCAGTGATTTGCAGGGAAATTTGCAGTGTTCATAATTTTTTCTTTGCAGTGAATTCATTTTTCACCAAATCAAAATTAGAGCCAATGCGGTAATTTGTAGTAGCAAAAAGCGAAAATTGAATAAATTATTTTTTTATTTTTATTTACAACATCTAATCTCTACTTACTCCTTCCTGATTTATATACACTACACACTCAAATTGAATACCATTATTGTCTATCTTCTATAGAATGCATTCTTTAGAGAAAAAAATTTAACAGGAATTCATACCTACAACCATTGCATAAATTAAAAATTAAAAATAAAGAAAAATAAGAAACTAGCAAAAACGAAGTACAAAAAATAGGCATAAACAAAAAACTACTTATACTTTATTTAGTACTTTCCTTTCTCAATAATTTTTAATACAAGTACAGAAAAAGAAAATCAACACCAGATTTTATTTTGTTTTTTACATTGTAGTTTTCAATAATTATTATTATTTTATTTTTCTTTTTTTTTTGTAGTTAAGAACTCAAACCATCGCATTATATTATTTGCTTTAAAAATATATACATATGTATACGTAATGTATATATTCTATTTTTTGTTTAAAAAAATAAAAACCGCATACTCGTAATTTGTTATTTATGATTAAAAAACAAAAAAATAAATGTAGAAAACAAAACCAATCAATTTAATTTCACCTTCCTCATATTAAATACTTTGTCTTTGTTAAATGTGGTAAAAGTGAAGTGAATCACACATCCCAGAAATTTAATATGAATACGTATGCTTAAGGAAAGAAGGAAAAAAGGAAAAAAGGAAAACGAAAAAATTAAACAAAATGTCTAGTATTTTTAAGCGTTAGTATTAAGCCAAAAAACTTATACATATTTATATATACTATTTTATTTAATTTTAATTCGCTTGCGATTGTTTCTGTTTTTTAGTTTTTATACCGCAGCAAACTCAGATAAAAATACAAAAAATAACGAAATTACAGTGGTGTGTGTTCAGAATTGAGGGAACCTGTAGGTGCCGCTGCATGTCAGTGCAAAGGTGTGAAACATAAGTGATTTAACAATAACAAAGAAATCTATAGTAAATTTATTTACCATATTATTACTTACCGATTCCCATAGGCCCACGGTGGTGATGCGAAAGGAATAAGGTGGCGATTTTAACTAATTTCAATTCGTCTGTGTGTGCGTGTGTGCGTGTGCGTGCTATGTTTTAAGTGCTTATATAATTGCTTAAAAGAACAATTCTGCTTTAAACACAACCAAAGCGTCCGACTTTCGGCTTCTGCAGCACACAATAAAAGCATCATACGAATGTTTTCGTACTAAAACTTGACAGCACTTGGTTTTTTTTTTTTGGTGAAAAATATGGCAACATTTCTCCTCTCACAAGAGAGAAGAGAATATATGTTGTTTTTTTTACGCTTGGAGAAAATAGAATTGTTTCTATTCCATCGACGCTAACGCGGCGAAAGTCGGAAATGTTTTTTCATACCACCCTGCAAACTAGTGAATTCACTTTGGCACCAGCACTGGCCCGCGCTTAATCCACTTTATTCAGTATTGGAGGTATAGCCAATAAGTCACCCTGTGCCATCGCTGGCGGACTAACTATGTTGTGACTATTGCTAACAGATTAAAAACTCAGTCAATTATTTTTAGAATATGGTATATTACAAAAACCATTCTTTCGTCGGCATTTTGTAATGTGGTGAAATGAAGAACAGCAGCAAGCAGTACTTGTATATGCATCAACTTCAGTCACCTGACTCGCTCTTGTATTACCTCTCTGGTTAGAGAAGTACCTAGAACAATTGACGTGATCCTGGAGGGAAATTTATAAAATTCTATGTGTGTTTGAATTGAATTGTGTGAATTTTTTCGGGGTATTCCGCCTTTGAACAAGGATGTGTCCTTGCGTCGTTCCTGGACGTAGACCCATCTACTATGTGTTTGTTGTTGGCGGGCGCTTTGGTTATGTTTAATGCATTACTCTTACGTTGCTACGGTTATCGCATTGAAAATTAGTTTTAATTTCGAAATTTACTTCAATCTTTCGCAGTTATTAAACCTTAAATATAATTTTCGTATTTTTTTATTACTGTTGTATCACTTTTGAATTCGCTCCTTTTAGCTGATTGCCACTGCATAAAGGAATTATATTTTTGTGCCTCTAAAATTCTATTCAAGCTATTTAGTACAGAAAATCTTTAATTTTAATGAAGTGAGTGAGTGATTTTTTGGAATCAAATTTAGTCGGAAACGTTCCCCCCTAAGCTCTTCAGTTTTTATACAATTTTTTTTTTCGTTTTTTGTTAACCATAAACACCAAAAGAAAAGTTTTATACTTTTACACTTAATTTCTATGAAATTGTTTTTCCAAAGTTTAACAAGAAAAAATTACCCATTAAAATATGAATTTTGTTGTTTTCTTTTTATGTGCTCTTAAGTAAAACAAAAAACGGGTTAAACGAGTTAAATTGAAATTGTATTTTCTAAATGTAAATCAAAAATAATGAACAAAAACAAGAGCTTAAAATAAATATATTTTTTTTTATTTTAAAAAAGGAATAAACAATCCATATTTTTTTTTTTTAATTTCGGGAATTAAAAGATAATTTATGTATATAAAAAAAAACCTAACCCAATTTAATCGATTTAATCGGGCGTGTTTTAGAAAAATTGTATCTGAAAGTATTTTAGAACTTATGTTTTGCATCTCTACTTAAAAAAAAAATTAGAAAAATTTCGCAATGTAAACAGTTTTTATATGGTATAAAATAGCATTTTTGCAAAATTTAACTACATAATACATACGTACATATATACATATACATATATATATATAGATATTGAGAAATATTGAAAATATATTTAACAAAAATTAAAATAAAAAAAATATGCATACCTACCTACATATAAAAGTATATATATATATATATATATATATTTAAATATAAAGTAACATTTACCGCTATATTTAATTTATTTTATGACCTAAATGTTTTCAAAATCAAAAAAATATTAAGAAAAAAAAAAGTTACGAATTACATTTTTAAGTTATTACACGTTGCATTATAATATAAATAGACACATCCATACATTTGTATCATTATTAACTTCATATTAAAAATTAAGAACGAAGCAAGTAAAATTTCCAGTTGAATGTGAGCAAAGAAGTAAATATTCACGGTCGAACTTTTTCCGAGGAAAGAAAAAAGAAAAAATATAAGAAAAATCTAAAAATGAAACTGAGCTATTTACAAGTATATAATACCTACCTAAATACATAAATACACACATACTAAGCTATATATATATATATTATATATAAACATATACATATATGTATGTATATACATACACAAAATTGTAAATTGTGAATTTAAAATAAAAGTTTTTTCTCGTTAACAAAACAAAAAAGAGAAAGCAAAGTTTTTTTTTAGTTAATTTTGGTTTGTATTTTATTTTATACGTTTTTTTTTATTGTAAACTTCTTTTTGTCAGTAGAAAATCTATTCTTTCTTAAATCGCATTTTAGTTTTCAAATTTTGATTTTGAATTGTAAATCAGGAAGGTCAAAAAAATGATTTTGACGCAACTTTCAACAGTGCACATGAAAAGATTCTATAAATTATTTTCGAATATGTGGAGACTAGTTTATTCGTAACCTACTCAATCGATTTTCGATTGGATGCCTCGTTCTGTTTCTTTTTTTATATTTCTAATTGAAAATTTTAACAAAAAATTTACATTATTTTTAAAATAAAACAATTTCCTCCAGAATATTTCGAAAATTTCTTCCCTCTATTACATTTTACGTTTGTATTATTAGTTTAGAAGCGAGTATCCCGAAAGAAAGGGTCCCACAGAATGAACGGCTTATACTTGAAAGTTTCTTCAAGCAACATTTGTCTTTCATATTATTTTTCGAGCGTCAAGAGTCCATTCTCATAAAAAATATAAAAAAACGGTCATTACTAGAGAGGTTTTTTTTTTTTTTTGTTGAACTGTCACTATATAAATATAATACCATATAATGTGTAGTCTGCCCGATTCTCTTAAAGAGTTTGATCATTGCCGCCGGAATGATAGCTCAGTGCTATGTATGTTGATACATGACCAAGAAAATTACCTTCTTGTTCATCTCTAATGACTTGGGTACTCCCCTCATTAACTGAAGAGTTCAGATTCCATGATGAATAAGTCCATTACACCTTTTAAGCATCATCTTTTCTGTTCATTCCAGCGCTCCAAACTTTATGGCCCTTAGCTAATTGATTGAGCTCAAACTATCTCACACTAATGTAAAATGGAAACCTCCTCGATAGTCTAGTGGGTAGCTTAATAGATTCTCACCGGTGAGGTTGTGGATTTGATTCCCGTCTTGATCTGCTGATTAATTTGAATGTACAAGTACAACCACAACAAAATGCCAACAAATCGCCACCTTGCCGTTTTTTCTTTCTTCATTTAATGGCACAACAGCCCAAGGAGGGCCTAGGCTGAGCTTTTCGTAGCCGGCGTTAAACTAAAGGTCCAACCATGTGTTATCATAATGGGCGGGGTTCTGTAGGCAGCCATGAAAGCCTAACCAAATGATTAAAAAAATGTCGTCCGTATAATCTTCTCATTCCTGCGGAGTTCACCTATTACCAGGCTCCTGTTTATATCACCTAGTTGTGTTGTCTAATAGCCTGAACCTAATCTTGTTATAATCGCAGGAGAAGATTATTTCCCCACCTCCATATGGATGAAGTGTCCTCTTCGACAGAGAGATAGAGAGAGAGAGAGTTATTCACAAACTAATGTGAGGTATTGTCAAAAGCTCCTAAAATGACAAAGAAAGAGTATTTCTTTCACATTTAGTTCCACCGAATCCTTCCTTCCTCGTTCCCATTACATTTTTCATGTTTTTTTTTTTTTAAATAAACGAGGTTAGGTTTACTTATATAAGATTGAAACACAGGCTGGGATCAAGGCACCAAATCACTGCAACCTAAAAAGGCCTATTGTGAAGATCCCTTTGAATAACCTAATATCCTATCCTTCCTAGGCTTGTAGCATTTGAAAAGCTAAGATACCGTAGTTGGGTATGCAATAGTAAGGTGATAAAGTCTAAGACTTGTAAGTGGCACACAGTGGCACAGAATGTGCTCTGCTAGGTTTACTTATTTACTACTTACTTAGTTGGCATTACAATCGATAATCAGTCTCGGCCGCCCCAAAGTTAGGTTTTCTGGTCCATACACTTATTGTGGGTAGTATGTGTCTTACCCACTTTTGGTATGGTCATAATTTTATGACGCGCAAAAGGTTGAGTGCTTCGTCCTCCTACTCTTGGAAAGTAGGAAAGCTATATACATAATTTCTTGTGTTTTTAACCCTTTCGGTCCGAAAAAGAACTGCTGGATGTACATAAAAATGTTATGCTAGGTGAATCTTAAACACTATGAAAACAAAACAGTTATTACCCGTCCTTGAATTTAAATTTTCGCCTCCGGAGGCGCTGTAGGCCTTGGGATATACATACAGGTCCTGCCGGTGTTTTTGATTTAAAAATTTAGGATGTAGTGTTCCAGCTGAGCTCAAAACACAAACAAATACTACTGAAAATTAACCAGTTTTATTGACCGAGATTTTCATCTCTATGTATACTATCCCGGCGTTGGCACAGGTCGTCTGTAGCAGTTGGAAGAATACATTTTACGATCACTTTTTGTGTGTGGGCAGAAAATACAATTATGATATTTGCTTGGAAAATCGAACCTACTCATGAGTTGTTTGTAGTAGACCATAGACTTTAGGCAATTCAAACTTTTAATTGTAAATGTATAGTAAAAATACAAAATATACACAATGGAAAAAGTATAACATATAAGATTACTGTACTCACACAAATCCGTAGAGATTATTCGCATATTCGGAAAACTTGGGCCTTTTGTCATGACCCTCGATTAAAAAAAGTATAGCTTGTAGCTCACCTGTGAAACCATTCCCTAAGAGGAATTTGATTGAAGAAAAGTGCGGGAATATCCTTGACCACGTGTTGTCGTGTGGCCATAACTTGCGTTTCTGGAATCAATGATTAACATTGGAAAAGTCTAGAAAAATGCAATATACTTGCTAAACATTGTAAATTTATTGTATGAAAAAAAAAGAATAGGCATAATGTAAAAATCCTATCAGGTCAACTATTGAAAATCGACGAAATATGTACTGAAATTATTAAAAATTACCATACCTCGTATTCTATTTTGTATTTCATTGAATATAACAAAAGTTGATTAGGAAATGTGGCATTTAAAGCTATTAGAATCATATCGGCGAAATCTCAATTTGCGCCATCGCCAGTTCGCGAATGAAGACTTGTGCTCCTTAAAATTAAAAACTAAAAAATTAATAATTTAAGTTATCTGCGTTTTCTAATTACGCAAAATGAGTTTTTGAAGTTTCATGACACGAGTTGTTATTGCTTCAATATAAAACGAAAAATTGAGAGAGAGAGAGATAGAGAGCAAGAAAGTAAAATTTAACCGCCACTGTTACCAAATGTTTTAACCTTCGATATGAAATCACAGGGTTACGAAATCATTTGCAATAATTCACTTTTATGAGGGAAATAAGTACACTTATGATGAAAATGCATACACAAAAACAAGTAAAACTGCTTATTTATATTATTATTATAACATCATTTTCATAAATATATAGTTTATATATTATGGTTTTAATAACTACTTACAAAGTGCAACTAAAAAAATGAATAAAAGTACTAAAACTACGCAAAAAAAAAATTAAGCAAATGTATGAATCAAAAGAACGTCTGCATAGGCATACTTTGGGAACAAAAAGACAGCGTAAAAAGTGACATGACCGGCGATCATTTGACCGTCTGCATAACATTACCCTACCATAAAAAAACGAGTTACGAGATTGTATTTTTCAAATGCTTTTTCGTCCTAAAATATAAAAAACATACGAAAAATAATTACTTATCAATGTTATTTATTTATATATTTTTCATTTAATTTATCTCCGTTTTCTAATTACGCAAAATGATAACATAGAAAAGTGAGTAACGCGATTGAATTTTTCACTTTTGACAGCAGCTCAACCCTGACGACACTCCTCTATATTCTAAGTAGAAGAGCACATGGGACCATTGCAGTGTTGCTTTTTCTCTTCACAACATGTTCCACACATATCTTTCTGCACTGTGCGCAGATTTCAGCCCCCTTCCTATTGATGTGATTCATTGACCCTAGAATTTTTTGGGAAATCCTTTGCAGCAATTCAGTTTTGGTTTCTATTTCTTTATCAGAGAACTACATCGATATTTCTCTCTGATTGACTTTAGTTGTACAGTGGCACTGGCAATTAGCACCTAGAAACATTCTTTTTTCTTTTTTAGAATATTTCTCTGGTACTACTTTTGCCCCTGCAATATTTTATATTTCTTATTCTAATTGTTCCAATCAATTTTATTATTGTAATAAGTTTTTTTTTTAGAGGAATAACTATAATATACATAAATATATTAATGGTAAAACCATTCAACAAATGTATACGTACATAAAAAAACGAACTAACTAAATATTTTTATTAAATTAAATATATACGAGTAAATTAAATTAAAATGAAGAAAAAAAATAAACAAAAATATAAAAATAAAAGACATTGGATATTTCAAGTAAAGTAAAATAAAATAGCATAGATTGAAAAATGAACTAAAATGTATTAAAAATGAAATTTATTTTCTAAATTTAAGAAAATATTACCATATACTTTGAATTTTCATTTATCTATGGTATTTGCATCTCTATTTTATTGATGACTAGTGTGAAAATTTAGATTCATTGAAACTAAGTAAAAGTATCCAGAAAAGCAAAATACTTACATACATTCATAAATACAATAGGAAAAATATTGACATTGCTTAAACATAAATACAAATACTTCAAATTTGCTACGAATAAAAGAAAAAAATAAAAAAAATAATATAAAATAATAATACGACAAATGTTGCAAATTAAAATATAAAATGTGCAAAACAAAAACAGAAAAACCAATATTAAACATTGAATATTACAAATAATAAAAATATGCGGTATCCTAAATTTATGGAATTCTATGAGACTTTTTTGAAACAGTAAACAATTTATCATAAACAAATAATATTTATAAACAAAATATCTCAACATGCAAATTTAACGCAGTAAAAAACCAGAAGAAGAATTATCTAAAATAATATGTATGAACAAAAAGACTGCAACGCAGAATTGAAAAACAAAAAAAAACTCAAAAAAAAAAAAATTTATCAAGAAACCGAAAAGACACGAAAAATAAAATAAAATGTTTCTCAAACTTCATGTTGTCAAAAATACGAAAATATAAAAACAAGAAAGAAGTAATAAGCTTTGGAAGAACTCAAAAATAATTCAAATACTTAAGTATATATGGTAGAAAGAAATAAAACCATAACTTCATATACATATTGTAAATTAATTGGCCATTTTTTAATTTTTTTTTGTTTTTCTTTTTTAATTCTAACGAATTAAATTTAATTTACTACATTAAAAGTGAAGTTGAATCTGAAATCCAAACCATATTATAATATTATATAATATAATATTTCAGAACATAACAAACATGAATTCGTACACTACACACACACACACACACACACACATACAAACCCACACATAAACAACAACACATGCCGCCATATGCCGTTTACATATGCGTAAAATTAATTAATAATTATTTAAAACCGAAAGCAAACCAAAAATTGTTTAATACAATTATATTAATTTATTATAAACAAAAAAAAAAGCTTCTTTGTGTTTCCTTTAATTTGCAATAAATGAAGGAAGTATGTAAGTATCACTGCAGTAGAGGTGGCAACAATGTCGCTAGAGCAGCGTGATAATTCGTCCTCTTTTTCTTCGTCCTTTTCAAATTTTGTAGCCCTGTTAGCTGATTCCATTATGGAATTCTACACAACATAAGTGGATGCGAAAAGCTCGGCCTAGGCCCTCCATGGCCTGTTGTGCCATTAAAAGTAAAGTTAGCTGAGAACCAAAGAAGCGACGTAAACTGCTTTTGGAAGCTGTCATGAAATAATCTATTTATTGAAGTTTACTTCTTTAGGATCGATTTTTATATTTACACCGGGGGTAAAAGATAATCGTCGCAGCGAAAATTGTCACAGAAATGATGGGCAGCGTCCTTTATCAAACGAGCATGAAAAAAAACTTCCTCGATAAAGCGCGCTGCCCATAAGTTACTCGTCAAATTTTTTGCATACTCGATTGATAGATGACGCAGTCCAATTTGAAATTGCAAACATAAATTTTACATTTCAAAAAAAAAACCTTTAGAAATTTCTAGTGCTGACAAGGTGAGCGAGTATTGACTGAAAAAAAAACAAACGCAAGTCACAAATAAATGGTGATTAAGTTACGATTAAATCTCCAGCAAAAACTGCGGCTAAGAGACAGCCAGAATGAAGACTTCGTCGCAAAATGGAGGCCCGAAAAAATTCACATTCTGCTATCATGAAAAAAACCCAAAAACCAGCATCGAGACTTAGCAAGCAACTTGAGGCACAACAGAATTCGAATTTCACTGGAAAACAACTCGCAAAGACTAATGCGGAGAGAGGCAGCATGAATGGCAAATGAGTTGATTAGAGTTAATAATTGCATCATAATTATGATGTAGCAAATGAATTTGCATGATGTGAGTATGAATATTTTGATGGAGTGGATGATTTTGCAGAGGGCGTTGCATGCATTGGAAATGTAAACGATCAGAATGAAGTTAATCCAAATGTAGCACACCTGGAATCAGAGAATCATCAAACTGAACTATACAAGGCTTATCGTTTGCATAAATCACTACATCGTTAAAAATTTCCTCGGCCACGCCTGTAATGTCTGCAATAGACTCTGGTTCTTACAAGATTACCCACGACTCACACAATGTTTTTATTTAAATAATTTATTTTATTATCGTCTTTATTATAGTAAAATAATGGTCATACCAAGTTTTTTGGATAAACACAAGGAATGCGCACAATCTTCTTCGAATCTGGCCTAGGTTTACGAGGTGTGATAAAAAAATTGCCGTTATTTTCAAATTTCGTGAGTTACGTATGTTCGATTTTCGCATTTTTCTGTTATGTTGGTACACATGTCTGTTATATATGTTGGCACTACCAACCATTTTGGATTGTCAGTTTGTTTTTGACAGATAAAAAGGTTAGTCGTGTTTTGGTGTGCTCTTCGATTTTTTACTATTCGAAAAAATTGATCAAAGAAACTGTATTCAGTTTTGTGTAAAAAATTAAATTAAATGCGCAAGGACATTTGAAATGTTGACTGTGGCCTTTGGCGAGTCTACTATGAGCTGAACACAAGTTCAATTGTGGTATAACCGGTTTAAGGAAGGCCGAGAACATGTCAATAACGATGCTCGTCCTGGTCGCCCGAGCACGTCAACAACCGATGAAAACATTGACGCAGTTGCTTTCTATGGAATAAAAATTAATAAAAAAAATTACATACAGTATGCAAAATTCATATTCGTACACCCACTAAAAATGAAGAATTTACGAAGTATTCAATACAATAAGCACATTTTTCAAAATTTCATATAGATTTATTATTTTTATGGAAAAAAACAAACTTATGTATACTTAATTCATAAATCAGCCGCTAGATGGCGGAGTTTTCACATTATGGATGACAAAACCCGTATTCGTACAGAGTAACAAGATCAAAAAAATTAAAGATATTATGCATTCTAATAAAAGTTAATATTTTGTTGGATATCCTTTTTGTTTTATGACCGCACTTAGACGCCTAGGCATAGATTCGACTAGTTTGGAGGTTAACTCGGGTGATATTTGGTCCCATTCCGTTTTTAAAGCTATTTTCAGGTCCTTCACGTTTCTGATGCTATAATGTTTCAACTTTTTCTTAAAAATTGACCACAAATTCTCAATAGGATTAAGATCTGGGCTTTGAGGGGGTGTTTTGAGGTATTTGGGACAGTTATACAGGATCCAAAGTCTGGAATCTAGCGCAGTATGTTTGGGATCATTATCCTGCTGAAAGATAAAGTCCCGCGAGATCCCCATTTTGACTGCACTTTGCTTTAAGTTTTGCTTTAAAATGTTTATATAGCCCTTTGCTGTCATGATGCCATCAACAAAATGGAGGTTTCCAACTCCTGCTGCAGAAAAGCACCCCCATACCATCACTGAGCCGCCACCATGCTTGAATGTGGGAATGAGATTATGACGAGATAAGCTCGTATTCTTCTCTCGCCAAATTTTTACGCGTCCATCCGATATTTTTATATTGAATTTGGACTCATCCGTAAAAACAACTCTTTTCCAGAAGTTATAGTCCTTATTTTGGTACTTTTTGGAAAACGCAATCCGTTTTTGCTTATTAACTCCGCTAACAAATGGTTTTCTGACAGCATACCGACTTTTAAATCCAATTTTTCTGATATTATTTCGCACTGTTTGAGGTGTAACGCGAATTCCGAAGTCCCGTTCCAAACTTACAGCCAGTTGTACGCCACTTACAGAAGGATCGATGCGGATTTGACGACGTAGATATGAACAGTGTCTTCTTGTTAACTTGGAACAATTTAAATTTCGTCGCGCTTTTTTAAATTGGCCACTTTTTTTGTAACTGGATACGACATATTGTATTGTAGAAACACTGCGCTTCATTATTTTTGCAATCTCCCGTAAAGATTTTCCATCAATGTGCAGATCTATTACAATTTTTCGTTGTTCGTCTGAAAGTTCACTTGATTTTCTACCCATATCGAGTTTCCCGAACTTTTTAGTAAAAGTTGCACTGAATTTGATATATTTTGATAACACAGTCCTCAACAATAAGCAGGGGAAGCACAGAAATAAAATTGTGTTTACATCTCCTGTTAATTACAACAATAACATAGCGTTGCCATCTGTACGAATACGGGTTTTGTTAGCAATATAATGCAAACAGCGCCATCTAGCTTTTAATTCACGAAACAGGGTGCCACATTTTTTTGTGTCGTTTGTGTTTTTCATATACTAAATAAATCTCATACATTTTTTGATTTTAGAATTACATACCTTGAATTATTAATGATTTTTTAAGTTTTTCATGGGTGTACGAATATGAATTTTGCATACTGTATTTTAATATGAAGTTTTTTGTTACCACTTATGCTGTCCTCTACCAATAACTCGGTGTGGTAACTTTTATATGGAGCCAGCGAAGTCCTCATCTCCGTATATAAAGGCCATGGGAGAGCCTCCGGATGGTCCGATGCTTGCCTTTTCCCTCCTGTAATGTAAATTAATTTATTTTCTTGTATCGTGCCGTCAGGTTGTGCATATTTACTATTAATTCATTTGATGTGCACAATACACCTTGCTCTTCCAACGCCACCACCATCTCCTCAATTATGTGCGCATTTTTCCGGGCGCCTCTTAATTGATTAATTTTGGACTTCAAAATTTCAATTAGGAGGCCCTCGGCTCCATTCACCCACAATTTAAATTTTTTTTTTCCATAATGAACTTTTTGTTTATAGAAATGACACCTTGTGCTGACATTTCTTCGATTACTTATCGAAAAAATCAGTGCTGACACCGATTTGATTTTAATTTATGTGGTAATTTATGATAAACTAGCGGAGCCCATGCACGTTTCACTGTGCATAATTAACGTGTTGTTGCTAAAAGCAATGATATTAAAAACGTTTTTCCTGAACCACCAGGAGCATCCAAAAAATTAAATCCACCACTTACATCGTTAACAGCGCGCATAATTGTTTCATATACTCTTCTTTGCTGAACATTTAATTTCGGAAAATTTGCTTTCAAAGTATTCGAGTCATATTGGTTTTCACGTTCTAATTTTTGATTAAATATGTCATGCATGGATCGATTTGGTGCTGTCATTCCTAATTGCGCTAATGCTTTGTTTGCCATCATCATACACAAATCTTCAATCATAATCAATGCCTCGTTATAAATTGCAGCCGTAAAATCCATTTCAGGATTGGAATTGATTCGACGCACTCTACATAAAACATCTTCCGAAATGTAATTTTTATATTTTGTCCACAAACCAACTGGATTCGATAGATTACACGTAGTCAAATTAATTGTAAATATCGAACGAATTTGTAGTGGATGGGCAGATACTGATGCATCTGCTAATGTGTCATCCCAATGCGTATCATGTTCCAATAGATCTAAGCTTTGACATGCTTCACGATATGTTGTACAAACATGCCCATTAACTGTACTTAACTGCTGAAATGATATTGGTCCACGAACATTGATTAAATAACTTACTTACTTACTTAGCTGGCGCTACAACCGATGATCGGTGTTGGCCGCCTCCACAAAGCTCCGCCAGTCACTTCTGCTATGCGCGCGCTGGCGCCAGTTGATAAAGCCAAGTGCAGTCAGGTTGCCCTGCACCTGGTCTTTCCAACGGAGATTAGGACGTCCCCTTCTGCGTGTTCCTCCACCGTGGTTCGAATAAAACACCCTTCTAGCCGGAGCGCTTTCTTCCATTCGCTCAACATGACCCAGCCAGCGAAGCCGCTGGAGTTTTATACGCTTGACTATGTCAGTGTCGGCGTACAGCTCATACAGCTCATCGGTCCATATTAGAGGTGTTCATTATCCGAGGCTTATTTGGAGGATTCATTAGTGGGTATTTTAACGTGTTGGGTTCCAAGCCCGACGCACAAACATTCATTCAAGGCCATGGAGAAGCCCGCCGCACACATTAGTTAACTCACTGACGGTTGTCAGATCGCTATCCAGGGGACGCCACGAGGAGGCTGTGTGTCGACTTGAAACGTAGAAGCGCAAGGATCGACCATGGACGCACCTGCGACTGTCACGAACTTTACCTTGTGTCCTACGCCCCAGGCCCCCGTTGATTAATAACAGTCGTAAATAAAAGCATTCAGCATTTTTAGGATGAACAGCATAAATTCGCCTTACAGAATCAGTTAAAAACAGATTTACATGGCCATCAACTCGATTCCCTTGCTTACGTGAGTTCGATCTTTCTTGACGTGTGTGTTGTTGTGTAATTGTGAAAATGAAGTAAAAAAAATAACTGGAAAGAAATAAAAGCGTAATTGATTTATAGTTTGATTCAATATTTTCTCTGCATTTTACTAAAAAAATTAAAGTGATGTTTGGGAACATTATAAATTGCCATCTACACCGGGCGAACGAACAAGGTGGCTTCTGATGATCGTTCGGAGCTCATCTTCGGCTGGTGAATGAACATTTTATTAGCTACAATTTCTACGCGAAAGAATCCTCATTCGTTCGGGCGATCTAAATATGGCGTTATACAATTGCATCGTACATTTCCGATGAATCGACACGAAAATATCGATGATTTCGAAGCATTGACGTATATCGCCCATCACTAAATTAAATACGTTCGTTAATCCAGAGAATTATGACTGGAAAAGTGCAAAGCCGAAAAAAAGCCTCAGGAAGAGGAAGCAAAAGATGCGGTCGCTATGTGGTTTTAAACGAGGAAGAACTGATACGGCAGGTGTCCTTGCGGCCTATTCTTTACGATAGATCTCTGAAATCTTATCGGAAATCGGGGCTACGTCTGCAATATTGGAAGGAGGTTAGTAATGAAATGAATGCCACATTGGAGGAGTGTCGACGACGATGGCGCTCATTGCGTGACGCCTTCACAAAACACTTCAAACATATAAATAAAGTTGAGGGTGTGGATAATGCTGCTGTGAAGCGTAGGAAATGGTTGTTCTACGATCAAATGAGCTTCATTGCGCCCTACTTGGACAGTGCGAGGTGAATTTGATATTTTCAGTTTAAAATAATCTCAAATGTGTAAGTGTATGTTCTTTTTGGTTGATAGTTGCGAAATAGATGAACTGCTTGATGATTGCGGGGATAATTCAGAGGATGACAATGATGTAATGATGTGCTCTAAAAACGAAGTGCACGACTGCTCCGACAATGAAAGGCAACTGGCAGAGACTGAAGTTGCAAGTAAAGCGTTAGATGTGGATAAAAGTAAATTTGTCGAGGCGCTTTTGCAGGAGGAAACGACTTTAGCGGTGGAGGTAAATGATTTTATGCCATTACCCGAAGTGGGCGTGGTCCCTGTTGAGGAACAATCGCTTAACCCAGCGGAAGAACATGACCGTACAAATCGGACGTCCAGCTATTCGAGTGTTTCCAAACCTCATTTATCTGATTTAGATTGCGATGAGAAATTTTTGCTGAGCTGTGCTCCGACGTTGCAAAGATTGTCGCAGCGTAAGAATTCTTTGGCGCGCCTTAAGATTCAGCAAATTCTTTTCGACATTGAATTTGGAGCGCAAGACCATTGAGGAGGTACGTTGTTTACATGCCCTTGTTTGAACTTGAATTTGCTAATGACAAATGTATCGGCGGCACTTATCTGTTAAAAGATAGAATTAATAGATAGTTGCACAAAGCGCAATATTTGTGGTTAATCTTATCTGCGTCAGATATTTTTAGCTTACTTCTTTGTCTAGCTAAGACTTGTCATTTGCAGATCAGATATCGAACAGTACAAGTGACACAAATCGCCTGAGCATGATTGCGAAATGCAGTATACTCAGTTATCTGAGTCTTATACTTTACGCATTCTCAGGTAAGAAGAACGCATTCGTTCATTTGGCATACTCACTGCTTCAAATAAAATTTTGAACATTTTCAGCGGCATCGTTAGAGTGCTATGTGTGTGATTCTGCCGAAGATGCCGAATGCGCTACCCGGCCAGGTCAGCACATCAATGTGGAAGAATGCTCTCGCGACGATGATGAATGTGTGACCGTGATTGGTAGGCTGTGGCAGTACCAGTGATTATTATTAATGCATTTCTTTCTCTTTAGTGGCTGGCATTACACGACGTGGCTGCCTGTCTAGATTATTCCCCAATAACTACTGTGCCGCTCCATGCGACCGTTGCAACACCAGCCTCTGTAATCGTAACATTTTTCCGTTGGACAGACTTCGTTGTTATCAGTGCACAGGTGCCGATTGTATAGATGTTAATGGCAAAAGTCGCCTGGTGCTTCCCTGCCCTGTTTACAATGAAAAGGATCGTTGCTACACGAATGTGATTGGCATCAGCAATGTACAACGCGGCTGCGAGCATACCGACCTTCCGCCTACATGTCCGAATGTATGTCTGAAATGCAACTACGATGGCTGCAACAATGAGCTGGGCGTGCGTGAGCAAAGTTGCTTAGAGTGTACGCATAACATTGTGAGTCCGAACCCGAACTGTTTGCGCAGTCAGCAGGTGTTCGTGCCAACTGCAGCAGTTGTTGATGGTGCAGATGGCATATGTTCAATCGCAATTGTCAAACGTTGCAGCAACAAGTTGATGCATGGACATGCAGGCAAGTGTTTCACTTATATAAACGAACAAACTGGCGTAGTGCAACGTGGCTGCTCTACCACAATGGGATTTTATCCCAGTGGGAGCTTAAGTGAATGCTACGGCGTTGATTGCAACGACAAATGTCTGGATATTTCATGCAACAATTGCAGCACTATCGGCGATAATGGCTTCGCTTGTCGTGCGGGCTTTAATTTGCGCTCCATAAAGTGTGAAGCTAATAGCTTTGCATGTTACTCGTGTGAAAAAGGTAGAAATTTGTGTTAAAATCAATTTCATCTTATGCATATCCGTTTTGCAGATTTAAACCTGAGACGTGGTTGTGTGGACGGCAAATTTCAGCCAAATTTACGGGAAACTTGTTACCAGTGTCGTGATGCCGACGGATGTAATCGGACACCGATACGCACTTGCTATCGTTGCTCATCATTAGAGGATGACCTCAACTGTAGTAATTGGACGAATGAGACGTTAATTGGTCGCAACAATTGCACTACAGCGGACGATGTCTGTGTCACCACGATAATAAGCAAATTAAATCTAATTTTTACGGTCAGAGGATGTGCCTCACAAGTGCCTGAATGCAGCGAGAACGACCCTTATTGTGTCCGCTGCAATGGCAGTTTGTGTAACAATCATAGAATGCCGTTGCAGGGCACCAGTATAAATATGCTGCAGTCGCGGCAGCGTAATCTTCTATTGCAGCGTTCTGGGGGCGACAGCGTTCATCTAAGTAAATTAAAAAAACTTTTATTGAGCCTTTTCGATGTTTTACATTTTACATTGATCTATTACAAATTTGTATAAAGTACATAACTTATGTAGGAGTGAATTCGATAAGATGCAATAATTCTTGCACATAGCCACTAGCTGAAAATAAGTGTGACGCTTACATTCTTTTGAGAAAAAATTTTGATACACATATAACAAATATTATTATTATAATTAAAATAAAAACCGAACAATTTATAATGCAATAGTTTTTAAATAGTTATTTATTTTGCATAATTTTAGCAAATGACGAAGACAATAGTTTTTGCGATCAGCATATGGCTGCTGATATTGGCTTGCTCAAGGAGTCGTAAGCCCAGAAATATGTATAGCAACAAACACAAACTAAATAAACTTGGAGAACAAACGATTACCGTATCTATTTTATTTATAGTAAATCGTATTATTAGCCTCTATGTGTAGCTGGACAAGTCTTCATATGAAACTGTGGTAGGGGCGAAAGGTTTCCATCCGTTATTGGACTTAGGTCAATAGTTTCATAAGTTATTCCCAAAGCGAAAATGTATTTAACACTAGACTAATTAGAGCCTTTTTGACTTTAGCTGATAAAAATTTCAACAGGCTCAAAGCTACGCCACGCCAGGGTATTCAGCATGTGGATAGGTACATACATATGTATTTTTTTTTATTTAAATCCCTGAAGTTTATTAAATAAAATTTTGAAATTATATTCAAAATTAAATTCAAGATCTAGCCAAAAGAGCACTGACATGACACATGCAATCAGTGTACTCTACTCGGAAAGACGTTATTATACAGAGTTTAATGAAATCAGAATGGATTAAATCGTACAGAAACTAACGGCTTTGGATATATGTTTTCAGTCTTCGTTCATCACTTCAGTTACTAAAAAATAAGAGAAGGTAAGATAAAAGAAAATTATAATGAATTGAAATCAGTTTCACCTACATTGACGTTTACGGTCGTATTGGCTTTGGCGGTTGATTGATTTTTACTAGTAGACTTTAGGCTGCGCTCTTCTTTTGAGCTCTGCACGGTCGTTATCGCATTTGACTCTGGCGAGTTGGCTTTAGAGAAGGCGTTGGCGCTATCAACAGCATTGGGATGACCCACATGTTTGCTATCATCAACACTGCTGGTCATTGGTGCATTGTCAGTGGCGTAGATATTTGTGAGATCGACGGGCATTCCAATGATTGTATCGTTGCTCTTCCTTTGATGAAGCATATCAATTTCGGTTAAGGTTACATTTGGTTCCTGTGAAAGAAATAAAGTAGAAATTGGCGTTAGTGAAGTTAAGCTGAGAAATTGTATGCTGCAGTGCATACTATGTATTAAATTGAATACCTTTTCTAGAGTTGCATCCGAAACCTGAAGATGATAACCATCCTCGCAAAAGCCGGTGAGCAACGCTATTCCCTCTTGGCGATAATGCCCAAACCTATGCTCCCAGGCGTCAAGCAAACGATTGTAGTAGCGCGGACTATCGATGAATTTCAGATAAATATGAGTGTCGCGCGTGGGATAAATACGCTCGAGCGGTTTGCAGCGTGCATATTCATCCTCAGCTATGATCAAGCAGCGAATATCGTCGGGCAGTAGATGTTCCAAAATCGAATCCAGATAATCCTCACGAAACTCAATCGAACGATTGGTGAATTGGTTGTGCTTGTGTACTTCGTCGGCGGTGAGACAGGTGGTGAAGATACGCTTATCGTAACACAGAGGCCCGTTCAATTTCAGCTCGTCAAGTATGTCTCGCTGCTGCTTCTCGCCGAGTTTCGGCGGTACTTGATAAAGGGCAGTGTTGAGGACTGCCTGAATGAGCGGGCCCTTGACATGCAAATCCAATGGTAATTCCGAATGCAAAGAAGGCGATATATTGATTTCCAACAGCCACGGTATAATATTTTCGTCCAGCAACACATCAAAACCAAACAACTCAAAACAATTGTAACGAAAATTTACATTCTGGCGATACATTCGATTCAGTCCCGATTCGCCACTGATGAGCGCCTTAATCACTAAGTTACGCAGTGTGGCCCACAACCGCTTGGTGTTGATGCCTCGCCCTTCGAGACACGACCACAGCGATTGAAGCGTCCATTTGTGTCCTTGGCATGCATTGAAATCTTCGTTTTTCGAATAATTTTGCGACAGTTTGTTAATGCTGTAATTGGTGAGATGCATGCACCGGTCATCGAGAGTCGTCAGCTCTGAACTGTATTTAACTGCAGACAAATGGGAGAGAAGGGGATGTAGTAACTGCACTGCTGTATCCAAGCTAATTAACAAACTGCTTACAATTACGTACTCACAAACAATACATTTAGTACAAATTTGCACATTTAGACGAGCTCACACGAGCCTGAAGCTTAGAGCTTGTCCGTTGTACAGACGAGCATACATACGGACGTTGTCATAGTCATAGTAAATGAAACTAACCTGAGGCAAAGCGAGCCAAACCATCTTTATACATATAAATACGAAGGGGATTGATGGACGTAACAACTACATAAATTCGCATATCAAATTTATTGTCATTTATTAATAAGGGCCGTTCGATGTACCTAAATCCAAGAATATGTTAAAGCAGTTTTCACACACTCGTCAGATAGTAATACTCACTTTTGCACCACCAACGGTCGATCCTTGGGGAACTGGCTCCATTTATTCACTATGCTTATACCTGTGCCCCTTGCACTTGCTGGCGGTTTCACAATCCATTTGGTTAGTTTAGATGCATTCTTGGGCCAAACTTGTCTCAGGCTCTCAAGGTCGTCCGGCATAATGTAAGATCTGAAAGTGATCGTCGGAACTAGGAGAAGCTTTGGCACAAATTACAGATGGGCATACCTTTGCATGAAACCAAATTCCTTCTTTCCAAATGTCTTCATATTATTATGGATGCTGCGCCACATACTGTCTTTGCGTCCAATGCGAAAAGAGCCCGGCATATGATTGTATTTTTGATGCGACCGTATCGTTCGGAATCCAGGGCTCTTCATGTGCCTTTCCCATATCGCCATCCAGTCAGTGGTATCTGTGAACGGTAACATATACATAAGTAAGTGCACAGGCGATAACCCAAACGAGACTGAGATGACTTACTCTTTATTATGCGAAAGCCTGAGTTCAGCACAACACGCTTTACAATTTTTGGCATGACAGGGCTCAGCTTCCATTTGAGCACCTTATGCAATGCATGTGGCATTAATGGACCCTTATCAGCATGCGAAGAAAAGTTCAAATAAGGAGGTACATTTGGAAATATGCTGGGCGTAAGTATGGAGTTGGGTCTATAGTAATCCGAACGCTCCGAATCTGCTTCGCTTTCATCATTTCCACCAAGCAAGCGCTCCGGCTGATAACGTATATTTAGGCTTTGAAGCGTTTCGTTCTCATCTTCGTCAAGGAAGAAAGGTTCACCCACATAATCGTCTTCTGAGTCGCTATCCGTATAGCTGCTTACGTCGTCAATTGCTATAAGCGTAAAGAGTAATAGTTGGGCAAGATATAAAGCGATAATTTTTATTGTTATCGTTGCAATTGCGACACTCACCTGCTCCAGGATCATCTTCTGTGGTTAACGTGCTGCCCTCCCTATCGCTTTTAGCTAAAGAAACCCCCATATAATTATTATAATCGCCATTAGGATTGCGTGCGGTGTTGAATGGACCACAGATGCGGCCATCTTGAGGTAGGTAATGCGCAGCGTACAAGCTGGTCTCGTAAGCTGTAGCCGCTGATTTGGTTAGACCGTTTTGCGATAGAATTTTGGTTTTTTCGGCATGCTGGTGACCACTAAGCAGACTGCTAGCATGAAACTGATTTACAATGATTTTGTTAGCTTGCTTGCTGGACAAGGTTGAGCCGGTTATGGAAGTGCCGCTTGTGACACTCCCAGTTTTTGTGGGGGCATTCTTGCTATGCGATGAAGATGATAACTGGGATTGGGATTGAAACTGTTGGGAGCTGGTTGAATGCGATTGGGGGCTTTTTTGGACATTGTATGAGGATGCGTGACGCTTTGAACTGCTTGTGCCGCCAACAGCAGCAATCGACTTGCTTGGTGAAGTATCTTCTCGCTGGCGCTTCAATAGCAACTGTAGCGTTAGAGCAAACACAAGCACGAGACACAGCAGTGAACACAAATAAAAACACCAACACGAGTACGAGCACAAAAAAAGTTACAAAATACTTTTGGTTAGTGGGATTAACAAATGAGACCAGTTCTATGAGTGAACGGGAACGAATACAAAACTCATATAAGAAGGTAGCTTGAAACTAGAAAGCAGCTTACCCGTACATTTTCATTTTGCTTGCTAGCTTCTATTGCTGCTGCTGGAAGAGCTGTGACAGTTGTAGCTGCCACTGAATTCCGAATGGTAATACGGGACTTTCCACTAGCAACGCTACTACACACACTGCCAGCAGCAGCAGCACATCCACCACCGTTATCGTTGCTGTTTTGCTCGGTCATGACAGCAGAAGCGGTGGCAGCGGAGATCCTTCGCTTGTTGCTAGCATTTGACGTCATTGTGTCTGACTTGGTTGCAACGTTCATGAGCGCATTCAAATGGCTGGCAATTGTATTGTGCTGCTTGATGCTCCCTTCGCCGAATGGGTCCAATTGACAGCCGTCTGGCATTGTATAAATGTGATTGTGTGAGCCAAGTAATTGATGTTGCTGTTGTTTCGAATGCTTATTATGCACGTACAGTTTATCCTTGTAGATCTCCATCTCTTCTAACCATGACTCATGAAAATCCAAGATCTCCAGGCCCCTTCCTTTCCTATTTTGTTTGTTTGTACTGTCGTTCTCCTTGGTGTGAGTGCACATGTGGTGATGTGTGTGCTGACCATGACCATGAGAGTGATCCCCAGCATTATTCTCTTTAATGTGTGGGTGAGATTGAGATTCTGACCTTTTGTTGTTTATTGGTGCCATTTTCACTTATAATTTTGATTTCTACGAGAAGATATGAGAACGAAGGAATGAATGAATGAAAGAACTGCTACTACTAACTGGAAAAATTTGTCTCGGATAGTCTCGTCTAGTTTCTTCTCGCGTGTGCTGTCGGTTGTGGGCGTATTGAGAAGAAAAATACTCCCAATGCAACCAGAATAGAAAAACATCCACGACGATCACAACAATCGATCACGATCGATGTGACTAAGAGAAAATTTCAAAAATAACTGAAACTATTTTCGGTATGGCACAGCACCAAGATCATCTGTATCTACATCTAATGGAGCAGACAACGTGATAATGCAACTGATGAGCACGAGCTACCATTCAATAGATCGATCGGCTGATCACTTGCTCAATTTAATAAAAAAAAACAAACATTAACCAACCTGACGGAGGTCACCTCACGTACAATAAATAAAAATAATTTTACCCTCTATTAAACCAAGGAGGCGCAGGAGAGGAGAAGGCAAATTGGCGGCAACGAATCTCTCTACTTCATTCATTACATTCTTTCATTTCTGTAATTATGCACAGCTTGTGGCGTATCAATTTGGCTTTGTGTGCATAAATCTAATTTTCAATGTTGCGCGCTCTTTACTACCTCCTGCTCTCACCCACAAAATATAACCAAAGAACATTCCCTTACCTTGATACATTAATAAATGCACAGATAATTTAGTTGATGTTTAAAAATTAAATTCTGTTTTGATTTTCTGACATTGAATTCAAAAATGTTTTTAATTTATAATTTAAGTATTTCGAAAAGAACACTCGGTCGGTCTCAGTTTAGAAATTATACTGTACGACGAATATGAAATGTGACAATGAACTTTTTGACAGTTTTTGTATGTGTGCAAATCAGGGAAGAAATTCAAAACAAATCCACAAATCACAACTAAAATACAGAGTTGCATTTTCATTTACGACGATTTAAGGGTTAATCCGTAACTGTAAGGTGCTGGTTATATTGGTGTTCGCTGTTCGACGAACACAGCATATTTTACTCTCGTGCTCGGTGTAGTGGTTACATTGGTGTTCGTTACAGTTGCTTTTTGTCGAAATTCAGTTTTTTTTTGTAATAAGGAGTGAGATCGAAAAAATCGGATAACTTTAAATTGTCCTAGCATTGAAAACCCTTATGCAAATAACAAAATGTAAACAGTTTTGAAAAGAAAATTTAATTTCTGATAAAATGATCAATAAAGCAAATTTGTTTGTTGTTTTTTACTGAATTCTGACAGCTTTTCCGGTATGCCTGCCATTAGCGCCTTTACTGTCATTTCTGAGGCTCTCTTGGCGGCAGCATTCCACTTATTTCTAAAATCTTCCATGGTTTTAGATTCTTTGTTGGTTGCCTCTAATGTTCTTTTAACTAGAGCAAAATATATCTCGATAGGCCGAAGTTATGGGCCATTTGGTGGGTTGGCGATTTTTGGTACCAATTTGATGTTTTGGTCTTCGAACCATTTAAGGGGTATCTTACTGTAGTGTCAGGAGGCTAGATCAGGCCAAGAGAAAATGGATGCATTGTGCTTTCTAATGTGAAGGCACTCCTTTACATAAATTTCGGCGTTAACAGTTCCACTTGTTACGAAACTTTAACTCCTTAGCCCACAACTACAAATCGCTTGCCATACCAGAAACTTCTTCGGGAACTTGGACTTTTGTTTTGTCCTTAATCTTTCCTCAACTCCTCCTCGTTCCTTTCCCGTGTAAAACTCTTGACCTCTTGTTCATCGTCCATAACACAGAATCAAATTTTTAGAAAAAATCTGTGTTCAACTTTTTAGCTCGGCTCTGGGCTACCGAGTTCTTTGTAGCGTTCCTGTCGGGTACTGACTGCACTTTATATGTTTTAAGGCCCGCATCTTTTTTAATTTTACTAACTAAAAACACATTGCAACTCGCTTCTTCCGCAAATTTTCGATTAGACAACGCTGGATTCCTCTCTAAGAGAGCAACGACTTCCTTCGCCTTTTGCGGAGACGCGAAACCGTATTTCCTTCCAGAACCATATTTTGTAGCACCTGTTAAGTCTGTATTAAATTTTTTAAGAAACATCGAGACAATGTTTTGTGCAACTTTCGCCTTATTTGCTATGGTTTTCTGGCTCCACTGCGGATTTTCTCGAAATAATTCAACAACTAAATCGCGTCTTTCCACTTCCGATGCCATGACCAAAAAACTTTAAACGATTTTATCAATATGGAGAGTGCAATTAATAATATAATTGAAAAATTTTAAAAATAATATGATTTTTCGTCAATAGCTTTATGAATAATATATTTAATATTCACTTTCACTTTAAACTGAAAACATTCGCAACTTCGCTTTTCAGCATGTGAAAGTAGTGATGTACAGGATTGCATGTTTTCCTTCTATTTTACATAAATTTTTGTTCTTTTTTTGTAGAATAACTCATTGACACCCTGAATAGTCGGCGTGCTCGGTGTACAATTCACCTAGCATATCGTGTTCGGTGTGAGAGTGAGTAAAAGCTCTTTTTTTCGTGTTTGGGCAACAACAATTGCTTGGTGTTCGCCGAGTAAAATTTTAATATAACCACAGCGTAATGCAGATTAAAGCGGTGAACAAAATGGTGTAGCTGTTGTAGGTAGTATACTACTGTCAAAAGTTAAATTTGATTCAACTTTAACTTCAAAGTTAAAATGTACTGAAAATATTACTACCGAGCAGAAAGTGTAGTAGCTACAAATGTAGCGGCTGTAGTTGCCGCGGAAGCTGATTCAACTTTAGCTTTTGAACGTGAGACATAAACAAAAATGTTGGGCAAGCAAATTTAAAATTTGATTATACTAATAAAACTTAAAGTAAGCGTTTATTTCATTTTTTTATTTAACTGGCACTACAACCGATGATCAGTCGTGGCCTGTCGCCTCTGCTATGCGCGCGCTGGCGCCAGTTGATAACGCCAAGTGCAGTCAGGTTGCCCTAAATGTTGTGCTAAAAACGTTGAACAGTTGTTTTCGTTGCTACAGCTCTATTTAACAATAGATTTGTAAATAAATAGAATTTCAAAAAAAATAATAACAAACATGCATGGCGAGTGTCCAGTGACACACCCATATTTTACTATTTTACAGTATTTCATTTATATATTTATGTTTCGCAATATTCACCTTAA
This sequence comes from Palloptera scutellata, assembly GCA_958295655.1. Classification (NCBI taxonomy): domain Eukaryota; kingdom Metazoa; phylum Arthropoda; class Insecta; order Diptera; family Pallopteridae; genus Palloptera; species Palloptera scutellata. The sequence continues at coordinate 23,199,627 of OY282452.1, forward strand.
ATTATGAGATCTTGAGGGGTTTTTGGGTTTAGTCTGGAGAAAGTCCACTGTGAATTCATCAACTAAAGAAGCTAGTTGATTTGGATGGTTCAACATTCGTATTTTGTATGAATTTGATTTGGTCTTTATCATCTTTCACGAAAGGGATTTGTAAATCACGATGTAATTGTAAGTTGGTAACATATCAAGGTGCGTTTACAATCATACGAAGCATTTTGGACTGATAGCCTTGCAATATTTCGGCATTTGAATTGGCGGCTCTACCCCACAGTTGTATGCCGGACGTCCATATGGGTTTAAGGATCGTCTTGTAAAGGAGCAGTTTGTTTTCGTGAGAAGATATTTCTCAGTTTAAGACCTAGAGCTTTGCTCTTCGTAAATATGTGCGTTTTCCATGTGAGACGTCTATCCAGATGCATTCCTAGGTACTTCGCATTGTTTGCTTGAGGGATTTGTATTGCGTTTAATTGCAAGTATCGCGCCGTGTTGTGAATGTTACTTGCTCCTACTTGGTTTCGTTCGCCTTAATTTTCCAGTTTTTAAGCCACAAGGATATTTTATTTAAAAACTTTTGGAGTTTCAGTGAGGATGCAGTGACAGGATCATCATCAATAATAATTAACTTTGTATATGATAACAAACTTATTTTATGTATACTGCGAAAATGTGCAACCTTGAGAGAAATACCTCATTTATATGAGAATTTACGATAAGGCCGTGGTTATACTGAAAATTTTGTTCGGCAAACAATATGAAATTGTTGTAACTCAATATGCTCAATGTTTCGCACACAGAGCACAAATTGTTCGCCGCGTAAAATTCTTAATATAACCAGCGACTAAGGAAAATTGAATCCACAAGTGGAATCCCACATTTGAAATAATGGAAATGAAAAAGGCGTACTGGTTTAAACTATTTTTTATATTATTATTTTTTAATATATTTAAATGTATTAATACGAAAAAAATTTAATATATATATATATTTTTTTATATTATAAATATTTTTTAATATATTTAAATGTATTAATACAAAAAAAATTTTAAGTCGTTAACTTATCTGTTTTTAGGTGAGCTTAGTCCATTTTTCCACACGGCAAGTTTTCTTGAAAGTAAATTACGTTTGTGAACGAGAGAGGAAAGAGGAGAGGGGCGATTGATAGACTTGCTCGTATGGGCAAGTTTTCTTTTGTGCTGTTCGTTCATGGACATGTCAGACAAAGTGCTGAAGTTCATTGTGGTAAAGGCATATAACACTTGCCACAATGGCTGTCTATCTCTTTATCGGTGTCCTGTGATTGTATTCCCTCTCTCATTCAGTCTCCCTTCCAATCAACACAATGCTCTGCATTCAGTATACCCCTATACACTGTGTGTTGACTCTAATAAAAATACAAAAAACATCTACAAACAGATTTACATTTTTATATAATTAAATTTAGTAAATATAAATATCACTCATGAGATTTCGGGACGGATTCCAAAACGATTATCTGATACGTTTGGGGTATTCACAATTAATTGATTCACAAAGTATTGTATCATGTCGTATTATCATAATGTTGTACAATTTTGTATGAAAAATGAGAGAATCTACGACAATTGAGAGAATACGACAATGAACGACGGCACCTTGCAAATACCTCAATTGCTTTTATACTCGGCACACAACGTTCATTAAGCCCGTTTCAATACAAATGTTCAGAATAATATGAACTTGCAAAGGTAAAGTACGAGTACTTTTTTAATTTATATTAAGTATACGAAAATAGGTTTTAATTTTAAATTACACATACCTATTTAAATTTCATCCTCAAACACTAAATCTCCAACTTTCGCAGTAAATGACTGACTTACCAAATTCTCTATTACTTGGAATTTTATTAATGTGCCAAATGTTTTGATCTACCAAAGACCAAAAAGAAAACAAGAAAAAAGACTCGTGATGTGTGGCATCAGTATTGCCAGCCAAAAGTGCCAGCCTCTTAAAGTAATGTAGTGCATGTATGTATTGTAACTACAGTGGCGAGCACGAATGCATACATGAGAGAAAATTTTTGGATTACGATAAATACCCAAGAATGTTGAGAAATCAAAAAAAAAAAAGGAAAGTTTATATTCATTCCATTGAACAAAAAACCAATTTTGAAATCAGATAATATTTAAAGACCTCACATGGATCTTGCAATTTCGAAATTTTTATCATAACTTTTGATTTACTAGCATTTTCTGAAGGAAATATATTTCAAAGGCACCAGCTCTGTTACTGCCTTTAACAAATACAAACATAGTACAAACGAATTTTTCAAATCGAATAATGTTTATTAAATCCATTCGTGCTCGCCACTGTACATATTAATAAAATAAATAATAAAACAAAAGACCTCCGCCATGGGTACAACGAATCTGTAAAATTTACTACTCGTTTATCTGAAACTGCTGTAATAAAGCCTTAATTTGTAGATGATTCAGGACATGAACACACAAACGCACATTTTCACAAACTGATTTATGCTCCTAGTAAATGTTGCCAGAACATCATGAGTAGAGCTACCAAATGGTGAGCAATACAAATCAATTCATCTCCTTACTGTTAGTAATTTCTCCCCTTATCTCTCTCTCTTTCTCTCTTCTCCACATCGTTGATGCTCGTACTACAATAAACGTATGTAACTTATTTATCATCAATTCATCTTTTTTATTTCACTTATCTTAATCTTGTTGTTGTTGCGCTATTTCTGTTGCTACCGGCGGCGGATGATGTGCTTAAGTAGAAGATATGCGTGTATAGGTACTTACCATAGCCTCCTTATGTACATATACGAGTATATTATGTAGAGGTATCTGATTGGAAGATAGCTATATGTATGCACATAGCAGCAACATGCAACAAATCTACCACTCCTTGCCAGCTCTTTGATTGTGGAAATGTGCCGATGGAGTCCTTGTTTTTGTGTGTGGCCTTTTATATTCATTTAAAAGATTCGCTGTGATAACTGCTGACCTTTATTGTGGGGCGGGGATAATAAACATTTAAGAGAAACCATGACGTTAAACATGACGTATCTATCTTGATCTCTACTACATCACATACGACTACATTCATAGATGCATGTTTTAAACATGATCATTATGGGGGTTCTTACTGTCTATTCAAGGATAATAGCCATAGCCTTCAGCTTCAATATCTTCATAAAATATTTTGCTAACCCAAATGTCTCATTCATAGTTTACAGGGTGACTATTAAATAAGTGTATACAACTTTCTTCAGTAAGTTTCTGCGAGAGTAATTCAGCGGTTTCCATCAGAAAAGTTGATCACGAAACTGGCATCAATCGTGGATCACTTCAATTCATAGGAAAAAACGAACTACGACTCAATCCTTATAAGCTCCAAAGAGGTCAGTTACTTACGGATGAAAACAAGCGCGTGCGATTTCAAAGATGTTGCCTACTTCGACTTCGAGCTGCAAGAATTGGATGGAAAAAATCGTATTCACAGATGAAAAGCTGTTTACTGTTTAACAGACACATAACCGTTAAAATTACAGAAACTAGTGAACAGAGGCTGCTAGACTATCATTCGTCATTCAACATCGCCAAAATCCGCATGCAATCGGGTGGGATTTGAGCAAATGGCAAGACACCTTTAATTTTTGTGGAACAAAGAGTCAAAATCAACCAAGAAGTGTACAGCCGTGAAATTTTGGAGGCTTTGGTACCCCGCTATGCCCGACAGCACTTTGGCGATTATGATTGGACGTTGCAGCTAGACTTTGCGTCAGCTCACAGTATCAATACCACACAATATCACATCTCAAGAATGACCACCATATTCGCCGGGTCTCAATCCTCTTTTCATAATTACTTATGGTACCGTTATCAATAGTAGTATGAACTAAAAACGCCTCATGTCCAATAACGAAAATACACATCCCAAACAAATGTTTGTATGTAAATCGGTAGAAAAAAAAATATAAAAATAAAAAAAAAATTTTGTATGCAAACATGATTTTTGATTATTGCTGTTCTTCTCACAAGTACTTACCAACAAATACAAAATATTTTCTTTCATAATAACATACATACGTAGTGCATACGAGAGAGAGAGAGAGAGTACCTGTGTATAAAGTGGGTATATTTACCATATATCGATAAAGATTACTTACCTGCTGTTAAATAATGCATGCGACTGCAGCGTAAATTAGACAAATTGCATGTAAGTAAGCCTATAAATGTATGAACGTAAGGACGAAAAGAAGAACTTCAGGATGACGATTGTATGTAATTTAAAATTTTAAAACCAAAATTGTCCTGTCCCCTTTGCATGAGTGAACGTCCGTGCTAGTGTGAATAAATGAAATAAGTACTTACAAACACCCACACCCTTCCACCTGCTGCCTAAAAGTTACCCATCAATCCACCACCACCACCCATCCCAACCCAATCACCCACTTGCTGTCAAACGTAGCCATGGTCATTTTCCATGCTCAATAACAGAAACGAAGGAGTCACATGTGCAAACGTTCACAGCGATTACGCTATTGGCGCTATTGTTGTGATGTTGCTGGCAAAAGGATCTCGTGTCGCCCGACGTATTTCTAATTGTATTGCATTTGCTGTACTCGCATGTGTGTACGTAGATGCATGCTTCATTGTGTCTTGTTGTATAATTTGTTGGATACATTCACACAAAACTGAGCGGTAAGTTATTGATATTCCTTCGAACGCTTTGAAATCACTCCAAATTGCTCCTCATTAAAATATGAACGAACAGAATACTACCGGTGTACATAAGTACCTACATACAACATATGTATCCGTGGTGAAAATTAAAAACAGCTTAAGTCGACTTAAGATGAAAAAATATGTGATCACTATAAATAACAAACTTGATTCAATTTTTAAATAATTTTCGAAAATATATGTTGCTTCAAGAATGACCTTTGACCTAAATAGTAGAGTATTCGGAAATATTGGTATAGTTTCTTTGATATTTCCATTGAGAGCTATCAAACTCACGCAAAATAGTAATACACTTATGCTGTTTTCCATTTTCACCACAACCATATGTAGTACACATACAACATAAGTTCGTACAGTGTTGGACAAATTTAATGCATCACCCACTGTAATTTAACATTTTCGCATTAAAAATAGCCAATATTTGATCATTTAATTAACATTAATTTATAATTAGTGATTCACATATTTGTGTTATGGAATGAATTGAATTTTATAAATATTCTTTAGTCATTTCATTATACTTAAGGTGATCAGAGTCAAGTCCGGCCTCACAGTTTGTTGATAAGAATAAAGTGAAAGAACAATATTAAAGGAAATATTGAAGCAGACACAGCGATTAGCCTAGATTTGTTCATTTCAGGTAAATATTTCGTGTAAAAACTATCAGAATCGCAAAATAACCACGCTCACCTGCCATTGAGTTTTGTTTTTGATTATTTTCTAATAAACGATTTAAATGCAGATTAGGTCTGTCATACGTCTCGGTTTACCGGGACCCTGTCCAGAGTTTTGACCATCTTTGTTCGGGTGTCCCAGTGCACACCTAAAATGTTCCAGTTAAACTATGTATATCGTGGTTTTATATGTATGTATAACATTGGGCAAAAAAATATTTTAATAAAGGAAATAAAAATATTTTGTTATGTAAAATCGTCATTTTGATAACGATAAATCGATAACTGAGAAAAGTTACCTCTTTAAAAGTTATAATCAGAAATCGATCAAAATTCTTTCTCCATGTCTTTTCCATTGTCTGTGCTGTTTTGTTGCTGTTTTACGTGAATTTATTTTTTTTTCAATTCCTTTTATAAACTATTTTATTCTCATAAAAAATTTACATATATTATACAGTAATCTCCGATTGATTATATCACGCTTAATTGCATTTTCCGTTCAATCGCCCCAGAAATATTACGATTTTAGTTAAAAATATATTAGGATTACTCTCTTAATCGCATTCCCCGGTTGATTGAACTGTAAATTGTACACTTTCAGCGATGCAATTGCGCGGCGATTACTATATGTTCTATGTAAACGATCTCTAGCATTTGAAAAATGTTATATGTTATATGCTTTTCCCATTATTTTTTAAGTTATCTGATTTGTACCTTAATTTAAACATTAAATGCCCAAGGACTAAAAACAAAATTTATATAAATTGATTATAAAAATGTATAACAAAGAATTGATAGCCAGTTTTTAAAAAAAATTGTAGGGTGTAAAAAGTCGAAATGTATGGGGCTTCTATCGATTTTGGGATGAAAAACATGTATCAAATGTATCATTATCAGTAGACTATCGCTGAATCCGAACTAGTGAGTTAAATATTTCCAATAAGCCAGCTTTTTGAGAAAATTTGTTCTAAAATATTCTACTAAACGACCGTTATATTTAAGTTTTGAAAAAATCTGTTTTTAATTTTGGAATCTGTATATCCCTGTGTATCTCTTAGTAGACAAAATAGCAAACCTGCAGGAGTAAAAATTGCCTATGGACTGCTTTTCACTTCGTCGTAGGTCCCTTCCATTCATGTACAAATATAAAACTCAGAAGATTAATAGATCCGAGAAGCTCGGACCAGGCCCTCCATGGGCTGTAGTGCCATTAAAAGAAAGAAAAATTAAAGTGCTCTCCACGTTCGTTAAAAATTGTAGCCTGTTCTATCTTATTTCTATTCTATATTTACTCTAATAATTCTCTATCGGGTTCAAAGCAAAACTAGTTAGTTGCGAGCTTATATATTTAAAGGATCTTCACTTTAAAAAAAAAACAATTTTACACTTCAGCATGGATCGCTATCAAAAACTAATATGTTTTGTTCTGCCTGCAATGAAGTTAAGGAAACATATTTCTTAGTTTTTCCTCAAATGAGTTTAAATCGGATCCTTAGAGGTTGAACTTTGACTCGTATGAAAAAGTCTTTGTCCTACCCTTACTTCAAATTTTCTTTACTCACTTTTGCAGTTAGTAAATGAAGAAAACGAAAACTATGTTAAAAATGGCCATTATGGTCATTAGTTTTCGCAGGAATTCTTGCATCTTCACCTTTCGTTAGTAACATGGCTTCAACATAGCATATTATGCAGAAAATCATTGGTAACACTGTCCCCAAGACCAGGAGTGTAATTTTCATCACCTTTCAGACTAAATATTTACAAAAAATTTATGAAATAGAAAAATTTATTTTCTTATTAATTTGCTTTTATTTCCATGAGGTCTTAACAATATTTTACCTAGTTCCAAAGAAGAGATTACTACGGCCGCATTTTACGAAACAAAACGTGTTGCAATATTTTTGCGCACAACGGTAGATATAGGAAACACTTTTCGTAAGTATGTAAATTAAAACTCCCACGCTAATAGGCGTTTTCAATGTACACGCAAGCATCTGTTGACGTTATTTAATTGTTGTTGTTGTTATTGTATGCGTTCGTTTGCTTCTACCCTTCATAAATATTCAAATATTGGTATGGTATAAATAATTTTATTTATTCAATAGCCACATGAAAAGGTAACCTACAAATAAAAGAAGCAATTTTAACAAATCAAGAACAAGTACAAAAGACAACGACTTATCCGACAAGTTACGAAACTAACAGCAAAAGTAATCACAAAATATAAAAAATATGATGCTGGTCTATAACTCATCAAATAACGCTGTCAAAATATTTTTATCTTTTGCTAAATTATCAATGTCAAACAAACAGCTTCTTAGCATGCCTTAAATTTCCAATCGCATTCATTTCACATTGTATCATTCGCCGATAACGAGCAATCATCATCGAAGTGGCAAATAAGCGAATAAGCGAACATCCGAACACATTCCGAGTACATTTGTTGTAGTCGCTGGCTTTGGTTTGTGTCCGCCGCCGCGGTTCAGCGTCCGGTCCGAGGGGTTCTTCATCAATTCGGCGCGTAAATTTTTAGATGTTATTTTGTTTTGCGTTGATGAAATTTCTTGTTTCTTTCAAGAAAAGAATCAGCAAACAAATATGCACAATTTACATAATAAAAGAAATGAAATAAAAATTAATCACCAATTTAGAATCAGATTAAATCACACACACACGCACGCACGCACGCACATACCCTGTTTGCACATTTATAGATTTTAGTTGTTCGCAAAAGTTTTTCCGTATGTACTTCATGTTGCTGAATTTGAAATCGCTTCAACGTCATTCGAAGCGAATTGAAACTGTTGTTGCAAAAGGCTTTTTCTATTTCGCTTCTAATTATACCAGAAATCACCAATGCAAAAGCAAACGCGCGATTCGTTTTCAATAATCGAGCTACAGGATTTGTAATTATTATATGCAATAACTAAGCATTTGTTTAAAATTCGTTTACAAATCGGTAAATTCTCTTATTTACAAAGGTACTCATAACACTTATTAGTCTTATCTACAAAACCCTTTTACGCCTTCAGCATGTGTGCACTCACGGTATTGTATTGTCTACATGGTTATTGGTAAAACTAATTTCATATCCACATTTGTGGACTGGTGCACCTTGAAAGTGTAAATTGATATAGGTACATAGCAAATACTCGAATATCTACAGATTGAATTGATTGAATGAACCCCATTATGTAGATAGAAAATCTTATATTTACAAAAAGGTGCCGAAAACAGCGAAAGAATAATGTAATCTACGCAAAAGGCTTCAAACTATTGTCCTTTTTGCTATTTATGCTGTTGTTACTGCCATTAGCACATGTTGGCTCAATAATAGCTTGAGTAATACATAATATGTAATAATGGGAAACGGCGGCATAACAAAAACAGATTTTACAAAGATAATCAAAAATACCTTAATTCCAATGAGCCACGCTACGCCACAATGAGGCCAAAGGATAATATGAGAACTCAGATACTTAAGTATGAGTATAAATTCACTGATAAATTAATTGCGAATTAGAAATAAGATATCTCACCTTAAAAACTGTGATCAATAACTATAAAGAAATTATCGAACATTATACCATATATTGTCTAGTAGATACTCGGATCAGGCAAAAGAAAAAGTGTTGGACCTTTAGGGGAGAATAGGTGAGCATTTTGGGGGATGGGGATGGGGATGGTGGGGATTCAATAATTTTATTTCAGATTGGATGGAGTCCTTTCATATTCAAGTAATCCTGTCACTTCTCCCATTCGCATTCGTCATAAAACGATCACCATAATAGGTCCTTTCTTTTCGTGTACTTACTTACTCACATGAAGACAACAGGAGTAGCCTCAATTAGCAGTCGGCTCATACATAATAGTAGTGTAGTACTTACTTACATCATCTGAAGCCTAATAGCAAACAATTGACAAAGCTGGTACTTAGTCACGTTGAGAAGTGGCCATTTAATAAGTTATTCATTTTGTAAATAACAAGTCATTATGTGAGATTATTCCACATCATACATTTAGATTTTAATTTGTATCAATTGTATGACTCATACTCAATATCTCGAAAACGATAGGAGATATTGCAAAACGGATTTAAAATTTGGAAAAAAAAAATTCATTTTCTGCCAAATGGCGTCATTAAACGCCGCCCGACAACAGCCTTCGCTCGGCTTCGCTCGAGTTGTTTAAGACTGGAGGCGAAGAGCTCACAAAACGCATGCATGAGCTTTTATTCAGAATACGGTGAAATGAAAGCATGCCAAGTTACTGGAAACTCAGCGTACTCTGCCCAATCCATAAGAGAGGTGATTCCACGATCCGCGCCAACTACCTTGGGATAAGCCTTCTTAATATTTTATGTAAGGTTCTATCGAGCTTACTTTGCGAAATGCTGAAGCCCATCATCCGGACCTTATCAATGTGGCTTCAGGATTTCTAAATCCACCCTCGACCAAATATGCGCACTACGCCGAATCCTGGAAAAGACCCTAGAAAAACAGATCGACACCCACCATCTATGGTATTCGTCGATTATAAAGCCGCCTTCGACAGCACGAAGGTATCCCTGCAACCTGCATTTGTCATTGCAAAATGACATTGACCGACATCACCAGCGCAGTGAAAATTGGGACAGAACTCTCCGCGCTATTTGATATCAAAAGAGGTTTCAGACTTATGCTGAAGAAAATAATTCGAGCTGCGAACATCGACATCTCTGGCATTATTTTCTACAAGAATATCATGCTACTAGCATACGCTAGCAGCATGATGGCATCATTGGGACCAACGCGTAATCATTCTCCAATCTGGAGAGGGAGTCTCGTCGAGTGTATCTAGTAGTGCCCACCAATGATGAGAAGCTGTTAGGAACGTTCGAGAGGAAAATACTGCGTAAGATCTACGGTCCAGCATGCGTAGACGATGTGTATCGAATAAGATGGAACGATGAGCTGTATGAGCTGTACGCCGACACTGACATAGTCAAGCGTAAAAAAATACAACGGCTTCGCTGGCTGGGTCATGTTGAGCGAATGGAAGAAAGCGTTCCGGGTAGAAGGGTTTTTTATTCGAGCCACGGTGAAGGAACACGCAGAAGTGGACGTCATAATCTCCGTTGGACAGACCAGGTACAGGGCATAGCAGAAGCGACTGACGAAACTTTATCGAGGCGGCCAATAAGCTAAGAAAGTAAGTAAGCAAATGATAAATAAATAAATAAGTGTTAAAATTTCTAGATTTATTTCAATCCACATTTCGTATGCATAACAGAACCGAACTCAGAGCAGTAAAAAAAAATTCGGAAACCTTCTCAATTCGACGTTTGGCTTGGGCATAACGTCGAGTGTCGGGTCCTTTCCATTTTTGCTTAAATATAACTCGCGCAACATACAATATTTAAGTGAATGGGCTTTTGTGCCATTAAATATTTAGATTATAAATATTAAAAATATAATTGTGGCTTATCGATATGGAATTAAGTACTTTGTACTTAAATATAATATTACATATTTTTATAGATTCTCTGTTAAATGTTGGTACATATTTTGTTTAAAACTTGTGGTATTATTATTAAGCTTTATCTTTTTCTTCCATAAGTATTAAAATGAAGATGGCAACTTTTATATTTATGAAAATAGTAATATCATACAAGTAATATAAATAATACCTACTATTTATGATACATAAGTATTTGAGACTGTTTTGCCTTTTATGTGATTGTGTGCGACTTAAGTGGTGAAATGATAGAAACAAGTTTGAGTTTTAATAATAATGGACAGGTAGCCCAAATATTTATAGCGGCCAATTATCGAGATACGCACTAATGACTACGCATTGGAATTGTGTGGCTTATTGTTCCAGTAAAATGAAAGACATTGTTATTGTAATGTGACGGCACAACTTGGGGTCTGAGTAACGTACTCGTACTCTCTCGCATGTGCTGATACATTTTTATACCTTTTCATTCGGTCGATATTCTTAATTGTAGTTCATCTACTCGTATCTCACTGTGGGATGGATGGGATGTGCTTACTGAAGTTATGTGAGAGAAACAGTCGGGAAACAAGTCAAGTCGAGTCGAGTCGGCAAAGCATAGGTAGTCAGAGAAATGATTCGTGGTGCGCATATATAGTATATGTAGATACCAGTATGTGGTAATTTAAATATTTGTTTTCATTTGTTTAGAATAGAAGTTGGTCGTATATTTTCTACTTTGTACGTTATTACGAGTATAAGAGTATAAGTATGTATATTATTGTTATTGTGTTATTATGCTATTAGCGGGTATCAATGATGAAAGTAGCTAGCATACAACATGCATAACTTAGGTTAATCTTCAGGTGTGTAATCATTTGTGTCTTTCTTGTGTTGTCAACATATCTGGCTTGGCCTTTTTACCTTTCATACTAATACTCGTCCATACATACATACATACACTCGTATTGTATGTATAGGTATATACGAGTGTTTGTATAGGTATTGAAATTATGCGACGATCATTGTCACGGACACTGTGGTGTGTTGGTGATCGCTTTGGTCTGTGGTGTTCGATCGTGCGATCGTTCGATCGTTCGGCGTTGTTTGATGAAAAGAAGGAAGCCATGGACCGCATATTTACGAGTAGTTGTACATACATACACACATACGTACACACATACATATACATAACACTTTTTGGTACCGATATTTCGAAAATGCTAAATAAAGACATCACAAAATATAATTATGGATATGGATTTCGTCGCTCTCCAACATTGCGCCCGTAGACTGGCTGTAAAATATTTATCGAATATTTCAATAATATAAATAAGTAATACGCTTTTCCATTCTGAATATGGGAATTTGATTCTTTCACGATTCTCTTTACCAAGGCTGCGTTTATAAGCATTTAAGCGTTTTATTTCGTTTCATTTTATTTCGTTGCGATTCGATGCGCTTCATTTTAATTTTGTTTTGTTACCTACCGTCTGCCCCGTTGTTTTCTGCCGCCTGGCTATAATAAGCCGTAGATTGGCATTATTGTCATTTCGTTGATGTTATTAGCTAGGTTGTTATAATTGTTGTTGTTGTTGTTGTTATTGACTCTTGTGATTTGGTATTCGGGATGCTGTAGATGCAGAAGGGAAGACTCATTTACTATATGTTACGAAATAACCAGCGACAGAGTCGTGGCGGCAGTGTAACAGTGGCACGGCTTATAAATGCTGCAAAATACTACTCGCAACTTAAATTAAAAAGCTATAAAATGTGAGTGAAAAACAAAAATGCATCTCAAACATTTTACAATATTCATGCCACTTATGGTACCTACACCAAAAAAGTGCGGCTTATCATCTACTCGCATATGAACTATGTATGTATATGGTAATTAGTATTTATCAAAGGGAATGGAGACGTGTGCGCATGCGTAAGTCTCCGTATGGTGTGTGTAAGGTAAATGTTTGGGTGTATTCGGTGGAAATGTTAAAATTAATAAATGTCTTTTAATCTCTGACAAACCAATTTGAATTGTTATTCTCATTTTGAATAATTTTTGTTTGGTTTTTTGTTTTCTTTTTTATTTACTTATTTTTTTTTTTTTTGAATTTGGTCGATGATCACCCGCTGCTTCTGGTATGGCAACTTTTAAACCTTTTGCTTCTGCTGTTGTGCTTCTTTCGCTGAATGCGAATGCGATCGATCTATGACAGATGAGATCACATTGACCTCCTCCTTTCATACAAATGGAACAATATTTCTACTTACCACGAAAAGTCAGTCAGTTAGCCAGCCAACCAGTCAACCAGTCAAGCAGTCAAGCACAGTCAACCAGCCAGCCCGGCAACAGGCAGCAAGCTAGTCAGTTAGTCGTCGTGCTGTTGACGAAAATGATGCATTACTTTGAGCGTGTTTTTTTTTAATAAAATTTTTTTTGTGCTGTTCATAGTTTGTTCATTCTTTCGGTTTTCACTTGGAAATATTAAATAAAAGTGACATTTATTCCATGCCATACAAATAAATACTCATATTAACATCCATCCGTCCATGCGGCCGTGTCCGTCTGTCAATTCGAGAGGCTGATTGCTGTTGAGCCTTTTTCATTCAATTGCAGCTTCGCTCTTGTTGACTTGGGATTTAGGATTTTGTATACATGCAAACATACTTACACAGTTTAAGTAGCTATTTGTATATCAGATATTTTGTGTTTGTATATGTATGTTTGTATGTATGCATACATGTACATGTGTTCGTTCATACATGCACGTTTATTATCCTGATGATTTGTTTTGTTTGTTGACAGTTTATTTTGCTTATTAATTCCTTTTGAATTTACAAATGTACGTTGTAAAAACGAATAACAAATTTTTATATGTTTAGGTACTCGTACATACATACATATACATATGTATATGTACACTGCAAAAACAACAAGTCAAATAAAGTTTGTGCTGAAACGAAACACTTTTATGTATACTGATCAAAAACCAATCGTGGTCGCTGTGGCGTAGTGGTAGTGCGTTGGACTGCTACGGAGAGTGTCCGGGGTTCGAATCTCGGCACAGGCAAAGTCAAAAAGTAGAACTAAAATAATTTTTCTACACGTCACCACCTCTTGGCAGGCAATAGCAAAACTACAAGAGTAAAAATTGCATATGAAAAGCTTTTCACTTCGCCGTTCGGATTCGGCATTAAACTGTAGGTCCCTTCCATTCATGTACAAATATAACACGCACAACATGAGTGGATGCGAAAAGCTCAGCCTAGGCCCTCCATGGGCTGTTGTGCCATTAAAAATAAAAAAAAAGATCAAAAACCATTCTGTGAATTAAGCATATCACTATAATTTTTAAGAAGTCGTTCTTTATCGCCTTCTCCTCACATTTGCGTTCTTCTTTCTGTCTTCTGATGAACAACGGAAAGGAGAACATAAGGAATGAATGTATGTTTTGTTTAATTGAAACTAAATTAGCGTTCTCGCAACTCCGATTGTTCATTTTGAAAATGGTAACTATTTTTCCTACCATCAAAAAAATAAACATTAGGCTCCATCTTGAAGCTAACTATTTTGGTTAACAAGCTTCTATGATGTTGGCCTGTTAAGCTAAAATTATCCAAGATACTCTCAGCTTTTTGATAGTCTAATATTATTTGTTTAAGCCACCCTAATGCCCCTTTTCTTTCCTATTCATTTTCTCTATCCTTGTTTCTTATCGTTCTATTTCTTTTCTTGCTATTGCTTTCTCTAAGTTCTTCTCTAGTAAACTTTCACACCGGTCGGTTGGGCTCTTCAATATATTTATTGTACAATTTTTTCATTTTAATAAATGTTGTTAAATATTAAATACAAATTCTCAGTGTTTAATTTTTAATCTTTCCTTTAAATAATTCATTAAACATGGCCCTTCGAGCCGGATACATAAAGCTTACATCAAAACTTGTTCTTAACTGTCAATCGTCTCTCAACTGAGCCATCGAGCCATACACAACTTATACCGGGCTCCATGGCAACTGCGATGCCGAGGCCCGTTGCTGACCCTCTTGCATCGTTTCTTGCCCCTCTCACAACAAACAAACAAAATTATCTTGTGGAAGCATAAATCCTGGATACCAATGCACACTTTTGGTACTGCCAGACTTACCGCTACTGAACCTTAGCACAATGACTTCGAAGCTAACGGGACACAGCTTAATAGAGAGAGAGAGAGAGAGAGAGAGAGAGACATGCTGCAAGATTAGGTCTTCCATTCAATTAATTCTGTCGAGATTGTGGCTCTGAGGAAGAAAAAGAAACTGTCGTACACTTCTTGTGTGTGAATACCCATCTCTAGCTAGGAGAAGACCAGGCCCGGCAAATAATGTGGTTATGGTGGTTAGTTATAGCCACAGGGAATTTTGCTGGGTAGGTAATAACCCCCCATACAGCAAATGTGTTTAATAAAATATAAATTTATTATATATGTTGCAAAAATCATTCAATTCTCTCTTTCAACAACCATATTTATTTACTTCAGCGATTGATCTTGAGCATTTTCACTCGCCCAAAAAAAACATTTTTCGCTAAAATCAGGCAACTCCATTTATTTTGGTTTGAGTCGCAACGAACTTCAGTTAGGTAATTTTAATTTTGTGTCTATTTCTTTGGTTTTCCAGCAGAAATTAGCAGTTAGAAGAAGAATAGTGATAATTATTTGTACGGAATCCGACTCAACAGTGACATAAAAAATATCGATAATTTTAATCTCATTCCAACTGCCAGCAGGAAAACAAAAAGACAATTGAACCCGGTTTGGTGGTATAAAATCTTTGAAGAGGGTTGAAATAACACCAATAAGCGTTGGATAAATTTGTAGTAAGGCAAGAATGAGCTAATGTTGAGAGAATAGACCAATGCTGTTGGCCAGCAAAGTTTATGGGAAATGTGAAAAACTGGATTTAAATTTAATCAATGCTCGAAGAGGAGTGCAATTTTTGCTGTAAGTAAATAAATACATAACAAAACAAATATATAAAGTAAAGAGTGTGGTGCATGCTTTATTAGCCGCACGGGCTAATGGTTTTTTTTTTTGGTTTTTTTGGTTGATGAACTACTACATGAGCTTAACGCGTACTGCCTGGCCTGGAGGAGACTGAAACTAATAAGCTCATCTTTCTTCATTAGTCGGTCCGCGCTTGCATCCATAAATACATATTAAGGTCATAGATTCAGTTTCATTGGGGAATCATCATGGTTCTCCACTCCTTAAATGGTAAATGACAACGAAAAAAATTTGAATCGATTAGTTGTTTTTGTGTTGCTTACGGTTCTCACGAAGAATATGACGAAATGGCAAATAATTTACTTTGTATATGTATTCCCCTCTTTCTGTCCAACTTTAGTTAGCATATGTAAGTATTTGGCATTGGAGTTGTGAGCACGAAGAACTGCGCTCTTTAACTCTAGGCAGGATCAGTAATAAGATTTATAATTATTAAATGCAGTAGATTTGCAAGTACAATAGATAAGCAATGGTAACACAGAATCCAGTGCAATGGATGAAAGCCTAGGTCTGAGTGCTGAATATTAAAATGCTTCCCAACAAAAAAGTCGTTCAGCTTTTGCACAGTTTACGAGTTCAAATTTCTGCCCAAAAAATAAATTTAGATCGCATCCGTTAATGGTGCAAAAACGGATGAATTCCTAAAAGCCGAACTCTTAACGAACCCTTTCAGTGATATCCGTGAACCCATTTAATCTCCGTTCACACGTATCGATCTTAAAAACTGTTGCCTGGAACTCCTTTGGAATTATTACATACTCTAACTACACAAGTAAAAGTCCATCTGCTTTGTTGGGTAAAATTCCTCAAGTGGTTTTGATTAAGATTTTTTTTTAGTGTATTACTACGTCACACTTATGTCCGTGTATGCGTAATGAATATCGTCCTGGATAAATATTTTGTATGCACATGTAAAGATTTTTCAATTTAGTTGGGCATGAGCGATATTGTTTTTATTCAGCCTGATCTTGGGCTCACATGTACTACATACATGCATAAGTATGTGTGTATGCTGAATGGATATGTGTAAATATTTGCAAGTTTGCTAGTGTGTGTATGTATTTGGATGCCGCTTTATTGTGCTGTGCACTGAAATGAGCAATCTCTCTGTTTGATATTGCTTCTTGTGTTGTGTGCATCGCGTATCCGCAAAATATTTCTGCATCGATTGTGATTCTTTATACTAATTCAGATTATAGTGGTGAATGCACATACCATACATACATGCATACGTATGCATCTGTATATGTGTTTGTTTGAATATGTGTGTGTGTGTATTGTATTCGCTCATTCTCATCACTTCGTGTTTAACACAATTTGATTTTATTGTGTTTGCAAATCTTGTTGACAGATATCTGCGGACATCATAATCAATCATTGAGAACGGTAGACACGGTCGTTATATGGAAAAATGATGTACGACTGTGCTCTTGTGATTTGTGTAGTGTGCTTCCTTAACCGTTCCTCTTGTTTTCTTCGTCTCTTACTCAGTTTCCTCATCTGACTGACTCTTGTCATTCATGGCAACAGTTGTTTGACAGAGCTTGTGTATACGAGTAGAATAGGGTTCGCTTGATTGGCTGATACCTGAAGGAGAGGAGACTCCTTTGGGACCGTTCATCTGCTGCTGTTTGTTGTTGTTGTTCGCTTTTATTGTTGTTATGGATTCCTAACCGCAATCTGCGTAATCAATTTTGTGAAAAATATAAAACAAATTTAAAATGAAATAAAGAAATAACGGTGCCTTGTGCCATGGAATTCATAGCATGAAATTCACCAGAAAGTTGAAGAAAAAATACAAATTTGCTTTGTTTGGTTTTTGTTTTGTTTTTGTTTTGTTAGATACTCGTAATGTTATTATTTTTACAACGTCCTATTTCTTTTTCATACAAATTGCAAAACCAACATTCAATATACTACGTTTATTGTTTTCAACTTTCCACCTAAGCACAACCAAATTCCGGCGAATTCAGGGGGGAGCAGTAGCGGCAGCGGCAGCGGCAGCGACAGCGACACCGGCAGCTGGCAACCCCAACTCAATTCTTCATACAATATACGAGTACATACATATAATATTTTGGGGCATGCACAATTAGACTTGACATTTAAATGAGTGTAAATGAGTAATTACATTTTAATACAAAAACAAAGCCCCCAACAATAACAGCAACAACAACAGCAGCAACAAAATAAAAGCGCTTCGCTTTGATCGCTCAACAATACATGCCACAACAAAACAACTTACAACTAAAATCTATCTTCTTGTGGAGTTGTGGCGGTGGCGGCGGTGGCGGTTAGCGCTGTAGCGTACTTCCAAAAATGAAAACAAAACAAAATGCGAGTAATACAATATGTACATATGTATGTATGTATATGCACAACAACAACAAGAGCAACAAAGCCATAAGAGGAGCACAAAGCATTTGGTGGAATTCAACTACTTGAATCACGATTTGTAAACAACAACTGAGCGAGCGTATGAGCGAGCGGCGCAATGACGTTACGCTTTAGCATTAACAGCCAAGTGGCTGCTGCATGACTATGTCTGTATTGTAATGCTGCCTGGTCTGGCCTGGTTGGGTCTGGTTGGGTCTGGTCTGTGCCCAAACAACAACAATACAAACAAATGTTCCATACAAAGTACATACACACACTGACTGCACTACATACATACATACATACATACATACGAGTATGTATGTACATACTCCAAACACTCTCACACTTCACGCTACGATCGCAGATGATCGGTGTGATCGGCGATCTTATTTGGCTCACAATCAGTCAAAAATTGAAAATTTATTGAATAAAAAATACAACACAAGAACAAAAACAAAAACAATATAACAAAAAAAGAAAAAAAATATGGTACCAAAAAAAAAAGAGTTTAAATATGTGTGTACAACACAGCAAAATCAACAAAAGATTTATCCAAAATAGCTCGTGTCAAAAGACTTTGATCCATTAATCAATATGCCTGAAATATGTATGTACTCGTATATTGTACTTATGTATGTGAAATATTGTGCGTGCAATGGCCAAAGTGAAAGCTAAATTACTATGCTACATATTTCAACTAACGCAGGTACAAGTGAATCAAGTGCTACCAATGAATTGATTAAGGACACGTCAACACAACCGTTAGGCGAAGAGAAAATCTCGAACTTACGAACATCAGATCAGGTGGAACCGTTAAGTTCTGAGGTTAAGCAATAACGCGATGGCGTCATACAATTTCAGAAGTTAAATATCAATTTAAACGAGCTAGTAATGCGATTTCAATGCTTGCCCCCGAAGTCACCAATGGATGAGTTCTATTCGCCGTTGATAGCCGAAAGGTAAACTCCAATATTTTATATAGCGATGTCGATTGCTGCGGCTATATATGGTCTATTTCTTATAAAATATTTGCTCTGAATGAATCAAATTACAGCAGATTTTCATTAATTACAAGTAAAATCGTAAAGAAGTAAATAAATAAACAAAAATTCGGAATATGATTTTCCAAATTGAAAGCAAAAAACAATCAAAATTTGTAAACAAATAAATTAAAAAATTTTATATAATTGTTTGCTGTGGCGTAGTGAAGGCGGCTTGGACTGTTGTCCAGAGTATCCGGGGTTCAAATCACGGCACATGCAAAATCAAAAAGTGGAAAAAACAAATTTTCTACACAGCACCACCTCTTGGCAGGCAATGGCAAACCTACAAAAGTAAAAATTGGCAGTGGCAAACCTATAAGACCTATTTCACTTCGGCGTTCGGATTCGGCATAAAACTATAGATCCCTACCATTCATGTATCAATATAAATATAACACGCACAACATGAGTGCATGCGAAAAGTTCGGCCTAGGTCCTTCCTAGGCTGTGTTGTGCCATCAAAAGAAGAGAAAGACGAAAAATAAAAAAGAAATATTGTAGTAAAACCACAAAAGGTATGCCAATGAGAAGATTGACAATATGACTCTGGAAAATACATACAAGTGTCGTCCGAAATGACTACGTTTCTAAAGCATAAGATCTAAAGCTGAAGGTTTTCATTTGGGTACTTAGTTCCGCTTTACAAAGTATAAATTTGCAGACTGTTTTTGACAAGAATGACTGTGTGCGAATGAATCATAGGCAGGGCCGTAGAGAGAAAATACGGACATATACGGTCTATCGCTGTCTAAATTTACAAAACCTCTTACACCCATTTTTAAAAATTTTCAGGAAAAGAAAAAAAAACTGTTTTAAACTTTAATATGTTTAGTTTTGTTTTTTTTTAATATTGTAATTAAAAAAAACACGTAGGTTTTTGTTTTATGGCTCCAAAATTTTAGCCAGATATGCAGATGTATATTTTTTTTAATCATAAACCATTTTAGAAAAATTTAATGTTAGGGCTTTTGTAAATTAAGGCAGCGATTAGTACATAAGTATGTTTTAGATGAAACGAAACTGTTACTTATTGCATTGAATTCTAACTGCCAAGGGACCCTATAAAAACTGCGGGCGCCCCTACGCCTCCTCCCTTCCTCTCCTCACGCCTTTGCTTACGAATGCCTTTCGTTTCTTGATGTAATACTGGACGGACTTTTCTCAATTGTACCCACTCAATTTGCCTTACAAAAGATAAAAGCTTCGCACTTTACTTAAAAAATAGAAAAGTTAAAATTGAATAGCACAATTTCTGTCTAATCTTCATCTCATCATATTTTTCATCTTTCTTCTTCTTTATTGTTTAAACAATAATACTACATAAAGATGAAAGCGGTGGCCTTTAGTGCATGTATGTTCGCGTGTGTAGCAAATCAAAAACTAAGTAAATACATATTTACAGGATTACATTATGACCGCAATGCTCCAATGAGCATTGTTGTTTTTTTTTTAATTCCCAAAGTATATCGTTTCTACTTAACTGTAAGCTGTTAAAGGCTGAAAGCGAATATTCAATAGGTAACAAATAATTAAGGAACTAATTTGCGTGTTTATTCCAATAAAATTTTAAAATTTAAAGAAAGTGGCCTCAATTTGCAAAAGCCCTAACACACATTTTTCAAAAGTGACTGACATCGCTTTGACTGTCTGACACATAAAGACAGACTTATTGTTGTTTTTTTGTTGCATACCATTGATGTTTTAATTACGAAAGGGACCTACAGTTTTATGCCGAATCCGGACGTTGAAGTGAAGAGCTTTTCTTGTAGACTTGACATTGCCTGCCAAGAGCTGGTGCTGTGTAAAATTTTGTCTATTCTATGTACTTTTTGATTTTGTTGATGCCGAGATTTGAATCCCGGACACCCAATGCACAACCAATGACGTCATGGCGACCACTATGCTTATAGGCAGGGCCTATAATTAATATCAAGTAACTGAGATTATGATATGAGGACTGCTATACACGATGAAAGATTAGAAAATCAAAAACTTTCCACATGACACCATCTCTTGGCAAATGGTTAACCCTCACGAGTACAAATTGCATAACATCGTCGTTTGGATTCGTCATTAAACTATAGGTCCCCCTTCCATTCCTATGTAAATATAACTTACGCTATGTGAATGGTTCATGCATGGTTGCTCTGAATCATTGGTTTGGTTCAAGAACCGGTTCTTTCGCACCTTCAAACCGCTAGTTCAGTTCAAACATGGTTTGGTTCAAAGAAACACTTGCTGCCGATTGTACTTGTGCATAAAAGAAAGACCATGTCCTAGTCAGGGTCCTTGCGAATTCGAGAACGATATGCACTGGTCTCTTGAAAAGTTTCTAGCCTGACACATATGTCGATAGCGCTAGTGGAGCAGTGAATTTATGTTCAATGTATGATTTCATCTTTCGTATGAACACGTGTAAAGTTTCTTACACTCATCAATCTGGCAACCCATTCTTTGTTTAACAGCTGCTTGAAGTTGACGTGTCACAGTGTTTTTTTAAATGGAAAAATTTAAAAATCGTTCCATTATCGAGTATATATTTAAAAAAGTTTTATCTGGACAAGAAATCCATATCGATATGGTAAATGTTTTAGTTGAATACGCTCCTTCATATGCAACAGAAAAAAAATTGGATTGCTGAATTTAAACGTGGTCGTACAAATATTGAAGATGAACCACGCACTGGACGTCCAAAAAGTGCATCGACACCAGTAAAGAAGTTAGGCATTGCAAAGGAACGAGTAAACCAGATTTTACATGGAGAACAACATATGAAAAAGCTGATTGGAAAAGTAGTGCCGCATACGTTAACAATTCAACAAAAACTCGATCGAAAACGAATTTCTCAATGCAAGAACGTTTTAAGTAGAATAAAACGGATTTTAAGCGTCGTTTCATAACTGTGGATGAGACTTGGGTCTACCATAATGATCCTAAATTGAAACTGCAACGTTTACAGTGGACTAAAGCTGGATGTTCGGCGAAAAAGCAGACAAAGCACGATCGATCGTCAAAAAAGGTTATGGCTACTGTTTTCTGGGATGCAAAAGGGAATTTGGTGCTTGATTATCTTGAGAAAGGTAATACAATCAAACTCAGAATACTATTGTAACCTTTTGGATAAAAAAGACCCGGTTTAAAAAAAAAATCCTTTTTCATCAGGACAACGCACGCCCTCAAACAATTGTTTCCGAAATGGTTAAATTCAAGGAATTAAAGTACGAATTGCTTGACCATCCACCGTATTCACCAGATTTGGCTACTAGCAACTACTATCTGTTTCGAAACCTGAAAGAGTTCCTTGGTGGAAAGCGTTTTTCGTCGAATGAAGAAGCTATAGCAGTCGTAGAGGCATATTTTGCAGACCTTCTGGAATCGTACTTTAATGATGGGATATATTTATTGGAGGAGGGCAATACTAGATGTATTGAACTGTTAGGAGATTATACTGAATAAAAAATCAAAATGCAAACCAAAATAACTGTGTTTTCATATCTAGACCAGAAACTTTTCAAGTGACCCGTACAATCTACATTTACATGTGTATGTAATCTATACTTTTTGTGTAAACATTGTTTGTTTGCAGTATGGTTCGGTTCAGCGATTCCCGGTCTCTCTGAACTTTTAGTTTTGTTCAAAAACCGTGTTTTTCGAACCTTTGAACTTTTGGTTCGGTTCAAAAATGGCTTGGTTCAAAGACTGGCAAATTCATCGCATAAATAAATAAAGTTACATACATATATTAACTTTTCGTTGGAACTGGTCCATTTCTCTTAATTTATGTTTAGAGATTTGAAATTTAGAGATTCTTATAATAAAAAATGTAGTTTTCAGGATTGTAGAGCGTATAAATATAAAAGAAAAATTAGTGCTGCAAAGAGTAATAATGGGAATGTTTTTTTTGGATTGAACTAGATAATTTTTTCCAACAAAACGGGTTTGGTTTTGGTGTACCATAGTTCAAGTAGAAAAAAAAACAAAAAATGTTGGGCTCAAAATTGGTTTGGTTCAAAACCGGTTTTTTACCCTTGATATTTTGTCATTGACGTACATATTTAAAACAACTCCAAACTTGCTCGTCGACCTGCCTGGGATCAGGCATATACGAGTACATATGAACGTACTCGTAGATATGAAATAATACCGAAAGCTAGTGTGGATTTGCCGTACAAGTACAAGATCATGCATACCGAATATGCATGAAAGAGTGTTCGCCATAAGAAGTTTACACACCATATTTAGTTTAATGAATACGCAAAACCTTTTGTGAAAACATCAAGCAAGTAAAATAATTGCCCCCCTAATATTTAAAGCGCAAACTCATTGTTTAAGACAATAGGAAGTTTTCTTCTTCTTTTTTTTTTGTATTCATTTAGTGGCGCATCCTGTGTACATGAAAAGCTTTAACTTTAGCCAACAACAGCAGCAGCTTCAAATGTAAACTTTGTTTATTCGCAGAGGCACACCTTTTCAGTAACAACAGAAGAAAATTAAAAGCAGCCAGGACAGGCATGTGTGTAGGTAAGTACCTCTTTTGTCCCGATGCGCCTTTATGCTTACTCCATTCGTTCGATCGTTCATTCGTCCTCATGCGCTCTTCTGTGTCTTCTGTTCGATTGAAATGTGAATAACAAAATTCAGAGACTGGATCAAGGAAAAGATATCAAATTACACACCTGATTGCTACTTTCGAAATGGAAGCGAAACGAAATGAAAAACGGTTACCCCCACACCTTTGCCTGCTCAGTGCCATCAGCGTTCAGCGTCTGCGTACAGGGTACTTCGCAAAAGAGCGCCACTCGCACCAGCGTCGATTGTTGATTGGCGATGATGATGCTTATGAATTAATTTCTGCACTTATTTTTCCTGCTATTTTATTGTTTCGGTTTCGGTTGCTGTTGCTATTGTTGTTATTGTTATTGTTGGTATTATTATAGCAAATATTATGCTGTTGTTTGCATTAGTATGGCACCATAACCGCATGACAATGGCTATAATGGCTATGCTGTAAATTGATGTCAAGCTGCAGCAAACACAACAACAACATCGCCTTTTCGGACATCATCACATTTATTCTCGTATATAAGTACTACACTAGATGCATTTGGAAAGAATGTTGCCACAATTCTTAATGGTTAATAACCACCAGCAGCAGCAGCAAACAACGACAACAGCAGAAAGTAACGACAGCAAATAACGACAGCAACAGCGGCAACGACGACTGCTATCCGAAAATACTTTATGGGTATTAAAACCTCAACTGGCAGCAATTTTTCGACTTCCACTTCAAATGGTGCCGCCATTTATGATTACTGCTAGTGCTGGTGCTGCTGCTGCTGAAGCTGTTGCTAGTGCTTCTGCCCATTATAGACGGAAGCTGTATGCGACCATCGACCATTGCTATTGGCTGCTTGCAAACAACAACATCCACAAACATAAACAGCAAAACCTTGTAGCAACAACGACAACAACAAATCTACTGCAACCAATTTAATGTGTCGGCATGTTTGTCGCCTAATGAAGTTGACAACACGCGGATTAACGCATTTTAAGACATAACACAGCATTCCCCTTTACCCTCTCGCTGCATGCGCATTCATTTCAAATTGAGAAAATACAAACAACAAAAATGTAGCAGCATCAACTGCAGCAGCATCGAACGGGCCAACTTAATAGTATTGCAATAAACATGACCATGATGATGATTATTATTATTAATGTAATTAATATTAGAATGATGACGGCGGCATGGCAGCAACAGCTTGGCAGCAGATCGCGATGCGAACTCCGAAGCGGCATAAGCTTAGGAGAGAGATGTTTCAATCACTGCCGAATGCCACCATTTTTGTTGTTGCAGCGGCACTTTTGTGCAACGAATTCTTTTTTAAGTACAACGTGCGCAGAATTGAGAGTTCGAATTTGCATGAATCGAGAATTATGTGTACGAAGAATAAATTGTCAGCGTTAGCGCAACAAGCAACCACAACGGCTTGGACTCAAGAAGAAAGCCGCAACATTTTACAAAGAAGCAAAACAGTTAAAAATGTTTCAGAAGTCAATTACGTTAACTCTATTTGCTGGGTAATATTTCTACTGCGCCAGCCTCTTGAGTGGTATACCAGATTGTTTCGTGCCAATCCGGGATTGCTGAAAAGTCTCTCCACACTACTTTCCAAATCACTAAATTTTCTGTTGCAGATAATAGCACGAACTCATTTTTCCAATAACGAATTGCAAGTGGAAATGGAATTGACGTGCCCATTCTTTAAGACATTTAAATTTATTTACTATTTTCAGACTTCGTCCACACTGTTCAGCAGCTCCGGCAGCAATTCAAGCTGAGAATTTTATCGTTGTCGTCAAAGCAAATGATTTCCACGACTTTGTGCTGCTGCTGTTTCTGCTGTATTTTGAATAGCATTTTAATTTTGGGATTCCGAGTGTACCAAGAAGCTGCTCATAATTTCCTACTCGCATAGTACTTACTTACATGTGAACCTGATTATGTCTCCGAGTCCGTGTGGTTGGCTACTTAGGAAATGATTTGATAAGATGCATATGCAATATGTAGCTGCTGCTTCTGATGCAACTACTGCTGCAACGAAGTGCAAAAAGGGAGCCATCTCCTTCCATTTCCATTGATCGTTTGTACGCCGAAGCAGATACTTTTATTTTATACTTACTTTGCATTTTCAGTTTTTATTTATGATTCATTTTCATTCAATTTGTTTGCGGTATGATTTCAGAGAGAATGATCAGCCAGAACCGGTATTGGAGGGGGAGAGTTTGCAGACTGTCTGTAGGAAGGTAGCTATGTAGTGACATTTAAAATTATACGATGTGATGAAGAGATTAGCGTATACTTTTACATCTGGGCCGGTTTTTTCCTTTCATTTGGTAATTTGAAGTACCGATTCGTTCGGTGGAATTGCGGCTTAATTTCGAGCAATTTGCAAGCATTTCGAAATTTATAACTCAATAATAACCATGTCGCATTTTATAAATATGGAGCAGCAGTGTTGCATTCAAATGGTATGCGCGCAGTGCAATCGAGATAAAGGGAGAAAGAAAATCTTAAGATCTGCTTAATGGCGAGCACATTTCTTAATGAAAACGTTACATATTTTCGTTAATCTGTTTTATGCAATATCCAAATTAAAACCAACTAAGTCCACATTTTAAAATTTTTGTGTAAACATAATTCACACCCGGATTTGGATGCTTGATAAGGATTGATCTGTTTCTGCTTACGTCCGTGGGCTGTTGTCAACTAAACGATGCCTCAAATTCAATAGGATAATGCCAATTAACTGTGATCCGGCTGAATTAGAAACTTAGAGCTGGTATATTTTCATTGCAGTTGGATTAATTTTGCAACAATTGGATTGCATATCAGTGCTGGATCAGCTGTTACCTTCGGCATAATTTCGAATTTGCCTGTCGAACTTGTCGAATGTACATTTGTATGTATGTGCATATCCTAGTAGAGATCATATGTGAACTGAGATTGCAATCTTCATTTAAATGAAGTTGCCAAGGTGACACGGAAAATCGAATATACAATTTGGTTCTGAACGACAGTATGTATATTAAAATATTTTCAGAATAGGATATATAAATGCAAATGTAGACGGATTCTTTGCCTTCCTTTGCCCTACATTGTTTTAGCTTCAAAATTATGACCAACATTTGCGTCAATCGTGCTTAAAAATCAAACTACACACAAATGTATCGAGTTACAATCGGAGATAAGCTGTGCAAATAATATTTGTTTGCAGCAAGAGAAAAAGGCAAATGCGTAAAGTATTTTATTCGTATTTCCAATGTGAAATAACATAACTAAAAACAAAAATCAAAAACGGAATATTTGTATACTCGTATACTATGTACCTACGGCATACGTATATACGTATGAATATGCACATTAAAGGTGCCCAAAACAACTAAAGTTTCTTTTTATGACAGATCTTCGGTCCAGTTTAATATTCTATAAATTTTGAATTTTTCCTTTTCTTGGACTATATCGAAAAATAGTTTAAACTTTTAACTCAACCTTGCCAGTGAAAACGAATTTTGTTGTGCACTCTCAGCATACATCCACACACGGTATGTAAATTTGCATTTGTAGCGATTCCCAAACTATTCCTCATATAATCGAAAATACATATCTTTAAACGGTACGGTGGTTTATATGTACAGCGATTCCCAAACTGTTTACTCTTTTTTTAATCTATTTTGTTTCTTTACTTTTTATCAATAATAATATATATGTATATCCGAATTGCACATTTAGAAATGAATTCGAGCGCCAGGTGTCTTGCTGGCTTTATGATGGTCTCGCTCATATCAAGTGTCCTAGTCTTTCCGGAAGAACCGCGGACACTATACGTAATGGGGGAGGTCTTCGATGACCTAGTTGAAAGTGTAGATCGGCCTAAGTAGAAATAAATCAGATGTTCAATAGAACGAGGACCGGTTTTAGTGAGATTGGTAAGCAGTTGTCGGTGCGGAGAAATTTAAAAAGTACGAAAAACTTTTGAACGATTTTAAGTGCTTTGACGATGTTGTGTACATACATATGTAATGTAGTGTTCCCAATTGAGAATCGATACAATTTACGCACTTATTTATACCGTAGGGGTAATAATACTATACAACCTCATAAGCCTTCTGCCATAGTTATTGATGAATCTCCAGCTGTTCCCACTATTTCTATTTCAACTTCAACTGATAATCAAATATTAGCTTCATCTATCGCTGAATGTGATATGCCTACGGTTCCAAACAAACTGACAGTAGTTGAATGTGCTATGCCATTTCCAAAAAAACTAACATTAGCTGTAACAAAAAAAAAAAAAAACTGTTTTCACACCAAGATTTTCAAATGATACTTTAATCGACCGATGATATAAAATTCCATATAAAATTGAATTTGATGACCTTTCAGTTCTTAAGTTTAACTCTTCATATCAAACAAATATTTCATCTTTTAAAGTTAGTATTCCGGTTGAGATGCTTGATTAAATCATCATATTAACTTGAAAATAATGGATTCACAATTGATAGATTGTATCTTATTGTAAGTCACATCTGGCAATACTGTAACTACTTTCATGTTTTAGCTACGTCATATAATATATGTTTTAATTATGTATCAATTTGCCAGAGTGTAAACAACATAACCTATTTGCGCTTCAAACATGTTAATATAAGTACTTGCCAAGTAAACAGCATTTGCTGGAAGTTTTGCTTTTCTTCTTTAATTCGAAAAAAATGTGCTGCTGAAAGTCATCTATCACTGTTAGAAGTTTACAGCAGTTCGATTAAAACAGTAAAATTCTGGTTTCAACGCTTTAAAGGATGGATATTGTTACGCGGAAGACAAGTAACTCCTTGGCCAAGTGTAAAAGTGCGGAGATGAGGAATTTGGAAATGTTGATCTTACTCGACGAAAACTCGTGCCATACGCAAGAGGAACTTGCAATATCAATACGATTTACTCAAGCAGTACTTTCCAAGAGTCTAAAATCACTGTTGTTCATTGAAA
This sequence comes from Palloptera scutellata, assembly GCA_958295655.1. Classification (NCBI taxonomy): domain Eukaryota; kingdom Metazoa; phylum Arthropoda; class Insecta; order Diptera; family Pallopteridae; genus Palloptera; species Palloptera scutellata. The sequence goes on from OY282452.1 coordinate 23,228,532, forward strand.
AGAAAGGAAACTTTGGTGTCATACGACTTAAAGCCGAGAGACGTCGAAAGATGATTTTGCATGCCTGAAAAGCTGTTTCAACTCTATAAAAATAAGTCGAATTATTAATGGCGACGAAAGCTGGATTCATTACGATAACCGGAGCATAAACGCCTAAGCAGAATATTCATGGTGCCAAGGTAATGGTCTCTATTTGCGGGGATCAGAAGGGTGTCATCTATTATGAGCTGCTAAAACCAGACGAAACTAATACAGGTGAATCCGATATCTCGTAAACCGGGCTAGATATCGATTTTTCTTGTTATATAATAGTGTTTATTTTGCCTTAATCTATCACAATATAGAATTAAATAAGCTGGCCACAGGAACTAAATTCATGTAAAAAAATTTAACTGGCATACATTTTTAATTGTGAACAGGAAACTTAAATCTCTTCACACCAAATGTGGGCATCTCTAATTTAAATTCATACAACAAAACGAGACATAAATAAATTTATAACGATTTTCTAATTTTTATTTGGCTACAACAAACAAACGATCATCATCAGCAGCAACCCTCCTGAATTTCGTCAAGGTAATCTACGGATATGTTTATGCACAATTGTACTAGTTATTTTGTATAGTACTTGGTATCTGTTGAAATCAGCACAAACAAAACTGTAAAATGTAACAAAATGAGGCAGATTAATGTTTTTGGATGCCCGAGCATCGAGTACCCATCATCGGCATCGGCATCAGCATCAGCAATGCGGAAAGTACAGAGCAGAGGAATATGAAAGAAATCGAATTGAATCGACCCTGCGCTCTGGCTCTGCATGGAATTAGTCCGCTTAACTGCGTGCAGACATAACGAAAAATTTGTGTGCACACATTAATGAGAATATTGTTAAATTAGAAGGCTCTGAAATGTGATACGCCCAACCACAATACGACACAGTAATAGCAGTAACAGCAGTAGCTGCTGCAGCAATAGCAACAATTACAACAACGGCAGCATACGCAGCCATAACAAATGCGCATTAATACTTACTTATCGGCCTAGATATGTACATTACATTACATTACATACATACATACATAGTAATGCACCTCCCAAATTCAGAGATGGGTTGGCAGCGTGTGATCAACTTTTAGCAATTGACTCATTTTTTGACTTTTCTCGAACACGCATTGCGCTTCTCGAGGACGAGTAACGTGTACGAGTAACGAGTTTGAGTAACGATTACTCTTCGTACTGCTCGGAGCTGAAAAGGACAGCTGCGCACATCAAATGAAGAAAGGGATACTTTATTCGTTTTACCATACTTTTCCAAATTGTAATTGAAGACCTTTGCGCAACAACAACTACAACAACTACAGCTTTGTGTATTTTTTTTTATAGAAAAGCTTCAGCTTTTTTTTCATTTAATAAAAATGTGACATTGAATTTCTTTATTTTGAATTTTATTACACGAGTATTTCACCCACGCAACATGTACAACATGCACACACATTAACATAGTAAGTATGTACGAGTATGTGTGCATGTATGTGCATATGTACTATGTAGAAAACCAAACCGTTACTTGGCATTTGACCTATGTGTATGGTATTCCTAATAGGCTTATGCTAAATATGACACTTCATTGAAGATGACGATGAAGTAGTAGTAGAAGATTAAGAACTTTATTATGTTGCTGGTGGTGACGGTGGCAACCCTAACGAAGCACCAAATTGCCAGTTGACACTCAATTTGACACATGAGTCCAAAACTTTGCGTTTCAAGCGAATTCAAGTACGAAAGTACGAACGTTAAGCATTTCAACATTGAATACCATAAAACTGCTTAGGAAACCTCAAGTGTTTTATATGTTTGTGTTTTTGTTCTCATGGTAATTTTGAAGGGTGGTTTGGTTGGTTAGTTGGTTACTTGGTTGGTTGGTTACAATTGAAGGTTTATTTCGTTAATGATGCGCATATGCTTTTCATATTTATCGCCCCCCCCCGCTACATCATCTCACATAAACTACTAGTGTCACATTTGCGAATAAGTCAGTATGTAATTATAAGAAGTAAGTACGTTAGTAATTGGTATCAATGCTAAGATGAAAATCTTCATTTAACCCTTGAGTCAAGAAGATTGCTATAAATATTTTGTAAACAAACAAACTTTATCTTTTCCAAATTTGTTTTTATGGTACATAAGTAGATTAAATTTTTATTCACTTAATTAATTGATATTTTTTACTTCAGCGCAGTCTGCCAATTTATATTTTGTTTTAAATTAACCCGACAATTCTCATATTTGTATTTAAAAAAAGAAAATTATAACTTTTTTACTATATGTAGTTATGCTTAGAGCTCTTAAAAAAATAATTGTTTTTTTAATTCTACCTTGGTTTTCATAGTGGCATAGATTGCCATTAGGCTGAGAGGTAGATACATTAACGCTTCTATGGGTACAGCCTCAGTGATCAAGAGGATTTCTAGAGGAAGGCCACCAGGGATATTGTTACCACCCCTTCTATGGCTTCTAATAGTGTATGAGATTCTACACCCTCGTTCTCAAGGCAAATAAAACGATGCTTGCCATTAGTGATCTTATAGAATCAGCAAAATTGGCGAAATCCGAGTAGGCCAGGCGGAACGACTCAGGAGTTAATCCTGCTAAGTCTGGTTCATGAGGAAAACAACAATTGATAAGTTTTCCTTACCAAAGTTGAATGGAGTTACGCTGAATCTCAATTCCGAAGCAAGGTACCTCGGTGCCATTCTGGAACTCAATCTAAATTGGAGAAGGAACATCTAAAAATTGTGGATTTCACCGTATATTATTCACGGAATGTACACCACAATCATATCAGACTTATCATTATCTATGGGTCCCTTGTCTCTTGGAAGCTAATGGGTAAGAATATCCCGCATTGGAAAGGTACAGAGACTTAGCAGCCTGGTGATCTCAGGAGCTGTAAGTAGTACACTTTTCTTTCTTCTTCATTTAATGGTGAAACAGGCCATGGAGCACCTAGGTAGCGCTCTTCGCATCCACTCATGTTGTGCGTATTATATTTGTACATGAATGGACGGTACTAACAGTTTTATGCCGAATCCGAACGGCGGAATTGAAACGCTTTTCATATGCTATTTTTATTGACGCTACAGCGACCACATGGAGCACACTTGAGGAAGGTCTAAATATGGTATTTCATCCTCTACTGCTACAACGGTTTATTCAAGGCCAAAGAAGCTCTCAAATTAAGTGAATCTAACGTGTGCAAATTCTCGGCGAAAAATGCTTGGCCTAAGCCATCCATGAAAATCAACCTAACTATTAGCACTCTATAATTTTGAGTGAAATGGGATGTGGATTATATGACTTCGAATTTGGATTTTTCTACTAGATTACCAAAACCAGGGAAGACTGGGAGTTGGGTTCGGTAACAGATAATGCTGAGATTGGCTCAGAGATGGAGAATGGAACGGTAGCTGGTCTCTACTCAGTCATACGGTCTTCCTAACAGCTGCCGAAATTTTCAGTCGGAGATTTTTACTATTGACATTTTGGCTGCAATGAAATGTAGGGAACTAAATAGCTAATAAAATGGTCAGAAGAGGATCTGAAAGGGGCATAAACAATATCTCATGTGCTATGATGAAGGAAAGGTATCATCGTCAATGTCTAAGGACTTGAATGCCTGGGGTCGCATTTCTACAAAAGTCTAACAGAGTTAACGAAAGTGGAACTTCTTAATTCAAATACCTGGGTTGAAAGAGAAAACTGCAGATAGAGACGTGCCTCGCTGTGGCGTAGTGGTAGTGCGTTGGACTGCTACGCAGTGTGACCGGGGTTCGAACCTCAGCACAGGCAAAATCAAAAAGTAGAAAAAAAAATTTTTCTATATCCGTTATTTTCAAATTCCGTGAGTTACGTATGTTCGATTTTCGCATTTTTTCTGTTATGTTGGTACACATGTCTGTTATATATGTTGGCAATACCAACCATTTTGGATTGTCAGTTTGTTTTTGACAGATAAAAAGCTTAGTCGAGTTTTGGTGTGCTCTTCGATTTTTTACTATTCGAAAAAATGGATCAAAGAAACTGTATTCAGTTTTGTGTAAAAAGTGAAATTAAATGCGCAAGGACATTTGAAATGTTGACTGTAGCCTTTGGCGAGTCTACTATGAGCATAACACAAGTTCAATTGTGGTATAACCGGTTTAAGGAAGGCCGAGAAGATGTCAATGACGATGCTCGTCTTGGTCGCCCGAGCACGTCAACAACCCGATGAAAACATTGACGCAGTGAAGAAATTGATTTTGGATAATCGTCGAATCACTATCGGAGAGGTTGCTGATGATGTTGGCATATCGTTCGGCTCATGCCAAGCAATTTTTACGGATGTTGTAGGCATGAAACTTGCGGCAGCGAAGATTGTTCCAAAATTGCTAAATTTTGAGCAAAAACAACGTCGCTTGTGCGTAAGTTTTTGGCCAAAAACAAAACCGTTATCATGTCTCAACCACCGTATTCACCGGACTTGGCCCCCGCTGACTTTTTACTTTTCCCAAAACTGAAGACACCGATGAAAGGTAAGCGTTTTGCTACGATTGAGGAGATAAAAGAAAAATCGAAACAGGAGCTGTTGGCGATACCAAAAAGCGCGTTTCAGAAGTGTTTCGAGGATTGGGAAAAACGATGGCATAAGTGTATTATATCTGAGGGGGATTACTTTGAAGGGGACAAGATAGTTGTTGACGAATAAATAAATACTTTTTGAAAAAATTTAAAATTGAAAATAACGGTTATTCTATGATCATACCTCGTACATGCATATAATCCCACACGCCGTCCAAACCTAACTTAATCTATAAAAATTAATACCTTGACCCACAAAAAAATTCCAATTCGAAATTTCCGACCAGTGAACATATTTTTCAATCAAATTTTCTATTATTTAATACAATTGTTTTGCAATATCCACTGAGAATCTTAAAATAAGTATATGTATGTATATGTCTCATATTGCAGAGGGACTTAAATATTATCAATAATAATAATTTGCTTTTTTTGCATTACTGAAATTTCAATAAATAAGTCGCACTGCAGCAGTGCCCTAGCTGCTTGCTCAGCATCAGTCTGAGCAAGCGAAAATGTTTGCAAAAATGTTAATTAACTTTTCAATCCTTAAATAATGAATGATCAACGCGCATCCGTGGCGACACGCTGAGATCCTTTTTATCACAGTTTCTTACTTGCTTACTTACAGGTTCACTGAGTGGATGAAGTGATATTATAGTATGTATATTGTACGAACTGGTTGGAGGTGTGTGTGTAAGTGTGTGAGAGGCTGTGTGCATGTGTGTGTGTGTGTGTGTGTGTGTGTGTGTATGCGAATGTTACGGTAGTAGTGTCGGTATGTAGTTGTTGTAATGATGGCAGTTGTGGAATACACGCGCTAGTGTTGCTGATCTCCTCTCTTCAATAGAGTGCAAGCTCCAGCTCCAGCTCCAACCAAGTCGAAGTCGAAGTCGAATCGAGAAATAACGCGAAAGCAAATCGTTTGGTGACTGAGTACGCCTGCGAAATGCGCATTATGCGATTAATAAGTGATATTCGTATTTATTTGTTGTTTTTGTTGTTGCTGCTGCTTGTTTTGTTGCTGCTGCTGTTGTTTGAAGTCTGATATTGGGTTATATTTCATTTTTTCAGTTTTTCCTTTCTACATTCGACAAATTTATGCTTTTCGGAGCAAGTGAACTAACTTTGTACATACGAATACACGCACACACACAAACACACAAACAGAGCGCAGTGTGCAGTAGTAGTAGCTTTAGATTTTTGATTGCCTATTGTTGTTGTTGTTATAGTTGTAGTTGTTGATTTCATACATTGCTACAGTTATTGTTGGTTGTAAGCAAAGCAAAGCAAAGCAAAGCACCGCACCGCATTCATCCATAAAATATTCCCAGTGCGTCGGTAGATGGGGCAGATGGTCAGCATCCATTTGAAGAGTGGTAGGCAACAAGGGATAACAAGGCACCACTGGCGGCTCCGCGAGTAAGCTGAGTGTGATGTCCATCGCTGATGATGATATCAGCAGGTGACCCAAGTGTTTACACGCGAATTTACACTCTCATTTATTTGGTGGAAATTGTGTTGTTACTGAATGCACTCGCACCTCTCTCCTCCCATCTTTTTATCTTTTTTTGCTTTTTCATGATGCATAAGGCTACTATATGTAGTCGAAATAAAGCCAATCTGCTGCACATGAAATTAGTTACTGTTGTTGGTAAAGAAAACGTGCCTATAACAACAGCAACAGCAACAACAATAATGACAACCAAATCGTAGGTTATAATGCTGCTAACTTTAGATTTGCAATAAATAAACTTCTGTATTACAAAATGCATACAAGATTGGATTGTTATGGCATTGAGACAGCAGTAACAGCAGCAACAGCAGCATCACCAGCATTATCATCAGCAACAACACCAACAGCAGCCACAGCCACAACACCAACAGAGTAGGAGTAGAAAAGAAAATAAAGACATAAGAACATGTGGCATACGAATAATTGAAGTGTGTTGCTGGGTATTTTTTGGACGTGTTTGTTTGTTTGTTTGTTGGGTTGCAGTTGCAGTTGCAATTTCTTAATCAACACAAGTAAGTAAAAAAAAAACTTTGACTGATCTTTGCAGCCATCGTTGACGGGTAGATGAGATTTATGTTGCTCAATATTATTGTTGTTGTTGTTGGTGGTGGTGTTTGAGTGGTTGTTTTCATCTAAGAAACATAATTAGAGCAAAGCACCGTTTTACTATCACATTCCTCATCTGAACCCCAAAGAGTTACGTCCACTTTGTGAAAATCAAATATATGAGTAGGCTTTTTATCCGATTTCTGAGATATCATTAATATTTTGGACGAATGGTTGAATGGAAGTAGAAGTCTTGCTGCATGTTCTCCCACCTTCCAGTGGCCTGTGAGAACAACGGTAATGCATGAGATATTCCGACGAGAATTAGTTGTTTTGTCCTGAGGTCATTATATTCTAGCCACGTTTTCCTAGACCTGCGTCACTGTAGTCAGCCGTTTCCACTTCTGTCCGGCTATAGTGAGGTAGTGAGAAGCAAGAGTGGCCTTAACAATGCTTAACGAAATTGCGACAGATTCCGCTGCAGCGATGTCTAGGGCCGAACCCAACCTATCTAGCTCGTCTGCCCTTTCATTACCCTCGACGTTCCTACGGCCCGCAACACTTATTATAGTAATTTCTAGCCCATGAGCAAATAGAACGAGATCCTCCCTGCATTGCAGAACTACTTTGGAATTTATAATGGAAGAATTAAGGGCTTTAATAACAGCTTTTTTATAGATACATTCAATACACAAGGTGTACCCCTATGAATGCAGAGCATTGTGTTGAATGGAAGGAAGATTGATAGGTGGAAGGAAGAAGGAGGGAGCATGATAGAGGGAGTGCAATCGCACAGGACACCGATAAAGAGATAGGCAGCCATTGTGGCAAGTGTTAAGCCTTTACTACAATGAATTTCAGTTTATCAGTGTCGACTATGACCGCATGTAACGCCAAAGGCTAAACTTTTCGCATCTACTCATGTTGTGCATGTAATATTTGTACATGAATGGAAGGGACCTAAAGATTTTTATACCGAATCCGAACGGCGAAGTAAGTGAAATACTTCATAGGCAATTTTTACTCTTGTAGGTTTGCAATTGCCTGCCAAGAGGTGGGGTGCCGTGTAGAAATTTTGTTTTTTTTTTATTTTTTTTGCATTTTATTTTGTTTTTTACTTTTTATTTTGCCTGTGCCGAGATTCGAACCCCGGACACTTTGCATAACAGCCAAACACACTACCGCTACGCTACAGCGACCACAGCTTGACGGTAAAGATAGCTATCTTGGCCACATTATTCCTGATGTCATAAAGTATTCTGCACGCTTCAGCCTTCAATACAATGACTTCGCTGGGGAGGCGTATGGATGAGGATAGTAGACGCCTGCCCCTACTCCGTAGCCCATTTCGCACCCGTCGGTGTAAAGCCCCCAACTACCATATTTTTCCCGCAATCCGCTCTGGATGGGGAAAATACTGAAAAGTCTTTCCTGAAGTTTTGAGGTAAGTGTAATGTAGTCAGTGTTGATGTTGTGTAGCAATGTACCCTTTAGGAGTGAGTATCTTGTTGTGGCCGTATGTTCTTGTGGTCCAGCATCCTACTTCTTTGAGTCTGTCTGAATGCGCTGCATGAGACGATTGATTTCATGTTTAAGTCTATTGGTAATAAGTGAGTGAGTAAGTTAAGAGCCTCAGCTGGAGTAGTGCTAAGTGCTCATGTAACTAGAATACAAGCTGATCTATTTTACTCAGATTAGATTGGTTGTACTTCTTAGTTACAGCCGGTCACCAGACCAGGGCTGCATATGTCAGAATTGGTCTTACAATGGTTGATATTATAGTTGCTAATGTTTTTTAATCTGGTCTCCAGAACTCTTGCAGACATGAATTTAGTTATTAGAAATATAGTGACAGCCTTAGGCCCATTGTGATTCGGAATAGGTAATTGAAATAATAATTCGTCACGCCACCTATTGCCAGATTATCAAAAAATGTATAATTTCTAGTGAAATTTATATCACCGAAAACAAATGCGCAAACAAGATGCCAGCCACCTCGTTAAAGTTTTATAACAATCAAATTACACAAACTGACACATGTACATATGTACATACATAAGTACGTACATACGTACACTGTAACCATAACCCAGCAAGCCGAACAAACAGACCTACAGCAAATAGCGCCTGAGAAAGCAAAAGCAAATAGCAAATTAACGCACCCGGTTGCATGCTGCATGTAAAAGTCAATAGTGCGTAATATCACAATCCGTGTAATGCGCTCAGCTTACATACAAGCACACACATAAGATATGTATAATCGCTAGCGAATACACACTTATGTATCTCCACTCTCCACGAATGTATAAGAGTATGTGTGTTTAGACACACATACGAGTACACATACACACAGGTTGGAAACCCTCAGGAGAATATGGTTTACATTTTTGGTTAGATTAAGACCTCATTGTGAATTGTTCTTTGTTGGTGTTTTTATTGCTGCTGTTGATGTTGTTGTTGTTTTTACTGGCGTCGTTCTGCAAGCGATTTCGCTGCCATGTCGAACAGTGTATAACAACAACAAGAAAAACAATGAAATTAACAACGGCAACAGCCAGCCGCCTCAATCACAGCACCATTTTTTTTATATTTTTCTTTTTTTTTTGGTTATTTTTTTCATACTTAATATAGTTACACTAGCTTTTGTGTTGTTGTTGTTGTAATTATAGTACAGTGACTAGAATTGCATATATTTTAATTAATTAAAATTTACTAGTTATGCAGAGAAAAATTCTCCATTTCGGGGAATGGGATTTTTTGGGAAATAAAGTTTTTCATCCCACGGTGCCATTTCATTGAGCTCTGTCTAAGGCAGTATGACAGATAACTTACGAGTATTTACCTTTGACCTGAATAGAAAGTCTTCTGGGACATTGCTGTAGTTTCTATAATGTTTTAAAATTTGTAAACCATTTTCATTCAACAAGAAATCATACTTTAGCTGTTATAGCCTCAGGCATTTACTAGTATAGTATATCCTCTGATAGCAGAGCATTTCACCTGCAACTTACCTCCTATGAAATGAACGCCAAATTAGTTTGAGACTGCCTTAAGCATCTAATAAAACAAGTATCAGTCGCCCGGGACCCAATCCGAAATATATTTTCTTTTTCAGAAGGAACTGGTATTTCGATACGAGTTATAAGTGAAACTCTCGATACTCAGAAGCGGATTCATAGTAGTAATATATAAATATATAGAGCTCGGGTATGAGCACACCAACAAAGATTCACTACTTACTTGTTTTGAAAAAAATCGATCATAGGCTGGCTGTTAGCCAGTTCCAACCAGAACAAAACGGCTTCAGACAATTGCGTTCTTGTGTTCATGAGCAGTCGGTAGAGTCGGACCAGAACAAAACGGCTTCAGACCATTGTGTTCTTGTGTTGATGAGCAGTAGATGGAGTCAGACCAGAACAAAAAGGCTTCAGTGCATTGCGTTCTTGTCTTGATGAGCAGACAGTGGAGCCGGTGGAGGTCTTCTCCATACCTAATCTTTGTAAACTGCGAGTGGGATTTCGACACGATTGAAAGAAACGCAGTATAAGATGCACCAAGTGACTGTGTGGTAATTGAAAAAGTATCAAGATCATAGTAGCGCGAAGTTCTAGATACCGAATGGTGTGAGGCAGAGATGTATTCGTTCACCTTTACTCTTAATAGTGGCACTGGACGGCGAGCTGAGAAAAACAAACATTGAAGCGGCTTCAACGGCTTGTCATGTCGACCGCACCAGAAACTAAGCGATCTATACTATGCAGATGACATTTTTTTCATGGTACACACACACTTTGCAAGAAGCAAGGCATAAATTGTCCCATTTCCATTCGGAGGCTTCATTGTCCATTATGATTGCTCTCTTGTAATTGCCTGGAGGAAGCACGTCTCTATCCGCAGTTTCCACTTTCAATCCAGATAATGAACTATTCGGTCATGAACTATTTCAGTCTGAAGATCAATATGAAACAGTTCAAACTGATGATGAGTGGAAACATCAAACCAGCTCCCACTTACTCTCAGTAGTGGTGGCAACATTGCACCTGCAGAAGACATTGAAGAAATTCAACTATCTTGGTAGCCAAGTTTGCAAAAATGGTAACGTCAAACCTAGAATAGCATTCCAAAAAACTAAAAAAAAGGTGTGGCTACCCTGCGAACTGTCACTGAAAACTATGTTATGCAATTTTAATTGTATCGTAAAACCAGGGCTGTTATACGTAACGGTTTTCTTAGTATACTCATGCACTGCTGCTTTTATTCTAGCTAACCGGTAGATATATTGTTAAATGATTAATGCATTTCATACCACTGTGCATCGCGGATCCATACATACAGACATACATACATACAAACATATATACATATATACATACATACCTACATGCTGTACCGAAATAATACCGAAATTGAGCACTCGCCCAGTATTAGGGTGCGAAATCCCAAAATATTATTTTATTTATTTGAATATTTTCCGTTTGTATTGGAAACATTGAAATCGTAATCACAGCATTGCACATTTGGGGTGGTAGTAAGCATTGGGCAACAACAACAATAACAGCAACAACAGCAACAGCAACAGCAACAACAATGATGTTGATGATTATGCGGAACATGTACTAAATGTGAAAACAAGAATTCAGGACATACGGAAACAATAATACATAAATGTAAACATCACGTCGACATCGACATCGACATCGTCATCGTCAGGCGACATTCATCGCCATTAACACATATGCGAAATTAGTGCGCGGCACTCAAAACAGGGTGAAAGCGTAACTGATTTTGTATTATAAACACAAATAAATAAAACAACAACAGCAGCGACGGCAGCAGCAGCAGCGACAGCAGCAATAGCAGCGACAACATACGCAAGGAGTTGCACAGCGAACAAATTGCCATAATGGCTGCTGTCGTGAGATGTTGGTGTCGTTGCTGCCAGTACGACAATGTTACTAAATGGCTGAACGAAAAGGGGTGCTGCTGCTTCTATTTTAGGTTAGGGTGCTCGCTCGTTCGGGTGCTTACCTATTACGTGTTGTTGCTGTAACTGAAAATGGCATTCTCCATTTCATTTAACCTCGCGCTCATATTGTATAAGTAATATCAACTTCGTCAACTGTGATTGAGTTAAAGCTGCCGTACGCTGCCTTTCCAGGGTACTGCTCCTGCTGCTGTTCCAACCATAAAGGTGTTTGCTTATTTGCTTGCTCATCCGTTTCTTCCCGCTCTTTCCCTTCAACATTTGTAGGTATGGTACATATGTACTTATACATGTGTGTGTGCGTGTGTGTGTGTGTTTGGCTGTGTGCATTTGTGTTCTGTTGTTGGTGTGATTTGCACAAAATGTTCTAATGTGCTAAATATGGGAGTGTCCTTGTCATTTATGCACACACGCATGCGCATTACGCAGTACTAGTAGCTCCCTTTGAATATCTGACGTTCGTTCTCATGGTAATGCGATTTTGGGATGGTCGAGCGATAGAAAATGGATATTTTATGTCTTTATTCTGTCACCAGAATAAATACTCGTAATAATAAAGATAATAAATGAAATTAATACATTTTGGTTGTTCATCTATTGTTCATTGTAGCCAGTGAAAAGAAAGAAACAACAACAACTACTAGTATGCGCGACAACAACAAGCTACATACATGAATATTTAAACGTTTTTCCAAATTTTGGATATGATTTATGGTTTTCTCGAAATATTATCCAGTATTTAAAACTTTTTACATACAAACTTAATTTATATATTGTACATACATGAAACAAAAACCGCTCACTAAATCAATGAAAAATTCATGAAAATATCTGTACATTAAAAGGGATCCCATGAAATACTTCATAAAAGCAATGAATTGGTTTTCGTTGACACTTTTTTTTTTTTAATGAACAGAGTCAATGAAAATGTTCAAATCAGCAAATAAGTTTTGTTTGTTTTTATGTTGTTAATTTGGAAAATTATTACCCGAATTTTTTAAAAGTTCATCTGTTTAAGTAGATCCATGCTTTTATTTTGGACATGCTTTATTTTTATGGAAGCCTGTTTAAAATACATGCATTAACCAATAAGTTCATAAAAATTTCTTTAAAATTTATGATTTTGTTTAATAAACTTAAGATTCTCTTAGAATTCTCATTCACTTCATATCGGTAGGAATATATGTATGTATACTAGAAGCTTTATGAGAGGAAAAAAATTAACCACCAAACAAAGTCTCAAATCGAACTAGCAACCTCCTTGGTCAGAGTCTAATGCACTCACTACCCACTAGACTATCGAGGCCGTCTTTACTACTTACATAATAAAAAAGAATATATCAACTGCAACCTAATATATGGCGCCGAGACGTGGACATTAACGTTCGTCAATGATGAGAGGTTTTCAGGAGAGTGCAAGAGGAATATACTCCCTAAGGTCTACGGTCCAGTATGCGTGGAGGACGTGTATTGAATAAGATGGAACGATGAGCTGTATGAGCTGTACGCCGACACTGACATAGTCAAGCGTATGACAATCCAGCGTCTTCGCTTGCTGGGTCATGTTAATCGAATGGACGATAGCGCTCCTGTTAGAAGGGTATGTTATTTGAGAAACACGCAGAAGAGGACGTCCTAATCTTCATTGGAAAGACCATGCGCAGGGTAACCTGACTGCACTTGGCCTTATCAACTGGAGCCAGCGCGCGCATAGCAGAGGAGATTGGCGAAGCTAAGCTTTATAGAAGCGGCCAAGACCGATCATCGGTTGTACTACCAGCTAAGTAAATAAGTGTATCAACTGCAATTATTCCGGCAACAGTTGTTAGACCAATTCAATGAATGTGTGTTCATTAAAGATTAACGAAAAATTTCATTAGGATTTATTAAAATCATTTGCTTAAGTTTTTTATGACACTCAGACCAATGAACCTTTTCATGCGCATTCGTAATATTTAATGTACAAATTCATTAATTCAATGATTTACTTATGTTTTTCATTAACCTGTTGGTTTTTATTGAAATATTATGAATATTTTTAAAAAAAAAAGAAAAAAAAATCATACATCAAAACTTTTGCCAAAAAAAAAAAAAAAAAATTTTAAATTCGAGCACAGTGTAATTTAATTATAGTTTGTAAAAATTTAACGACACTCAATTTCTTCGATAAGTGTGTAACTATGAAAAACTTTATATACAAGGTGAGGCAAAAGTAATGCCATAATGTGACTGTGCCATAATTTTTGCAAATGGTGTAATTTTGACATTCATGTTGTAGACAGTTACAGAATTACACACCCCTAAATCACCAATTTGGATATAAAATGCCGTAAAACGAGCACAAATGTGCATTAATTCAGGGAGGTTATCATGTGACCGATGTAATTTTATCAACTTAAAGTTATCAATTTTACATCTTCAAATAAACTTTCCGTAAAAACTGAGGCTAATTTTTTCATTTCTAATAAAATTTAATTTTACGTTATAACATTTCTTTTGTATCACCTTGTATAACTCTGATTGGGTGTACAGGATGCGAATATGTGAATATTGAATAAATAAATAAAAGAAAAACCGATTCTCATATATGAAGTATTTTTATTTAATTTGGTACTTTACAATTTATATGGACTTGTTTTTGAATACAACGTCAATCAAGTGGCCGTCGTTATTGGCCAATGCAAAATGTGCTATATTTGCTGCATTTTTCAACACTTTTTCGAGCATCTCGGCTGGAATAGCTATGATTTCGGCACGAATGTTTGCTTTGAGCTCATCAATGGTCTGAGGCATGCTGGCGTACACTTAGCTTTTCAAATAATAAGCCCAGGGGTGTCAAATCTGGAGATCTGTATGGCAGTCAATGTCGTTATTTTTCACCACACGTCCAGGGAACTCTCGTCTTGTTAAAACCACTAACCGTCTAGGCCTTTTTCACACATTTCTAGGTAGACATAATGAGCGAACATCCACAGATATCCAGTTCCATCGCATTTTCTGAAGAAAAATAGCCCAATGGTGATTTTGGCGCCAATGCCGGCCCAAGCAGTCACTTTGTACTCATGCAATGGTGTTTCATGGCTCTCGTGTGGATTCTCTGTTCCCCAAATGCGGTCATTTTGCTTGTTAACAACCCCAGAGAGTATCAAATGGGCCTCATCATCAAAATTTCCTTCCAAAAATCAGGTTCAGTGTCAACCATTCGAGCGACGGTTTTGACCGTATTCCAAGCGATGTCGATGGTCTGTCGGCTATATTCTTTGAGTCAATTGCACTTTATAAGGAAACAAATGCAAATCATCCTTCAAAATGCGCCGCAAGGTGGTTCCACTGACGCAAAAAAGGCGGAGCGCGGTGACGATACCACACATGTGGGTTCTCGCCAACAATCTCTCTTACCGCTTCAACCAGTTCTTTGGAACTCCTTGGGCGATGATGAACGGCTTATCGACCATCTCCCACTGTCACGTGCTCATGGCTTGTTGGCCATGATATTTTCGACGATATGCACGTTGCGTTAACACAACTGATAAATATTAAATGTTTCACTGTTTACATATCGACATAAGAGATGGCGCACCCTGTATATCTTCGGGAAAATACTCGTAGATGGTCCCCGTAGCGTATGGTAATTGGTAGAGTGATAAACTGGTACGAATAATTTGAATTTAAAAAAACTTGTATTCGGCATCATCTTTTACACTGGCAATGGCTAAATTCTAAGCTAGTAAGACAGCGCTTTCAGTTAGTCGTTCAGATTCGGCTCCAAAATTGTAGGTCTCTTACATTCGCGTACAAATAAAACTAAATGGTAAAATCTTGTGTCATTAAAGTGAAATAAAAAAAAAAAGGTTTCAAAGCTTCAAACTAAAATTTGAAATTAAATATGGCAAAAAAAAATTGGAATTGTGCTGAACAGTGTTGCCAAATTAATTCAGGAAAAATATAGATTTACATCTGCTGTTGCCTAAACAAACATGAACATTAACACTTTCAATATTCGCTGACTATATTCGTCCAAATTTGGGCAAATGCCAGAACAGAAAACGGCGGAAAGAAATCGAAATTTAAATCAATTAAAAAGAAAACGACTGCGGTGAAGAAAAATAAATAAAAATATTTCGACATCAATAAATTTGTTCATTTGTGTGCACATTGAGATCCAAATTACGAAAGGAATATTTGCGTGGAGGAGATCATCTTTGGCACTTGATACACACACACACACACAACTCGAATTCCACACTTCGTTGCACACCTGAGCTCACCCCGCCATCAATGCCTGCTGTATTAAGCTTGCCAATTCACTATGGTAAATGAAAAAAACTCTTAAAATTACTTTTAAAAGGGATTAGAGAGGATCCAAAATCAAAAGACGCTGTTTCAACACAACAAACAACACCAATAAAACACAACAGCAACACGAGCAACACCAGCAAAATAAAGCAGAAGAAATAGCGCATTCGATGTTCCCGCGGTTGCTGTGTCGTTGTTGATTCAGCAGCAGTGCTCGTTTGCCTCATGAAAATTAATTTCGTATCAAATTACGAAAATATTTTGCTAATAGCAATTAGTTAACTCTCGTTAATTAACACATCGTCAGCTGGCGAATATACGAAAAATCTGTGCTGACAGGAATCGTCTGTTGTGCCCACAACGAAATACAATGAATCGCATCGCATCGCGCCGCATCACAACGCAACGTAACGCAACGTAACGCAGCGAAATGCAGTGCATCACGTTGCAGAGGAGTACATAACAACGTTGATGCTACTCTCATTTTATGTTTATCGACTATGTTTAGTTGCCAGCGACTAGCGGACTGATTAACTCGAATCGAAAAGACCAGCCGATTTCTGGTATTTTTTTGAGGTAAGCTTCCATCTATGCCAAAAAAAAAAAAAATATCTGGGGCTCAGAAATCAGATTCTGGATCGGAGAAAATTACCTGGAATTTAGACAATAAAACACAAAATATTTATTATTCAAAGTAGGGCCTTCAAAGTAGGCCCCCTTCCGAAGTAATACAAAGAATATACAAACTTACTTACTTACTTAGCTGGCACTACAACCGACGATCGGACTTGGCCGCCTCTATAAAGCTGCGCCAGTCGCCTCTGCTATGCGCGCGCTGGCGCCAGTTGATAGGGCCAAGTGCAGTCAGGTTGCCCTGCACCTGGTCTTTCCAACGGAGATTAGGACGTCCTCTTCTACGTGTTTCTCGAATAGAATACCCTTCTAGTCGGAGCGCTTTCGTCCATTCGATTAGCATGACCCAGCCAGCTAAGCCGCTGGATTTCTATACGCTTGACTATGTCAGTGTCGGCGTACAGCTCATACAGCTCATCGTTCCATCTTATTCGATACACGTCGTCCACGCATACTGGACCGTAGATCTTACGGAGTATTTTCCTCTCAAATGGCACTGAGAGAGGTCTCTTTCAATTTTTACTGTGCTGGTGGTGTCGGACAGTGTCATTTTGCAGAGACGAATGGGCTTTGCAGGGATACCAAAATCAGACATTGCGGAATACAAGAGATCCTTAATCGTGCTGTCGAAGGCGGTTTTATAATCGACGAATACCATAGATGGTGGGTGTCTATCTGTTTTTCTCAGGTCTTTTCCAGGATTAGGCGTAATGTGAATATCTGGTCGATGGTGAATTTACGAGGCTTGAAGTCACACTGTTAAGGTCTAATCATTTTGTTGGCGATGGGCTTTAGTCTTTCGCACAGTACGCTCGACAGAACCGTATACGCAATATTAAGAAGGTGTATCCCACGGTAGTTGGCGCGGATCGTGGAATCACCTTTCTTATGGATTGGGAAAAGAACGCTGAGGTTCCATTCTGCATAGAAGCTCATGCATGCGTTTTGTGAGCTCTTCGCCTCCAGTCTTAAACAATTCAACACGCAGACCATCTGCACCTGCAGCCTTATTCTTTTTCACCCGAACTATGGCTGTTAAGACCTCCTCGTAATGAGGCGGCGGTGCTTCAACGCCGTCAGTGATTGTGGTTTCGGGAGTAGATTCCGCAGTGGCGGGATTATTGCCGTCGTCGCCATTAAGCAGCTGAGAAAAGTCCTCCCTCCATAATCTCATTATGCCCTGGATATCTGTCACCAGATTTCCGTCTTCATCCTTGCAGGAAGAGGCCCCGGTCTTCAAACCATCAGTCAGGCGTCTTATTCTTTAAAAGAATTTTCGGACCTCGTTCCTGTCCCGCAACATTTCAATATCATTGAATACAAAGAATATGCCAACGAATAATCCAATCCACTACCAGACCGAACAGAAACGTGATTACAGAAGATGCCAATATACACTAAACTCAGGTGAATACAGCATTGTTGTTCGATGATATTTGCTGAGTTTTTGGCCAGAAATTCGTTCACAATGATAGCCTTGTGATATGGTGCGTTGTCGTAGAGGAAAAAACTTCAGTAGTTTTCTATCCATAAACTTGGCCATTTTCGACTAATTTGCTCTCTCACACGTTGCATAAAGCCCAGATAATATTCTTTTTTTAACGTGGTGACAATCTGGCAAGAATTCTGAGTTCACAACACCATGATAATCATAGAAAATAGTCAAAATTACCGACCAGAGCGAGGTAAATCTTCCACCACATCGGTATTTGAAGACCCTCTAGGGGAGAATTTTTATTCCTTTTGCCCTGTATTACTCTCGGGGTAGTCTTTAAAATTAGGTGGTGGTGACACAATCAACTTTTTGTCACCACCCGACCCCCTTCCTCCTAGATGGTGACTAGGTCTAGTGCCAAACCAATATATCCTGGATAGAGTGCATGAGGGTGCATGGTTAAAAGTTTTTATATCGAGTACCATAACAAAAATTTACCATGAACTGCCCGATCTTTCATGTAGTACATATTTAGTTCACAAATTATTACATATTATATTAAATAAATTGAATTTTCTTCACTATACTCGTATCATAACAACATTATCATCGTCATCAGCGTCAACAAGATAGTCGCCATCCTCTTCCTCTTCTTATCTCTGTTAGTTTAGGCAGAAATGATGATGATGAAGATGATGATATATTTGTGTGAGGAGGCAACAAACAGCGAATGTCTTGCAACTATTTAATTAAATCAATAGGGTCAAGTGGTAAATATTTTGACCCGCGACTGATTACTATGTTGTACTATTGTCATGAACATTGGCGGAGTGCAGGGAAGTGGAGGGAAGTGGAGACAAAATTAACAAAAAAGTTACGAGCAAGTAGCATGCATCATCTTGCGACCCGCAGTTCGCGTGGAGCAATTTACTTGATGTGGAGCCGATTTCATATTTCTGATTCTTATTTTAAGACTCTGACTTTGGCTCACTAGCTCTGGACGACTACGACGACAACGACGACGCACACATTCAACATACAAACACACATACAATATAATATGCAAGTAAGTAAAGTACATATTTATTTATGTACTTGTGATGATGCTTTGTAGCAGCATATTCATTGGCTTAATTGAATGAATGGCGTTTTAAACGGGAAATTAAGTTCACGACGGCGAGTCACATTGGGAAGTACAAAGATGATGATGATGATGATGATGATGATGCAGAAGAAGTTGTTGTTGTTGTGTCTTAATTGTGGCGTGGCAGAGAAGCAAAACAAGAAGAATCTAGTACTTGAATCACTGATTGATGTTACTGCTTCTGCTTCTGCTGCTGCTGCTATGTGCGAGTGGGCCGCCGCCGTTGTCGCTCTTCAAACTGGGTTTCATGCTTCTTCATCTTCATATTCATCCCATTTACTTGAACCAAGTTCAATTGTCAATTGAACGGAACTAGTGACCAAATTTTGAACTCTCCTCCGTTAGTCAGCAGTTACTATAGTTCCTGAGAAATTTTCATCGCAACAAGAAAAGCTGCTGCCACTTGGGCAATATTCATGCTGGTGTGAGCCACTCATGTATTCGATTCCTGTAGAAGAGAAGTAACTCACTACCAAGTAAATTCGCACTAGTGATGGTACACGACGTTTAAAGCCATAGACTAGAGGAATTGCAAGTAAATCACATCAAATTCTCAGAGACCCATCCAAAAAGTCACCCTCCACCAATTCATTTTCATTGCTGCTGTATGCCGTGGAAAGCGAAAGTCGCAGCCAGACACTTAACTTCAATTGAAATCAGTCAATTGGAATCAATGAGTCCATTTGCTTGTTTCCCAACATTATCCTTGTGTACACACACACATGCCACAGAATTTTCACACAGATTTCTCGTCCGCAAAAATTAAGTACATACATACATAATTTGATGTATTATCCTCGATTGTGAATTCATACTATATGTATGTATGTATGTGTATGCATGTGTGTGTATGTGTGTGTGTGTGTGTGTGTGTATGTTGCATGTAGCTGATAATTCAAGAACTGATTTCTGGTCTTTTGAGTTTTCAAGTTCCTTTCTTTTTTTACAAATCATTTTTGGCATTGTTTTTCCAACGAATTTGATTTCATTTTATCCTCAAAACGACAAAACTTACTGTCAAACATTAAAATTCATATGAATATTTATGTTACATAAAGACAAAAATAAGAAATCAGATACCAATTATGAAATTTATTACACGCTAAGCTAGCAACCAGCAAACATTTCTCAGAAATTTGAAACGGAAATACTCTGGTTTAATAACTCAGATTTGTTGGCAGCAGCAGCAACAGCAACAGTAGCAGCAGCTGTGCTGAAACTGTGCCACTTATGGATTACCTTTAAATACGAGTATTATGCCGTAGTCCTTAACACAAAATCAGTTCATCTCTAATCCTCCGTCGTTGCTTGAGACTAACATTCCGATAGCTCTTAATTGAATTTGTGCTGCAACATTATCACCGTTTCTTTCTTTGTGCTCTGCCACAATTCAATCAGTGATAATAATGCGCAACATCATTGTCATTGCAACACAATCGACATCATCGACATCATTCTGCAAATCAAAAGGAGTTTTATCTAGAGCAGATTTCAAGTAAGTACTTACATACATATCTACAAACAACAACAATGGCCGGATAGTCGGCAACCGCAGATAAAGCCAATTTGTTGCACTGTGAAGGCGTTAAGTTACTTACTTACTCAATTTTAGGTCGGATTGTGGCTTGCCTAGTATGCCTACCACAATAATAAAATACTTACATACAATAAGAGTATAAAAATCCTTGCACCATTTTTTTTAACATCATTTGTATCAATTTTGCAAGGGAGACTGGGGGGAGGGGAAAAAAGTAAATTAAGATATCGCAAATTCCTTGTTGTAACAATCTTAAGTAGCGAATTCAAGTGGGACATTTTGGGGTTGAAGTTGCGATGCGTATCGCGACTAGGATATCCACCAACGGGTAAAACAGAATTTCTGAGCGTGGAGATATTAAAATCGATTGCAAAATGAAAGAGTGATCAAACAAAAACTGCTGGTACGCAAAATACTACAAGTAGAACCTAAGTAGCTAAATAATACGGTAAAATAGTCAACGAAAATGCTTCGTTACTTACTTACTTAGCTAATTAGCTGGCACTACAACCGATGATCGGTCTTGACCGCCTCGATAAAACTTCCCCAGTCGCTTCTGCTATGCGCCCACTGGCGTCTGTATCTGGTCTTTCCACTGGAGATTAGGACGTTGTCTTCTGCCTCCACCGTGGCTCGAATAAAACACCCCTCTCGCCGGAGCCCCTATTTCCATTCGCTCACCAAGACCCAGTTAGCGAAGCCGGTTATACTGTGGGCGTGCTGCTCATACAGCTCATGGTTCCATCCTATTCGATACACTTCGTCCATTCATATTGGACCATAGATCTTATGGAGTATTTTTCTATCGAACGCTATTAACAGTCTCTCATCATTGGTGCTCAGTGTGCACGCTTCAGCTCCATACATCAGGACGGGCTAAAAGTCCACGTCTCTGCGCCATATTTTAGAACCCCAAGGATTAGGGATTTGATAGAGTGTTATTTTCGTTGGTCGAGAGAGGGTTCTGCTTCTCAATTGCCTACTGGGCCCGTAAACTACCGAAATAATAAACAAGCACTTTACCGAAATATTCAATAAGCTTCGTTAGCAGCTTCATTCAACCTTACATATAGAAAAAGAAGATGAAGTCATATGCCAAGGTATGCCTACTTTCGCCTATCCTTTTCCTTCGTGCTATAGATGAGGAGACGACATTTGTTCAGGACAGTAAAACCCGGGCTCTAATATAATAGTGGTACTTAAAAGAAAGACAATGCAATAGACGATTCTGGAATAAGGTGGAATGAACAGAGCCGATGTAGAGGCCCTATGCAGAAAAACAGGAACTGATACTAATGCAATTTGTTGCGGAATCAACGACTCTTGATGATCTTGTCGGAAGCAGAAATCAAGGATCTCATTTCGCCTGATCTCAGTATCATATCTTCTTCTTGCCTTCTTTTGGGATGTAAACCCAAATTCAGCAAAAAAAAAACCTATTAACCTCTTTTTCCTCTCAAAAACCTCATTTTCCCTTCATTTATCCATTTAGCAATGGGTCAAAGTATTCCCTCATTTGGATATCGAAAATTGTACTAAATACTAGAAACTGGGGAAAACACAGGAACACAGGTCTACAAAATAAGAGTTGATTCCTATTTGATCAGACCATGTCATCCTTATGTATTTTGATGCTCTAACTCCGATTTTGGGTTCCAATTGCGCAGGTCATATCACAATTTTGATATATATACGTTTTTTATGGTAAAAAACTCGTTAAAAACGAGATAGCGACGGCTGATCTTACCTAATTTCGAACCAGCCGTTTGGTCAGATTGGATCCAGTTTTCGAGATAACGGTATTTTGAATGCCCTGAAGGCGCTTTGAGTTCATTGAGAAACAAGCTTATATCATACCTTTCGAATATCAAATATTTATTTAAAAATATTTATGTATTATGTATCAGTGGCGTAGGTAAAGGAGGGTTATAAAGGTGTTGTATCCCACTTAAGGAAAATGTTATGAATATAATAAGACTTCGACTTTTCAACTTTTTTCGAGACATTGTAATGAACCATAAAAAATATCCTATTTCAAAAAATATCCTATTACCCTATTTCAAAATCCTTTCCAAGACACTGGTATACATAATATAAGAAACAACAGCACAATTTGCAATCAATTTTAGTTTTATTTTGACATATATTCTCTGTGATTTTTTTCTAAGCGAATTTTCTCACAACCGGAGTCAATCTGACAAAAAGGTTGCCACCTGAATTGAATTTATTAGGCCCAAATTAGGTACGATTAGCAATGGCGAGTAAAAAGCACTCTGATGTGACCCGGGCAATTGGAGGTTGTAATCGGATTCAGTGCGTCAAAATACACAATACAGACATGGTCTGTTCAAAAAGGCATCAATTTTCATTTTTTGTAGAACAGTGTAATTGAATAAATTTTATTCCTACCCGGAAGCAGATGAACTTCCGCTGAAAGAGTTGTTGCTGCAATGAATAAAACGTGGACGGTAGTAAAAAAAAACCAACTAAAATTCGATGCACTAAAGGCCTTCCTCACCATTAAAGTGAATTTACGAATGTCGTTTCTGGAATTCTATTCTTTCATTAAATCGCAATCGGTTTCGTCAATCTACTCGAAATCAAAATATACTGGGTGCTCCAACAAAGAAACCGATTAGTGGAAAGGGCCGTAGAATAAGTTTCATCCATTATTGTTTACTTTTAAACTCAATACACAAATATATGTTCGAAATTATTTCGGCGTGTACCTTCTCACCTCCTACATACTTAATTCAATTTAATAGGTACATAAAATTGTATATACAAATATTTTCTTCATTAAAAATAAAAATAAGTGGTCGCTGTGGCGTAGTTGGTAGTTCGTTGGCCTGCTACGCAGAGTGTCCGGGGCTCAAATCTCGGCACAGGCAAAATCCGAAAAGTAGAAAAACCAATACACGGCACCACCTCTTGACATGCCAACGGTAAAACTACAAGAGTAAAATCTGCCTATGGAAAGCTTTTCACTTCGCCGTTCAGATTCGTCATAAAACTGTAGGTCCCTTCCAATAATGTACCAAATATAACACACTCAACATGAGTGGATGCGAAAAGCTCGGCCTAGGCCCTCCTTGGGCTGTTGTGTCATTAAAAGAAAGAATTAAAAAATATAAAAAATTTTGTGTATCAGTGTCACACCCTACAGAAGTTTACTTCTGCAGAATGTTGGCGTTTTGGGATTTCAGGTTAGGTTTAGTAAACTTGTAAAAACCAAAGTCTATTGCAGACATTACTGGCGTGGCCGAAGGAATTTTTAACGATGTGCTGATTTATGCAAACGATAAGCCTTATATAGTTCAAATTGATGATTCTTTGATTCCAGGTGTGCTACATCTGGATTAACTTCATTTTGATCGTTTACATTTCCAATGCATGCAACGCCCTCTGCAAAATCATCCACTCCAACAAAATATTCATACTCAAAGCATGCGAATTTATTTGCTATAACATATTTATTATAATCTTACCAACATCATCATCATTATTATCATCATTATAATGATCATCCTCATCATCATCAAAATATTCAGGTTGTATGAACTCAACAGTAGAAAATTTCTCACTTGCCGGTCTGAGAACTCGCGAATGTTATGAGGTTGACTAGAAACTTGGAAAATCTCGCCTATGTTTTGTTT
The DNA here is from genome assembly GCA_958295655.1 of Palloptera scutellata. Classification (NCBI taxonomy): domain Eukaryota; kingdom Metazoa; phylum Arthropoda; class Insecta; order Diptera; family Pallopteridae; genus Palloptera; species Palloptera scutellata. The sequence continues at coordinate 23,252,896 of OY282452.1, forward strand.
TTCTAATGCGAGTTGTTTTCTTTCCATGGAGGAAAGATTTTTAGGCAAATTTTCAAGTGAATCTTCTGCCCTTCTCTTTCGTTGAGAAGATGGGTATTCGGCAACATCAATGACTGCCTGGTGCTGCATAATCGGAAGATCTTCGTCGGGACTCAATGAGATGAGTATTGATGCAAATATTGGCTCTAATGAATTCATTTGTCATTCATGTTGTCTCTACGCATTAGTCTTTGAGAGTTGTTTTTCAATGAAATTCGAATTCTTTTGTGCCTCAAGTGTCTTATGAAGTCTACACTCTCTCGATCTCTCAATTTCTAACGATTTTTATTCGATATGAAAAATTTTTTTATGAAATGTCAAATTTTACTACAAACTGGTGGGCAGCGCCCTCTATCAATCAAGTATGATTCATACTCAGCACCTCTACCAATCGAATATGAATTATACGCAAATCAGCGCCCTCTATCAATCGATAAAAGGATCGATTAATAGATGGCGCATATGTGCTACCTATTATTTATGTGTATATATACATATGCATCCTCATTTTTTTCATACTTGATTGATAGAGGCCGCAGCCATTCATTTCCGTGACAATTTCCGTTTTGCCATGATAATTTTTTACCTTCTCCTAAATACTACATACACAAAAACTGTTCTATAGAAGTAAACTTTAATAAACTTCAATAATGAACCTAACGAATATTATAATCAAATTTGGACAAAAAACTTTCTTTTTCGAAGAAAACTAGTTGGGGGGTTTACCGAGCGGGCAAAAGCTTCGCGACATATTCCATGTGGTTACGATTTTCTAACGAGTGAGCACTTTTCGATGTCATCACCATCACGCCCATCTCTATTATAAATGTTGCTTTAAACCAGCCATCCGTAATCTCTGGATCTGCTACTCTTGAAGTCGAATGTCTTTCAGACTTTCGATTTTAGTAATAAGTTGTCAGGCAGGGGCCACTAAGGGGCCTTTTGCTGGCCTATTGCAGCAACCGTTCAAGTAAGTATAAATAATTTTCTAACATTTAATTCAATTTTCCCACCAAAAGATATTACCTAAACACTAAATTACCATATAAAAGTATTCTATGAAATTCCATTTATGAATTTTGCTGTTTAGTATACCGCTGGTGGCAATGCTGTTGTTGTTGTTGTTGTTCTTGTTGTTGCTTTTCCTGCTAACCGAAAGGTGTTTCTCAAACAATAAGAATGGCAACTGAAAATGAATGGGCAGGAACAAACTTACTATTTTACATACATACATACATACATCCATATGTACATATTTACTCGTGCATATAACAACAAGAAATGCCAAACAATAATGAAGAAATTAAAATGAAATATCATAGTTAATTTGAATGCATTAAGCATTAAGCGTAAGCGTAGCAATACAAACATTTGTTAAAATTATTCCATAATAATACAATAATAATAATAATAATAATACTTGTGTACACAAACACATTCCATACATTACATACACACACACACACACAGCACGCAACAACGCAGCATTTGTAGAAAGCAGCTTTCAAGAATGAAGGCATGAAAAAAATCATTTCTTAAATTATAGCATGCATCGATATTCAACAAGCCGCAACCAAAGATCGCTCGCCATTTGCCAACAACAACAACAACAACGAAGAACAATAACAATATCAACGGCTAACAAAAAGTTAACAAAAGATTTGAAAAAAAAAAAACAACAACAGCTAACAGCCAACAACTAATGACGACTTATATATGCTCGTAATGACGACGATAATTGCGGGCCACAAACGTAAGCGAGCATTTGTGTGTGTGTTGGTGTTAGCGGCTTTGTGCTTTTGTATGCGCGCACATTTAAATGCGATAAACACACACATTAACACCTGATCTCTCCTCCTTTCGTTCTTCACCTTCTCCGAACACACTTGTGCATTTTCCATTTTCTTTTCATCGCCATCGCCAAGTTGGGCACTAGAGCATATTAGTTGCTTACTTTTCACGTCTATGCTGGACTCGCATTGTTATGAAAACAGTTTTATGTAAAGCGGCTGCTGTCGCTGATGAACTTCTGCGACTTTTGAGCCGCTGGCTGTGACGATGTTACAAATAATTCGAATGGAATCTTACTTACTCTTCTGCTTCGTCGTGACTTGGGATTTAAACTGGAGCAGCAGCAGCAGCAGCAACAATACCAACAACACCGCCATCACCCTATGTTTATGGTACCTGTGTGCACAAACAATGGGCACGGTCTGGCTGGCCGTCCGTCCGTCCTTCCGTCCGTCCGTTCGTTCTCTGTCATGTCATGTCATTTTAGCCAGGTGAGTTTTGTTTTCACGCCGCACTACAATGCAGCAAACAAAGCGTTTTTAATCGCTCAATGTTATGTGCCACACAATGGCTGTGTTGTTGTTGCTGTTGTGTGTGACGCGACGCGACTCGACGCGGCGCGATCAAATGCAAATATGCAACGTTCGTTTTAGCTGAGTTCAGTTGGCAAACAAATTCTTTTGTTCGAAATTTGTAAACCAAATTATTCTCACTTAATTATTAATTTGCAACGCGCACCGCCAAAATGACGTGCTACCGCTGTAGGCTCGTAGATGATAGAGCCATTTCAGATATGTACATATACTTGCACCACATACATACCAACAACAAATAGAGGGTGGACAAGCTGAAAAGTAAATAAGTACATGTATGTTTAATGAAAAATTATCGGTTCCGTGATGAATTGTTTTCCAATGCCATTTTGATGCCAATGGCCAGAATATTAAATATTATTTTATAAATGTGCCTTCAAATGAGTCCAGTGGCATTTAGATTTAATACCCAAGGCGACCACGTCGAAATCGTTAAGGCGGAGCGATTTTAAGTTGGATAGCTTCGAAGCGAAATTAATTACGCCTACTGTACTCTCTAGAAAGAGTACAGAGATTGAACCGTCTTCCTCTACCAAAGTACCCTCTACCAGATATTCTTCTCAACCTGATTCACATAGATTTATTCAGCAAACAGGTGGCTCTGAAAGCAATATCTCACTGAGGTCTATATTAGGTCTTACCGAACAGTTCAGTCACAATATGAGGCTTTTCAGTCACAATGTCCATTCCATCTAGTTAAGAATGGTCCATAGGCAATATGTCTTAAACAAAGTCAAGCCAAATCTAGAAGAATGGGTCCAAACATAATGGCGAAGTGGGTATTGCATTGGTGTCTTTTATATTATCATCTGAAAATCAGACTTCTTACAAGCTCCCTCGTCATTATGGAGTTTTTCACGCTGAAGTCATAGTTCGCAAAGAAGCTATTTTTCAGTCAAAGTTAATTAAGTGTTTATGGTAAGAATATTTGTACCTCCTTTATCCAACAGCCAAGCAGTTCTGAAATCTTTAAAAGCTCTCTACGAACAACATCGAAAAAACTACCGAACCTGCCACAAATCTCTGGACTATATGGTGAAGTAGTTTCACATTCACTTCTGGTGACCGGGATGCAAAGCTGATGGATGAACTGGCAAGTAGTATTATAACTAATTCTCTTCTATCAAAAAAAAAACGACTGTCTTGGTATGTTACATCTTCTTTCTTTCATTTAATGGCACAAAAGCCCATGGAGGGCTGACACTGTTGACAATTATACTTTTCAAGTCGTCAAGGATTTCGTTTACCTAGGCAATAACACCAGCAATAACACCAACAATAATGTCAGCCTTGAGATCAAGCGATGATTAACTCTTGCCAACAGGTGTTACTATGGGCTCAGTAGGCAATTGAGAAGTAGAGCCCTCTCTCTACCGACGCAAATAACGCTCTATAAGTCCCTCATCCTTCCCGTCCTAATATATGGCACCGAGACGTGGACAATAACCATCAATGATGAAAGGCTGTTAGGAGCGCTCGAGAGGAAGATACTTCGTAAGATCTACGGTTCAATATGCATGGACGACGTATATCGAATAAGATGGAATGATGAGCTGTATGAGCTGTACGCCGACACTGAAATAGTCAAGCGTTTACAAATCCAGCGGCTTCGCTGGCTGAGTCATGTTGAGTGAATAAAAGAAAGAGCTCCGGCAAGAAGGGCATTTTGCTGGAGCGACAATGGAGGATCACGCAGAAGTGGACGTCCTAATCTCCATTGGAAAGACCAGATACAGGGCGACCTGACTGCACTTGGCCTTATCAACTGGCGCCAGCCCGCGCATAGCAGAAACGACTGGCGAAGCTTTATAGAGGCTAAGTACATAAGTAAGTAAGTATACTCTGCGTAGCTGGTCAAAGCACTACCAACTACTCCACGGTGACCACGATATGTCACAAGCTACATGTAAGTATTTTGATCAACACATTATTTTCCATCATAATCAATGATCGTTGGATCGACGATGAGTAGAATCGATTCCTCGGTTCTTAAACATAAGTGTTGGCTTAAAGAGAAGTTCTCACTTTGGCCCTTACTTTTCGACTATTTCCGGAAAAAGCCAGAATTTTTTGCATTAGATACTTAGAAGCTCCTCACGGCATATAAGCATTTTTACCTTGAAAAGATAACCTAGTTTTTGGACATAACAGGTTTCACCTAGCCGGTGGATTACGTAGTAGTCCAGCCCATGGCAATCTGATGAAAACATGCCTTACACACGTCACTGCACTTACACAATCATAATGTAAAAGATACGAGTATTGATGATGATGAATGATGACCATAGTTACTTATGATGACAATGATGTTATTATTTATGGTACTATCACCAATGTGAGACAGAAATTGTAATGATGATAATGATGACGATGATGATGATGATGATGAAAACTAAAAGTTACTTTACTTTACAAACAGGAGAGGACAAACAAATAAATTTACTTTGATTGAATAATGAGAGCATAATTGGCAACTTGAATGAAATTGTGTTGCCAGCAAACCAAGAAAGTATAAAATACTCGTACAACAACAACAACAACAACAACAAAAATAACAACTGCAACAACAATAACAACAAAATAGCGACTTGAAGAAAATTGAAATTGAAATTAACTGAATTGGATTGGATAATCTACAAACAGATTACAGCAAACAGCAACTGCAAATGCGATGCTATGCGATGCGAAGTGATACGATTCGATGTGATATGCGCGACTTAGCATTTCAAAATAATATAAACAACAACAGCAACAATAACAACATCAACGCTTATAAATAAATCGCCAACATTCTAAATTGAAATGTGCATCTGAGAAATGACAGCAACAATTGCTGCTGCCGCTGCTGCTGCTGGTGCTGGTGGTAGTCAGGAGAAGAGACAGACTGGCAGTCATGAAGACTTACAGGCAGGCCAACAACTGAGCCCAGCTCATATTTGTAAACGCGCGTGCATGGAGCACACATAATTTAATGCTTGTGTGTGAGCGTCTTTGTGTGATTATGAATTAAATGGAATGTATTTGTCGTGTTATCAATGGAGTTTATTAACCTGAATGACAGACGGACGAACTGGCTGCCGCTTGCCTTCTTGCTTGTGTGCTTGTTTGCCTGTCAGCACACATGTACCAATATTGATTAAGTTGCATAAATTGTAACGATTGCAATGGTGATGACCTGATCTAACAATAGCTTACTCAACTATCACTGAACAATCCACTGGGAAATTGGAAATGTTGCAAATTCAAATTTTTTCTCAGTCTCCTTAAGACACATCGTCAGACTCAAGGCTGTTCCTCGTATGTCTTTCTACTGAGTCTATAAGCTTGAGTTAGAAGCTTGTTTTTGCAATTACTAGGCAAAAACTCGGCCCAGCCCCTCCATGGGCCTAGGCCGTACCAATTGAAAAACAAGAAGAAGGGCAAAAGTTTGTTTTCCAACCATATTTTCAATAAATCCAGAGGCATAATCTGCTCAGGCAACCTACACCAAAATATGTAGCCAAGCTTCAGGGTGAATCAAGGTGAACCGACCGCTTGAAAGGAGTCTGCGAAAGGAACGTGGGGGAACCAAATTTCAAACAGCGGCAAGTCATGGAACGAGATGAAATTATTGCATTAGCCAAAAAAACAGAACAAGACGAAGATCCTTTATCGAGAACCTGTGCCGTGGGGAAAAAATACGTGCCCGTAGAGCATGTTCATCTTACGGACCTCTTACTTTTGAGCAGTTGCTGTTGTAAAAAACCGCAAATATCTGATGTTCCCAAGGAGTTTTATTCAGGGTCGAATCCTCTCAATATTCGTAAATTCTCTAATTTCTCTAATAGGATTTTACGGCTTTATGACAATACGACAAAAAAAAGTCACAAGTGTAAAAGCCCCACTAGAAAAATACGATTTCTACAGAAATTAAAAATATTTGCTTCGTAGGCCCCGATCGTCATCAACTTCCTCGTCATCAACCCCCTCTCATCAGGACTTCCTTAATCTTAATTTTCCAGTTTTAAAATTTAACCCACGGATGGAAACTAATTTGGAAAATTCATAAAAAAAAAAACACAAAATCAATGAAAAATGAATGAAGAGCTACAGTAAAACTTATTCCAGCATAAACTTTATAAAATCAATGAGTGGCGTTATTCATTGACACTTTTTGATTGACACAGAATCAATGAAAATGTACAAATTAACGAATAAGATCAATTAAAACTTCTATGTGAACTTGTACACTTTCTTATAATTCTTATTCACGAGGTGTGATAAAAAAATAACCGTTATTTTCAAATTTCGTTATGTTGGTACACATGTCTGTTATATATGTTGGCAATACCAACCATTTTGGATTGTCAGTTTGTTTTTGACAGATAAAAAGCTTAGTCGTGTTTTGGTGTGCTCTTCGATTTTTTACTATTCGAAAAAATGGATCAAAGAAACTGTATTCAGTTTTGTGTAAAAAATGAAATTAAATGCGCAAGGACATTTGAAATGTTGACTGTGGCCTTTGGCGAGTCTACTATGAGCAGAGCACAAGTTCAATTGTGGTATAACCGGTTTAAGGAAGGCCGAGAAGATGTCAATGTCAATGACGATGCTCGTCTTGGTCGCCCGAGCACGTCAACAACCCGATGAAAACATTGACGCAGTGAAGAAAATGATTTTGAATAATCGTCGAATCACTATCAGAGAGGTTGCTGATGGTGTTGGCATATCGTTCGGCTCATGCCAATCAATTTTTACGGATGTTGTAGGCATGAAACGTGCGGCAGCGTTGATTGTTCCAAAATTGCTAAATTTTGAGCAAAAACAACGTCGCTTGTGCGTAAGTTTTTGGCTAAAAACCACCGTATTCACCGGACTTGGCCCCCGCTGACTTTTTCCTCTTCCCAAAACTGAAGACACCGATGAAAGGAAAGCGTTTTGCTACGATTGAGGAGATAAAAGAAACAAAAAATCGAAACAGGAGCTGTTGGCGATACCAAAAAGCGCGTTTCAGAAGTGTTTCGAGGATTGGAAAAAACGCTGGCATAAGTGTATTATATCTGAGGGGGATTACTTTGAAGGGGACAAGATAGTTGTTGATGAATAAAGAAATACTTTTTGAAAAAAGAACGGTTATTTTTTGATCATACCTCGTATGTACCATATACTAGAAAATTTATAAGAGAAACAACCAATTAACCGCTAGACAAAGACTCGAATCGAACCAGCAACCTCGTGGGTGAGAGGCCATTGCATTACCCTCTAGACTATCGAGGTCATCTGCACTACTTACATAATATAAAAAGGAATATATCAAGGGCAATTATTCTGGCAACGGTTGTTAAACTAAATTAAATGAATGTGTTCATAAAAGATTAACGAACGAGTTCATTAAAATTTACATATTATGTAGAATCATTTGCTTATGGTAAGTTTGTTATAGCACTCCGACCAATGAATAATATCAGTGAACGTTTTCATACGCATTCATAAGATTTAATGTACAAATTCATTAAATCAATGAGGGTTTCCTTAATTTGATGATTTTTAATTTAATAAATGATTTTCATTAATTTTTAATGAACTTTTGTTTTTCCGCGTACTGTTTAAAATTTCGCCATATTCTGGCTTTCAAATTACACTTAAATAATTACAATTTCTCAGGTCTCACCTTCCTGAGAGGTCAGGTAGAGAGACATTCTTGCTTGGAAGGTATTTTTGGATCAAGATATCAAACAAAAAATAAAAATAATAATAAGAATAATTATTTAACATTTGAAATGGAAAATTATTTAGATAATTTAGATAAGAAACTTGATATAGAAATTGTAATCTCACAGGTTCCTATATGTTTTTCAGAGACTACTGTTGACCAAGCTTTTGTAAAAAAACTAACAAATATGGGGTGTTCCAAAGGTGTTTTATTCAGTGTCGTCTCCCCTCAATTGTGGTAAATTCTTGAATTTCTTTATTAAGATTTAAAACCCTAATAGAGAAACAAGTTAGGATTTTTTCAGAAATTAAAGAATTTGCTTTGGAAGGCCCTTAAGCACAGGACCCGATCGTCTCAATTCCCCTATTCTCATCAGGCCTTCCTCTTCCCCAGTCGCTTGTGCTTATGTAGATTAACTTTAAGTGCAATAAGAACCATTTTTCTTTCGTTGAATACTTTAGAGGCTGTTTATAAGGGCGCAAGCCTGAAAGGCTGTTCGAGAGAGATCCATAGAAAAGTACACCTTACTACACACCTTTCTTTTTCTATCTGTCTCTCTCGCACAAAGTTTCACTGGTGTGAACAGCCTTATAGAAGATTACTGATCGGCAATGAGCGCAATTAAGCAACAACAAAAACCAGTGCTGATCTTTTGTTGGAGTGCTTTCAGCAAATGGTCAATGTGTGCAAGTGTGAAACTCAACAAATTAATTTGTACAATTTCAATTTGATTTTAAGCGTTCATATACATATACATAAATACCATACATACAAGCGAGTGTCTTCCCGCGCCGCCTGTCGCCCTCTATTCACTCTCGCCGTCCATATGTGATATGGTAGTCAAGTGTGCGTGGGGTTGTTTAATTTCAGACTAACATCAATAGGGCATAACTACCAAAGTACAATGAGAACCAGCAATGACAACACACAGTGTCTGTCGTTTTGTCGGTCTGTCGCCTGCATCAGCAAATATGAGAGTGGCGGCGTGTGTGTGACGTGCGTTCAAAATTTAGTTTGTGTCTGTGTGTCTGTGATGTGATTTGACAATTTAACACTTTGCGAGTATCGTGCGCCAGCTACAATGCGGCACGGTGGCAACAACGACTCGTCTTCGCAGTGATTATTAAGGACTTCCTCGTTAACTGCATACACACATGGCTGATGGTCGTAGGGCGGCATATCAATTGGAACAGCAGCAGTTCAATTCAGCATGTTCTGCGTGGGTTAATGTGAAAAAATGTTTCTTAGGCCTAACCTAACCCCTAACCTTCGAGGGGTGAATTACTTAGGCAGTGATTCTCAATATTAACCTAAAGTGTACTTGAGTTTGTCGGTAGTTAGTGGGGCTCGATACCATGATCTGACGTGACGAAAGGCCGCAGTATAATGATGAGTAAAACGATGGCAACGAAATTTCATCGGTTGAGAAATCAAATGATATTTAAGTAATTAAGTTTATAAGTTTATTATATAAATAGTTTTTTTTTATTATTATTATTTGAAATTAATAGTTATTAGCTATTACGCATTTCATACATTCAATTTACATTCAAATATGTGACAACAATAGTTTATAATTAATTTTTTGCTATACTCGTACTTAAAAATTATGTGAGTTTTTCGTGTTGAAAATTAACGAAAAATTCTCATGCGAAAATACTTGTTGGCTTTCCGTTTATTATGTAATTTATTTCACAGCTAAATTAATAGAGTCACATCGCTAGAAAGATTCTAAGGTCGGTTCTTCTTCTACGAGCAAACAGACAATTCGTTTCGTTTCCTTCGCCGCTGCAACCGAGGCTCACTTGCTTAGTAATTCTTCTAGCGCGCCTAAAGTGGGTACTGGGTGAAGTACTGGGTGAAGTACTGGGTAAACTACTGGCACAGCACAAACGAACGTTGTCTAAGAGTTTATTTTCTATATTTACATATGTATGTATGTTTGTTATGTAAGTATGTACATACTGATATTCTGATAATCTGGACTAATACCATCACTTCCACTGTTGTCACTGTCACTGTCACTGTCACTGCCACTGCCACTGCCACTGTCACTGTCACTGTTGTCCACGTACTCGTCGACTTCACTCAGCTATTCCGTGATACTACCGTTACGGGCTTGAGGATCAGCGCTGGTGGCGTTGTTGCCGTCGGTGAAGCGGGCGTATGAATTTCATTAGGTGATGAGGGCGGCTGGCCCCTGTGTGTCATCACTTGCAGTTGATGCTGTTGCAGTTGTTGTTGATGCTGTTGCTGCTGTTGTTGAGGGGGGATGGAGTTGACGGAGGAGACGGGCAGTTGCGATGTAAGGTGATGGTTCGTAAGATGCTGTTGCTGCTGCTGCTGTTGTCGCTGATGCGCTGCAATTGCGGTGGCTGCAACATGCTGTTGTAGCAATTGTTGATATTGAAGTCGTTGATACAGCTCACTGGTGGGTAGCGAAGCAGCTGTCGCCGGGTGGTGGCTTTGGTGTGGAACTGCTCCAAGTAAACGTTCCATGCTATTGTTGTAGTTTGCAGCGGCTACGGCTGTCGCGGTGTTGGCTGCGGCCACAGCAGACGCGGCAAACGGATTCATGCTCATTGGTAGCGCGGCCACGGCAGCGGGATTCTTTGGTGCGTATGGATGATAGCGGCCGTACATGCTGGCTGCTGCTGCAGCTGCTGCCGCCTGCTGAGGATAAAGAAATTGCCCAAATTGCGCATAGCCGAGTGAGGGAAACATTGGGCATATGGATCGTTTGAATGCAGCCAAGCGGGAACGAGAGGCAGCAGTTGTGCGCCGACGCAGCTTCCCCGTTGAGCCACCGATGAAGACATCCTCAGCCGACGGATCCAGCATCCAATAGTTCCCCTTGCCGGGGTCATCGTAATGGCGCGGAACCTTCACAAAGCATTTGTTAAGACTTAAATTATGGCGTATCGAGTTCTGCCAGCCTTGTTTATTGTCGCGATAGTATGGGAAATTGGTCATAATGTACTCGTAGATGCCGTTGAGGGTGAGCCGCTTCTCTTGGCTCTGCCGTATTGCCATCATGATCAGAGCGTTGTAGCTGTAGGGCGGCTTTTCATTGCCCTTCTTATCCGTAATTGGTTTTCCGTTCGATTTGGTCGTCTCGTCTTCGCCATCGCCATGGCCCTCGCCATCAGCCTCCTCAGCATCTCCGTCAGCGTCCGCGTCAGCGTCGTCGTCCTCGTCTCCTTCTATATCCGCATCCACATCAGCATCTCCGTCATCGACAGCATCTATTTCACTTTCGGCGCCTTCATGGTGCCCATTCATGCTCATTTCACTGCGAGGCGGTGGTGACATGCTTGTTACATCTAAATCAGACTCAACGTCGGTGACGTCATGTTCCTCAGATCCCAGCGGTGTTTGACATTGCGTCGTCGCATGTGGCGGAGTATGAGCATTGCAGTTGTCATTGTCGTTGTTCTGATCTTCGATAGTTTCCGGTAGTATTGAGTTTATCGAGAAGCTAGATTTTAGGTGGGGTGTGCGCGCCATCTTAAAGAGTAGCGGATGCGAATCCGTCGTCACTTTGGCGAGTGGTGAGGAGGGATGATGATGTGGCTGCTTAAGAAGTGGGTGATGATGATGTAGCGCAAATGCGTGCTGTTGCTGATGATGATCACTGATATCGTTGTGCACATTAACGCCCCCGACCATGATTTTTAACGCAATACTGTGTTATTAGCAATATGCACTTGCTTCTTTTGGACTCTACTCTTTTTTAATACTCAGTCTTTTTTGTTAAAGAATACATTTAATATTTATTTACAAATACATATCTTCAATTCAGTTCACATAAAAAACCCGTTAACAATTGTTTCTTTCGTGCCGACTTTCGCACATCCACTATCTTACGATGAATAGGTTAGACTAAATCGCTGCAAGCCACAAAATCCAGTTTCTGCGCTTGCTATTGTAGACTTTTTCTTCACCGCCTGCCCTCCTATGCCAACAGCCAATCACATCCGTGGATCACATTCAGGGTAGATGTTTGTAGAGTAGTGTTTCGTTTGAGTGTGTGCGTGTGTTCATCATCGGTGAGCAAATGTATTGAGATGTTTTTTTTTATGCACTTCTTTGTGGTTCACCAATGGAAGCAATAACGTTGCCGACTGCTTCCGCAGCTTTGTTGAGATTTTCCCATTCGTTGTTGTTTGTCATCCATCGTTTTCATCACTGACTGAGTGCAATTGTAATTGACATGACACCGTTTCGCTGTGTGCATTGTTTTTGATTGTTGTGCTTTTTCTTCTGGTAATCGCGTTCTACTGCTTTGCTGTATTTGTGTACCACCATGTTGCTGCTTTGGCTGCTAGCAGCATTAGTGGGGACTGGTTTACTGCTTACTACTGGCAGTGAATGGAAGAGTATGAGAGAGTACTACTTGCTCATTTTTGCGAATGCTTCGTCGAATGCAATGCAGATGTGTGTTGCTATCTCTTGTTTCTCTTTGTTTTGAATACACACACACACACACACACACCCATTCACACATTGTGTTGTCAGTTTGTTTTTTTTTTTACTGGTTTTTGTTTTTATTATTGTTTTGTTTTGGGCATAGTGTAAATGTTTTTGCAATTTTCACCATAATTTGTAGTGTTATTTGCAAACCCACGTGCACAAACACACACACACAGGCACAGGAAAAAATACTTGGTGGAATGTGGAAATGAAATTGAGTGTAAATAAAGTTCAGAGGTTTTATTTCTTGTCAGAGTAGAAAACACAAAATCAATAGCATTTCTTGGATTCCGATTTTCCAGCTGGTAGGTATACTTAAAAACTAAGTCCTTGTTGCTCTTAATTGATTATGAACTGTAAAGTATTTTTCAATAAAATATCGCACTAAATAGATCTTGACTTCTTCGAACGGAAATTTGTGTTTGTTTGCATGTGGTAAAATTCGAATCTAGGCACGGATCATGGCTTTTTTGTGCTCTTCACTTAACTCGACACTTCATTAACTTCACTTCCACAACTTTCATAAAAACGTCTTCACATTTTTCTATTAAAATTTTATTCACATATTATTTTAAAACCGAAAACTTATCGTCACTTAATCTTTCTACCATTTCCAGCAGAAAATATCAAAGCTACGCTTTGTTCTTAAAAAAGAGCACAAAAGAAAGAACCAGGAAAGAGAGAAGAGCGTATGGCTTGTTTGGAAGTTTCTTCACTAAATAAATCTCAGAAGGCTAAGTTCGCAGGTGGCTAGGTTTTAGGTAGCCTTCTCATCTTCTGAAGTATACCTCTTTGCTTTCAGTACTTAGTTATGGGAGTGGTTATTATTTGGTTTCCATTGAATTTCGTTGTACTAGTGCGAATATTTTGTTTGAAGATTTTTTAAACAGTTACTTTACAGTCAGAGGAACCGAGGCCGTACTGATTACTGGTGCTCTCCGCAGTACTCCTACGAAAGCTCTCTTTGCAATCCTTCACTGGGTGCCAACTGCATTTCTGGTTAAACAACCTACTAAGTGATTTTTTCGCCGTTTCTTTGATTTCGTATGCCTTGTATACAAGCTACATAAGTTTTCAGCTGCTAGACTCAGTGCCATATCCCTCTGGTGTAGGTTGGACCTCGACCATGCCAAAATTCTTATCCAAGTGATGTCTTCACTGCTCTATTCCGATTTGAATTTAGATACAAGCTTTAAAAGGTGGTCACCAGAAATTCTACAAATTGTATGGATGATGGTTTTAAATTAGAGGACAAGGTCGGATGCGGCATTTTTCCTAGCAAATTGGTTTTCAAACTCTTCTTCCGTCATCCTGACTATTGCAGCATCTTTCAGCCGGAAGTAAGGACAATACATCAGGCGTCTAAGTGGCTTATGTGTAACGACTCATTCGACACGAATATTCGCATACGAGTATATGTACATACACACATACATACATACACTGACTGTCAAGCAGCAATCAATTCACTGGCAGGTGTTTTCACTGCTTGTTCTCGACTGTCAAGCTTCTCTCAACATTTTGTCGGGCTATTCAAAGATTCACTAATACTGGGTACCTGGATACATGGATATCGGAAGTAAATATCAGTCCGATGATTTTGGCTACCGGGACCAGCAGACTTGTTTCTGTCCTATTAAGCGATGCAAAAAGAATTGCGGAATATTTAAAAGTAAATAAAGAAATAAAAACCACACGCAACCCTAAGAACCAGTGGGCTTAAGTTTTATTGGAAAAAAATCTTAAACCACCAATTATCAAATTAATTCGTTTTATTTTGATTTCTGTTAAATAATAAATTTTTGTGGGCGTGCAAAAGCAGATGTTTTACTAAAGTTATTCTTTCACGGTTTCTTTGATTTCTTATTTATTTTTACAGAAACAAGAAAATATTTACAAAAAATACATGCTACAAAGGGTCGTCAAACACTCAATGCAGATGTTTTTTTTCTTTCTTTTTTTTTTTTTTGCTTTGGTTGCAATTCAAACTATAAAAACAAATTGATAATTGTATTGTTGCAAACATGTTTTTCCTCCCTACCTGAAGTGGTGGTGCCTGCTGCCGCAAAGTATCCATCCATATATGCTACGTGCTCGCCATATTTCTTGCCGTTTTCGTTTTCTTTTTCTTTTTGCTCTCTTGAATTTGGGAGGGATCAAATATTTTGTACTTGTGTTAAAGGTAAACACTGTACGAGGGGAGATTGGGGAAGCAGAAGCAACAATAACAAAACGACTAATTGGGGCGCTTTTCGTGTGTGTGTGTGTGTGTGTGTGTGGAGACATTTGCTTTTCTGTATGTTGCCGTTGTTGTTGTTGTGCTTGTGTAGAGTTTCTTTGGCAGCTCCCCCTCGTAAGTTACAAAATGGCCACGAATTGTGAGAGAAGAAAACTTTTCGGTGGCAATTTGTTTGTAATGAGAGGCAAGTGCTTAAAGGCCAGCGCCTTTATTACAGAGAATTGGATTATGAATTATTAATGTTCGTAGTTGTAAATGTACAATTGGCAGTATCGATATACATATAACACACCCACATAAATATTCTCATTGGAAATGCCTAAATATTTACATACTGCAATAATGAAAAAATTTCGAAAATAATAGCTGAATAATAGAGAAAAGATTTTTTCACAACTATTATTGTAAGTTTGATAACTTTAATTGTCGAGGAATCCAATAAACTGATCGAAATTCACACAAGTCTGAGAGATATTTCATTATCTCCTTAACAGAGTCATCCTCTGTGGTTGTCGACATGGTTTTGTTGATAGAGACCGGGTTCGAGACCCGGAAGTGGAGTAGCCAGGTCGGGTGACACCCGGGGCGGCCCTAAATGCTGTCACCCTATAATACCCCTTCCCCCCTTTTTTTGAAATAATTATACTATGTATGTATAGGTATGTCCGAATATTTTTTATTTAAAGGTAAGTAGATAATACAGGAATTCTTAAAGATGAGTGAACTTAAATTAATACGTTCTTAATTTAAGTCACAAAATAGTTAAAATCTCTACGAGTATGAGACCTATAAGGGAAATTTTTATTTACAGCATGTTCTTCTGAAAGATCTTGGAAGATATTTGTTTACATACAACTTTTGTTTTTAAATGACTATTTAATTGCTGTTCTAGGCAATTGATGTATCTATGTGAGTACATATTCAAAGTACCAAATTTACATTGCGATATATGAAGCTTTAAAAAAATATTATAAACATTTTGCATTTTTTCACAACAAATTCTGAAATACTTTACTTTACTTTACTTTTAATGGCACAACAGCCCATGGAGGGCCTAGGCCGAGCTTTTCGCATCCAAGGGAAGGGACCTACAGTTTAATGCCGAATCCGAACGGCGAAGTGAAAAGCTTTTCATAGCAAAGTTTTACTCTTGTAGGTTAGCCATTGCCTGCCAAGAGGTGGTGCCGTGTAGAAAAATTATTTTTTTTACTTCTTGATTTTGCCTGTGCAGAGATTCGAACATCGGACACTCTGCGTAGTAGTCCAGCGCACTACCACTACGCCACAGCGACCACATTTCCGAAATCTAATTTGCTAGAAAATTCGTTTTCTATTGATGAAATGTCTGGGTCGCATATCCTAGATTGACACATAGTTGAGCGAAAATATGATTAAATTAGATTTAGCTTTGAAAAATTTCTTTCAGATGAAACCACAGAGACACAAACCGTTAAGAACAATTGAAGAGCTAAATATACGTTTGAAACAGACTCTATGAAGTCCTATTCCACAATAAAAGTTAGCATATCAAGCGTAGTCCATTTAGTTACGAATTTAAATTCAATGTTTGCTGCCTTGATTTGTCTGCGCAGTTGTAGTTGTACTTCTACTTTAAGTTCTTCTTCTACAACTTCATCATTGTGCGACACCAACTTTTTTGCATTTACATGCAGTTCTTCATCCGAGCGAAACAGCAAGTCATTTGTTTTCACAATTTGAAAGATATCGGCTATATCATTGAATGCCATGGATCGAGACTTTAATTCTGTTGAGAAACGATCGATGCATTCAAGCATCGTCCTCTTGTTTTCTTCTTTAGCAGTTAAACCAATATCTCGTTCCGTTTCACCCGGTATTCTTTTCTTGTACCTTATGCGCCGGCTGATGCTTATTCCGAGCTTATTCCGAACTGTGAGCAAATAACACTAGCCTTCTTAAATGCACCTTCCACTAAACATTCCCGCTTTTCTTGTAAAAACAGAATTAGTGCATTCCATTTCGCTATTACTTTATCGGCAATTAGTCCTGGAGTTTGCAAATATTTTTGTGTAACATCCACTTCCTCCAACACATCGTGCAAAAAGCCAATGAAAACAAATGAAAGTATAATTTTAGACATTTACACCTATTTACTTACTTTACTTTTTATGGCACAACAGCCCATGGAGGGCCTAGGCCGAGCTGAAAATTTTTTCATAGGCAATTTTTACTCTTTTAAGTTTGCCATTGCCTGGCAAGAGGTGGTACCGTGTAGAAATTCTATCGGCTGAAAACGGGTGCTTCGAAGTTGTAATTTGAGTTTCGAACAGAGGAAAAAAGTGAGGTAAATACGGTGTTGTTGTTCGATGATATTTGTTGAGTTTTTGGCCAGAAATTCGTTCACAATTTTGAAGAAAATTCAGGTCTTTCGGAACTGGTTGAGCGAAAACGCGTATCATGCCCAAACAATCGTGTTCAATAATACGAATTAATTTGTGAGACACAGAAAGCTTAGCGGCTATCTCTCTCAAACTTAAATGAAGATTTACCCTCACCATTTCCTTCACTTTATTGTTGTTAACTTCAGTTGTTGGCCGACCAGAGCGAGGCAAAATCTTCCACCACCTCTCGACCGCTTTTGAGTGCACGTGATTTTTATAAGTCTTTATTTTCATTTCACATTTTCAGCGCACGAAATTCAGCACCATTTGCAATACAAAATTTGAGAGATATTTTTTTTTGTTCGATATTTATATTCATTGAGATGAATTCAGATGAACTGTAAACAAACAAAATGACAGATAACGCGTAAACTTCACGTCAAGATAGAGGACAATGGTGCCAAGTTAGTAACAATTTACGAATTTTTACAATACCTTCAAACGGGCTTTTTAAATCATTTCCCATTATCATGATCATTTTTTGAGAGAATGTACCATTCTTTTTTATGGACCTAATCATTTCCGAGAGTACCACCAAAGGGCAGTTTAAACTACTTTTGATAAATAAAACGAAAAATAGAGATCCGAAAACTAACTTTAGAATTACTGAGTTTCCTTCTCATTCTTTAAATGCTCTTTATACACGTTATCAATTACACTGGAGTACAATTGACCCCGACCACACCTCTCATTTTAGGGTGAAAAGAATTTATTTGCTTTTACTCATAACTCTTACTTTTTAGTTATTCTAGGGTTGATTCAACTTGGTACAAAATTTTTGGAAATACTACGTTGAAAAAAAGAATATGTAACTTCATGGGCTAAGCTTGGAACACTGGGATTGTTACTTTTATTAGTTCCACCCAAATAGAGATTTTTTACTCCAAAAACACCTTCCGAAGTTCGAAAAACATAGCAGCTTGGTTGTTATTTAAATTAGCAAAAAAAAGGAGTAAAATTAAATGGGTTGTAGTGTCAACTGAAAAACTGCAGTAAATAGATAAGATACCAGCAGAGGACAAAAACCTCGTCGCTAAAATCTATTAAACTATCAATATGACCTATATTTAAAGCCTAATTTAAAGTGATCCAGTAATCTCCAGAAGAAATCTGGTATTCTTACGTTAAGGCAAATTTGTTTCCAAAAACATTAATTAATTTCATTTGTTCAATTTAGCAAATGGATAATAAAAATATTGATACCATATATTCTTGCCTTGTTTTCAGTGTTAATTAACGATGTGAGACTAAGTAAAAATAACGATAATAATCAAATAAGCAGACTTAAATTGCCCCCACAAATGCGAACGCTATTTATTGTGTGTATGTATGTAACATCTTTCATTGTGAATGCTATATAAAATACACAATTACAAAAACAACAACCACAACAACAACAACAGCTACGATCCTTAATTAGTTTTTGTTCATTATTTTGGCCTATGTTGACCCGATTTTCAATTAAGTTAATTTACGGCGAGGGCAAAAGCGACAACATGACGACTGACCCTCGCGACCACAACATTCGCCATTTTCGCTGTGCTGCGGCGGTGATGCGGCGGTGATGGAGAAATGACGAGATGAAAAATTAAATGAAATTATGAATGAGTAATTCCGTTATGTACGACGTGTTCGTTGAGTAAAGGCCTAATTACAGAAACTTAATGTAATGTTCGAGACGAATTGAGATTTGTCACATAGAATTCTCTTTC
The DNA here is from genome assembly GCA_958295655.1 of Palloptera scutellata. NCBI lineage: Eukaryota > Metazoa > Arthropoda > Insecta > Diptera > Pallopteridae > Palloptera > Palloptera scutellata. The sequence goes on from OY282452.1 coordinate 23,271,855, forward strand.
ATACATTTTTTTATACACTCCTGCTCAAAAAAATAGTTACACTTGTAGTATCAAAAAAAAAAAACAAAAAATAAATAATTATTAATCTTATTAATTATAAGATATTGACATGGCCACTCTAAAACATTGACATTATGGCCTTCAAAGCTTGTTTTTAACAACTTAGCTTTGGGTCGTTATCTTGCTGATAGACCCAACGTAAAGGCATGTTTTCCTCGGCATAGAGTAGCATTGTATTTTCCACAATGTCCTTGTATTCGTCATATGGTTAGTAGTTTGGTTTAAAGGGCCGACTCCATACCAAGAAAAGCATCCCCTAACCATAATATTTCCACCTCCATGCTTCACCGTTTTTTTTCGTGTAACGAATGTGAAATTCTTTGCCTTTTGGATGGCATACATTCCTTACTGAATCGTTTCCGAACATATTTATTTTTGTTTCATTGCTCCATAAAATATTTCTCCACTTTTTCTCATCCTCAGACCCCATCCTTGCAAAATTTAACCTCATACTCAAATTGTTTTCTCGCATCAAAAGGAACTTTTTGAGCTATTCGTCTTGATAGGTTAACTCACCACTTTAAACCACGTTTGCAATTTCGGCTGCTACTTATTACCTTTGAAGACTTAAATGGGTCCTTTTTACAGATAGTCACAATGTGATGATCGAGATTTGCGTTAGTTTTTTTTTAGCCTTCCTCGAGACTCGTTTTGGTTTTTTCGCTTTAACGCATTTCTAACAAAATTATGGGTTCTCCCCATCAATCGACCAATGTGACGAAGTGATTTTCCTTCTTTTCTTAGGTTCGAAACTAACCGGTCTTCTTTATTAGTGCAGTGTGATTTACGACCCATCTAAATCATAAATTATTTAGTCAAAAATATATTTTTAAGCAAAATTTACCGCTGTTAAATTAAGAACTGTAAGAGCTCAAAAAAAACTTTAGTGAACTTCTTGGTGTAACTATTATATCAAGCAACCACATTTTGACTTTTTTTCACACAATAATTAGGGAAATCACACGTTTCATTTTGCCAGCAATAGCATTGCCATAAAACACTTCATTTTACCTTTAATTGCGCGATAATGGTTGCAAAAACCAATTCGAACAAAAAGTCTTTCAGTGTCACTATTAATTTGAGCAGGGGTGTATCTCTGATTATAGAAATTTAACAAACATTAACGTAACATAGAAATCTATTGATAGTGGTCGCTGTGGCGTAGTGGTAGTGCGTTGGACTGCTACGCAGAGTGTCCGGGGTTCGAATCTCGGCACAGGCAAAATCAAAAAAAGGAGAAAAAATAATTTTTCTACACAGCACCACCTCTTGTCAGGCAATGGGAAACCTACAAGAGTAAAAATTGCTATGAAAAGCTTTTCCTTCGCCGTCCGGATTCGGCTTTAAACTGTAGGTCCCTTCCATTCATGTACAAATATAACACGCACAACATGAGTGGATGCGAAAAGCGAAAAGCTCGGCCTAGGCCCTCCATGGGCTGTTGTGCCATCAAAAGTAAAGTAAGAAATCTATTGAATTTTGATTTCTATAGTATACTAATTGTCACGTGAAATTTCACAAAATCAATTTCTTTCTCTTTATTTGTGTTTGTTTATCGAGGCGAATAGTAAGTATTTTGATATTCAATGTTTATTTCATTTGACAAATATATTCTACGTAGATTTAAAAAATGTAGATCCAAAAGATCAAAATCTTGTTCTATACCTTTTTGTTTTATTTATTTGCGAAAACAGGTGATTTGCTATGTTTCTATGTATAATCAGCATTGAGTTTTGTTATGTGCTATTTCGTTACGTTAAGTTAAATAAAGTTTCTATAATTTGACCTTAACTTTTAGTTGAGTAACTTACATATGTAGTTGATTCGATGGAACACTGCAACTAGCAAATAGTGGACGCATGCCCGCTTTACTAACGACGCAGTGGCTTCTTAATCGTAACACGATGGGCACGAGTAAATTTTGTAATAGAAGCGCGTCACACTTACGCTGGTTCTGGTCGCATGCGTGCGCTTCCAATCAAATTGATTTGAATTCAAAAACACAGAAAGCAGAAAACATTTTCACTTGGTGTGTGTTCGACTATTTAATGCGTATTTTGACCGTAGAGGCCAGCATAAAAATGACGAAGTGTAATTTCCAAGCATTTATGGTGTATCGTGTGGTAAATGTTTAAATGTTTCATTACAATCCAATAAATCCGAATTCGAAAAGAAAACACAGAGACAAAATGCCCGCAGCTTCCGCACTTGACCATAGAGCGCGAAGTTAGAGTGGTTCGATGTTTGTGTGATGCATGGGGCTCGCTTTGTTTTGTTATGCAATAATGAAACGCGCACAATTCCATACTTTTCCAAATGGCAAATTCATTAAGCAACGACCGTCAGAGAACGTGTTGCACTCTCCCACTCTATTCCTTAAACGATGAGCACCAGCTTGTATTCGACGCGTGTGTAAGGAAATCAAAAATATTGTCATCAATTATCGGAGAATGACTTGCTGACAGTGGACATTTGTACCAACATTGACGATAACGCTCCGTATTTGGGCTTTGCTCAAATTTATTAAATCCTTTTTTTTTCTTTAATTTTAAGTTTTTTATCCATTTAAAAAATGCTTGTGTATGTTTGAAAATGAATAGTACCTCAGAGGCACTGCTTTCTCAGATTGGGGTTAAAGAAGAAACCAAGGAAGTCAGAAAGTAAAACGAAAAGGAAATTCCAAAATTAGAAAGCCTTGTCGTAGTAAATAATGCGCTGGCCTGCTACGCAAAGTGTTCGGGGTTCAAATCTCGGCCCTTGAGAAATTAAAATTGTTTCACTGCAATACTACTGTGGGCAAAAAGTAGTAAGACTTTGTTCATAATTTCAAATTTTTTTATTCATTCTTCCAAATCTATTTCGTCCCCTTCAAAGTAATCCCCCCGGCCCCAATACACTTGTGCCAACGTTTTGTCCAATTCCCGAAACAGTTGTTAAAGTCAATTTCCGGAATAGCCTTCAATGCGCTTAGCGATTCATGTTTAATGTCTTCAATTGACTCAAAACGGTGTCCACGAAGCTGTTTTTTGAATTTAGAAAATAGCCAAAAGTCACAAAGTCACACGGTGCTAAGTCAGGCGAATAGGGTGGAATAGGTTGCGGAACGATATCAGTCGAATTTTTGGCAAAATGGTCTCGTAAAACCAGTGCAGTGATTTTGGAACCAATCGTGCATTCACTCTTCTTAGGCCCAAATGATGTTTTAAAATGGTTTTCATTGATCCTTCCGATATTCCAACGATGCCAGTAAGGTCTCTGACTGTTAATCGTCGATTCTCGAGCACCAATTCCTTGATTTTATTGACGTGTTGATCATCAGTTGATGTTGATGGCCGTCCTGGACGTGGTTCGTCGTCAACGCGTTCTCGACCATCTTTAAACAATTTGTACCAATCAAAAACACTTGCTCGCGACATACAATTATCACCGAAGGCCTTTTGCAACATTCTGAACGTTTCGGCACCAGAAATTTGATTCCGCACACAAAATTTAATGGAACTTCTTTGTTGAATAATTTCACTCATTGTGAAAATCGCCGAATGCACTTTTTGTACTTCAGAAAGACAAACGTATACTAAACACTAATGATTATTTTGATGTGACATTTGGCACAGATGTCACCGACAGTCATACCAACCTTAAAAAAATAATATTTTGATGAATGGGTTTCCGCGCGAAATTTAAATGAAAAAGTCTTACTACTTTTTGCCCACAGTAGTATCTCTGGGCAGTCAATGGCAAACCTTCAGGAGTAATATTTGTCAAAAAAAACTTTTCACTTAGTCACTCTGAATCGGCATAAAACTATAGGTACAAAAAAATAATACGCACAACATGAATGAATGCAAAAATCTCATCCTAGGCTGTCCGCTGTTGTGCCATTAAAAGAAGAAGACGAATATATTTGAGACCCCAAAAGCTCCATTTTATCTTTCAAAATGTCAATTATCTTTCAAAAAACAACATCCGGTTGTACAAAATTAGATTTATCTTGGCAGGAATATGTATTTGGGTCGCTGTGGCGTAGTGGTAGTACGTTGGACTGTTACGCAGAGTGTCCGAGGTTCAAATCTCGGCATAGGCAAAATCAAAAAGTAGAAGAAACAATTTTTAAACACGGCACCACCTCTTGGCAGGAAAATAGCAAACGTACAAGAGAGAAAATTGCCTATGAAAAGCTTTTCACTACGCCGTTCAGATTCGGCATCAAAGATGTTGTATCTATGTAGAAGTTCTGTGAATTGAAATGACACTTCATTTATTGTTGACCCTTTGTCTCGCTAGGTCTCTTCCACTCATGTTCAAATATAATACACACAACATGAGTGGTTGCGAATAGCTTGGCCTAGGCGGAGAGCTTGTTGCGGGCTGTTGTGCTATTAAAATAAGACGAATATGTATTTTACCCTTAGAAATTTTTTCCCCTCCGAAAATAATAATATTTTTCAAATAAAGTATATTATTTCAATATCATACTCAAAAATTTTGAAAAATATTTTGTTTGGGTTGGATTATACTCCCAACAACCCGCTGCATCCATTCCGACACAAGGTCACTGTCAAACTTAGAGCTTCTGTTTTGTTGCAAAACAAAAAAACAAACCGCTATAAGAAAAACATTTGACCCGCCCTAATGTCAAGCTACAACATAGTAGTTATAAATAAAAGGTTATAAAATTAAAATTTTTAAATAACAACAAAATTTAATCAGAAAGTGGCATTGCCAGCAATTTTTAAACTTAAGTACTCTGTAAGTATTTCTAATTTTTGTTTTGTTTTGTTTTGTTTTGTTTTAATTTTTAACGTTTGCTCGAAACGAATTGGAAACGGCCCACAAACGGTGAGTAACTTTTCCAATTTGTTTGTTTATTTATTTACAATATACTGCTTGAACAGCATGGGAAATGCAAACACCATCAACACTGACAAGACAACAAACTATGGCTCGCAAAAGAGCAAACCAACAACATTTCGGCGACCCTTTCTCTACTTTGTTCATGATTTCAGCAAAATTTTGCCAATTACCGGGAAGAACAAAACTCAATAGCCCAAAGGTATTGTATCTATGGTATGTAGAAGTTCTGTGAATTGAAATGCCACCTTATTTATTGTTGACCCGTTGTCTCGCTAGAAAAAAGGATTAATGTGACTTGGGCGCAACGGGACGAGCGAGAGGTGAAGGATTGAGGGCGTCATTCATTTGGTTCCTGTCGATTCTTCAATTTTGTTTATGTACGAGTATATTTTAATTATTTTGCATTTCTACGCATGCAGCGGCAGTGACAAATGCTTTACCAATTTTCAACTACGCTACATTCACATTGCTGCCATGCGTGACAGGCTATCAATTGGCTATAGTGTATGCATACCATAGTACCTCAGAGATAAGTCATAAATGTCCTAGCGTTTCGATGGCACATTCAAATCTGCTGAGCATGAGCCGCAGCAATCTGCAGGCAGGAGGCGTTACTCGTTCCGTATAAACATAAACATTGTTACAGCTGGAAAAGAAAAACAGAAACATTCCTAAAATAATCGAAAATTCTCTTTGGCATCGCCGTTCTAAAAGGGTTACAACTTCTAATTTTTAAACAGACATCTCTATAAGCTTATTGTCATGCTTGGCGGTAGCATTTTTGCACAGCAGGTTGCAAATTTAATGGTCTTCATAGAAACATAGAATGCAAACTGATACAAGTAAGGACAAACAAACATGCATTATTCGCATGTGAAGGTACGTACCTACCTATTAAGAATACACAAATACTACACCGAGAAAAATAGTCTATTACAAATCAGAGAAAACCATTCATTTAATGGAGAATCAGCAAATTAATGAAAAACTTCATTAAATCAATGAAACCTTCAATGAATTAATGAATTTGTACATTACATTTTATGATTCATTAATATTATGCCATTACAAACTTAAGCAAATGATTTTAATAAATTTTAATGAATTCGTTCGATAATCTTTGATAATCGTACTTGATATATTCTTTTTTATGTGTTAAGAAGTACAGTGAACCTCGGTAGGTTAGGGGGTGGTGCACTGGACACTCACCGGGGAGGTTACTGGTTCGATTCACACCTTGGTCTGGTGGTTATTTTTGAAGTTTACTTCTTTAGAATCGTTTTTATATTTACGAGGTGGTAAAATATGATCGAAAATTGCTACGAAAATGATGGGCAGCACCCACTATCAATCAAGTATGAAAAAATGGGGATGCACAATAATATACACATAAATGATGCGCAGCACATATGCGTCCACATGTATCCATGACTATGAATATGAATCAAACTTGATTGATAGACGGCGCTGATTCGCGTATGCTTCAAACTTGATTGCCAGAGGGAGCTGATTTGCGTATGATTGATTAATAGAGGGCGCTGAGTATGAATCTTAATGGATTGATAGAGGACGCTGCCCATCAGTTTTTAATATAATTTGACATTTCAAACAAAAATCGTTAGTAATTTCTAGAGCTGAAAGAATTAACAAGTATGGACTGAAAAAAAACAAGCGCAAGGCACAAACAAATGACGATTGTGCTACGATAAAATCTCCAGCATCAAAAACTGAGACGAGAATGTAGACTTCGTCGAAAAATAGAGGGCCAACACAACTCAGATTCTGCTATCGTGGAAAAAATCCCAAAAACCAGCATCGAAAAAAGTGTATAGATTATGTTGCCGAGAGTGTACATAAGAGTTCTCAAGCAACTTGAGGCACAACAGAATTCCAATTTCATTGAAAAACAACTCGCAAAGACTAATGCAGGCAGCATGAATGGCAAATGAGTTCATTAGAGCCCATATTTGTATCAACACTTATCTCATTGAGTCCCGACGAAAGTCCTCAGATTATATAGAAACAGGCAGTCATTGAGGTGGCCGAATTCCCAGCTTCTCAACGAAATAGATGGGCAGAGGATTTACTTGAAAATTGGCCAGAAAATATTTCCTCCGTGGAAAGAGAACGGATACGATTCAGCACAACAAAACATAGACGAGATTTTCCAAGTTTCTAGTCAACCTCATAACATTGACGAGTTCACAGACCGACAAGTGGCAAATTTTCCACCTGTTGAGATTATACAACCTGAATATTTTGATGGATGATGGTGGTAAGATTATAATTATAATGATGTAGCAAATAGATTCGCATGCTTTGAGTACGAATATTTTTTTTGGAGATGATGATTTTGCAAAGGGCGTTGCATGCATTGGAAATGTAAACGATCAAAATGAAGTTAATCCAAATGTAGCACACCTGGAATCCGAGAATCATCGAACTGAACTGTACAAGGATTATCGTTTGCATAAATCAGTACGTCGTTAAAAATTCTTTCGGCCAAGCCTGTAATGTTGCGATAAACTCTGGTTTTAACAAGATGACCAAACCTGAATACCTAAAACGCAAACGTCCTGAAGAAGTAAACAACTGTAGGGCGTCTCACTGACGCACACAATTTTTTTTATTTACTTTTTTCTTATATAAAACTTCTTATATTTTTAACTATATGAATTGAATGAGAATTATAAGAAAGACTACAAGTTCACATATATTTTTTTTAAGAGTTTTAATGAACTTATTATTTATTTAATTTGTATATTTTCATTGATTTTGTTCATTAAAAATAATGTCAATGAAAATCCACTCTTGATTTTATGAAGTTTTTCAATGAGTGACGTACCTTTTTTCATAGATTTAGTGAATATTTTTTTGGTTCCCTTATATTACCTACACAATTAATTAGAAAAATTTGATTATTTAAAAAATTTTCAAAATCAATATCGTATTTTTAAGCTAATTGCCAAATACTCGCATGTTGAAAATGTTAAAATGTTATATTTCTTTCGATCACAAAGAAGGGTTTTAAGATTTTAATGAATAAAATCTTTATTTCCCGTATGTAAGCTGCTTACATGAGCTGCTTTGTATGAGTTTTGTATATGGTGCATACATTTCAGTGCCATATCATATCACACAAGAAGAAAAGTAAGAAAAATAGTATGTAATCACTGGCACGTACTTAACTATTCCGAAAGTAATCAGCTCAGCTCAGCTCTTGGCATCTGGTTAGTTCAATAGCCGACTCTCTCATTATTCGATGCTCTTTCGGCAACATAATCTATACACTTAAACCTGGTAATAAGATAAGTTACTTTTTCCACAGATGCATATTATTTTTGCAAATTGTACGAAGCGCATTGCCAGCGAGCCCACTGAAGCCAATTCAGATTAATCCAATAGACGAAGAAGAGAATGGAATTGTATGTAGACGTAGTAGTGTCTATATAAAAGAATGAGCAAATCTATTTGGGTTATGCTTACACTTACATGTACTCGAACATGTCCCTGCAGTGCAAAAACATGTTAGTCTCACAGAGTACCACCTAACTAAGTAGGTACTATGTAGTACCTAGCCAAAAGCGAGCTAGTTAAACCTTATACCTTTTTTTCTTTTTTAAGCTTGTATAAATTATTATTATAAAACTCGCATTTCTGAAACTCGCAGTTTCGTTCTGCGACTTTGCTCGTAGGTGACATTCCTCTGAACCTGGTTGGTTTCTAGCGGATGCCCAGTGGCGGCACCCGGACTGCAAAATTTAAGAAATTTCAAGAAAGTTTTTATTAAATATTTATTGAGAAAAATCAAAAACGTTACAGGAACATGGAGAAAAATTAGCACAAAAGTATCAGCAATGGAATTTAGTTTTGGTGAAACTTAGCCAAACAGTTTTTTTTTTGTCAGATGTAAAACACAAATGTATCCCAGATTTATGGCATCGATCCTTTGTATGGGATGCACATTTCGGAATTTTGCTTCGCGGCTTTCATTCCTTGACATATTCTGGTAAATACCCAAAGTTATCCAGGCGAAAGTCGCGAGGCTGCAGCGGAGAAGAAACTGGACGACGACGTTTCTCAGCAATTTCAACTTGGCCGACTGATTACTTGGCCGGCATTTTTCTCACTCGCATTTGAATACCAGATTTCATCAAGCAATGGGCAACTTCAGACACAAATTCATGCAAAACTTTCTTCTTATCTGTTTGGACTAGTCACCGCATGTAGTCGCTTCCACAATATCCAGGCATTGATGTTTCTATTATAAATTAATATGTTGCAGTGGTCAATGTTACCTGTGCTGAAGATTTGAATCCTGGACACTCTGCTTTGTAGATCACCGCTTAATGGTTGGTACATTCTCGCGTGTTTGACCATCGGCCGACAGATATGACTTCAATCTGGCCATTGTCGACGCCATATTTACAACCGTATTGTCGTTCCATGCCATTGTTGTGACGTTTGTGTCGATTCCATGAAACGTTCTGATATATTCTTCGCAATTACCTCGATTGGCGGGAAATTGCATAACGGATGTCTTGGGAGGCGAACATCTTCAAGTGAGAATATGCCTTGTGTTCGCGTAAATACACCATCAAAGGAATCGATGCGAAATAATCATCGAAATGCCATGCCTCGCATGATTTACGAATCGAGGAACTGAGCGAGCCAATCGTACGTATAACATTCGCAGACGCGCCCAAATTTGGTTCATTTTTCTCACGATAGTCACAATCACTGTCGTCTGCACTTCTTCTTTCCGACCACGCCATCGAATTGATAAACTCGGATAGCTCTTCTTCTGTTCGAAAATCACGAAATCTACGCGCCATTCTAAACTCGAAACTGATAAAAAAAAACCATAAGAAAAAGGTTTCCATTAAATTTCCCGCTGCCTGACGAATCCGCAAAGGACCAATCCAAAAGAAAGAAAGGAAAAACCAGTATGTTGCAAGTAAATATGATGGAGGAATGAACTGGTTGTGTTTCTTGTTTTTCAGTTAGTTAATTAACTAGCTTTTGAGCTAGTTGATTGCAATGCGGGGATGCTACTTACTTATAATACAAACATACATATACACATACGTATGCTGCTAGGTGCCTTCTTAAACACGCACGCACACACCCGACAATTGATCGATTCATTGTTGCTAAAACAAGAAAACGTCTATGCCAACAACAACAACAACTATGTATATGCAATTGCGTACGTAGTTATGCTTTTATCTGCGGTCTTGGTCTTACAACAAATAACGAAATTCGGTCAATTTAAAATCGGCAAATGCATTTAGTAACCCCGTTGACCGTGTGCGCAGCAAATGATCAACGAGTACTTCACGACCAGACGACAGAGATGTTGGCGACACTTGCGAATTTTTATATTGCTATTAACAAATATAAACATTGACGAAGGCAGCTACACGACCACATCTGTTAAATTATGAAAAAATGCGTTCTTATGGAAACGATTATTTTGGGGTTGTGTCGGCCCACTGGACCATAATTGCGGCTGTCCCCAAATTAAATCTATTTCTAATATGACAATTGCAACAAGCGAAAGAAGAAGAAGAAGAGAGAGAGAGTGCTGCTGCTGCTGCTGTCGCTTTAATCGTGATCAAGTAGCTGACTACACTGCGACATTTGCAGCCAACGGAAAATCGTAGTCATGTGATCTTTTAGCTGCTGTCATCAATGTGTATGGAGTATAAGGCGGTCGTTGATGACATTTACATACGTTTAGTATGTAAATGTCGTCGATGACCACAAGAGCGACACTTCAAACACATTTTCGTTGATGACAATAGGGGCAATAAAGACAACATTTTCGTAATTTATTACATATTTTTAAAGCAGTTTTTTACAATTTTACAATCGTATATTTTGTTTTATACTTATTTTTTAATTTGTAAGTAATTAGCTGGCACCACTACAACCGATGATCGGTCTTGGCCGCCTCGAAAAAAGCTTCGCCAGTCGGCTCTGCTATGCGCACACTGGCGCCAGTTGATAAGACCATGTGTAGTTAGGTCGCCCTGTACCTGGTGTTTCCAACGGAGATTAGGACGTCCTTTTCTGCGTGTTCCTCCACCGTGACCCAAATAAAACACCCAATCCAGCCGGATCGCCTTCTTCCATTCGCTCAACATGACCCAGCAAGCGAAGCCGATGTTTTTCTTTTAACACCCGCATAGATATGTTCGTTATCTCATCGTTGGCGACAAAAAGAAGGACAACATTTTACACAAGTGTTTCATCAACGAGATGTACAATAAGTTTTTGTCGTAAGCCATGCCACTGACGACATGTTGACATTTTTTTTTAATGACATCCCTGACCACAATTTGTTGACGACCATTTGGCCAACTGGGTAAACACATACAAACACATACATACTCGTACATCCGTTTGCACCTACATACTCGTATATATTTACTTACACTCCTCACTGCAATTCGCAATAACAATGCATCTCAGGTATTAGGAATTGGAGGGCGGTTAAGGTAAGTGGATTGATAAATTGCAGAATTAATTCCAATTCAATAAATTTAACTATGTGCAGATAATTGAAAAATGTGTTAAGAACGTAATGCGCTCACTTCTAATACAATGCACTAAGTCTAATAACATGAAGCATATAAATAACGCCAAGGAAGAGAGTGGAGACTACCCGCATTCTATGTTGCATTGGAGATGAAAATAGAAAACATTATTTTTGCAACATTAATATTTTTGATCTTGCGAAGTAACCAAATTTACACGGTATGCTGCAGAAACGCCCACAATTAGGCGTGTCGGAGGTATGAACACACCATATGTATTTTGGTATAGATATCCTCGTATGCAAACTAAGAAGTAAGTATTAGAGTGTTTAGGTATTTGAGGATATTCACATATATACGCTGATGCGTTGTCCTGGTGGAAGAGAACTTTTGTCTTCGTCAAATGAGGTCGTTTTTGCTTCAAATCGGCATCGAATCGATCTAACAGCGCTGATAATATGCGCTGGTGATCGTTCTACCCTTTTAAAGGTAATAGATGTGAATGATACCGCGCGAATCCGAAACAAAAACGGTCGTCATTACCTTGTTGGCCGACAGACGCACCTTCTTCAACTTTTCAGCAACACGTTTTTATCTTTTTTTCTTTTCAGATCATAAATAGAAAACAAAAACTCTGACTCAGGAAATGAAAAGACACGCTGTTATCGTCGCTATACTTATACCTGTGGGCAAAAAGTAGTAAGACTTTTTAATTTAAATTTCGCGAGGAAACCCATTCATCAAAATACTATTTTTGTGATGTTGGTATGACTGTCGGTGACATTTGTGCCAAATGTCACATCAAAATAATCATTAGTGTTTAGTATACGCTTGTCTTTCTGAAGTACAAAAAGTGCATTCGGCGATTTTCACAATGAGTGAAATTATTCAACAAAGAAGTTCCATTAAATTTTGTGTGCGGAATCAAATTTCTGGTGCCGAAACGTTCAGCAAAAGGCCTTCGGTGATAATTGTATGTCGCGAGCAAGTGTTTTTGATTGGTACAAATTGTTCAAAGATGGTCGAGAACGCGTTGACGACGAACCACGTCCAGGACGGCCATCAACATCAACTGATGATCAACACGTCAATAAAATCAAGGAATTGGTGCTCGAGAATCGACGATTAACAGTCAGAGACCTTACTGGCATCGTTGGAATATCGGAAGGATCGGTGAAAACCATTTTAAAACATCATCAGCCTAAGAAGAGTTGGTTTTACGAGACCATTTTGCCAAAAATTCGACTGATATCGTTCCGCAACCACCCTATCCGCCTGACTTAGCACCGTGTGACTTTTGGCTATTTTCTAAACTCAAAAAACCGCTTCATGGACACCGTTTTGAGTCAATTGAAGACATTAAACATGAATCGCTAAGCGCATTGAAAGCTATTCCGGAAATTGACTTTAACAACTGTTTCGAGAATTGGAAAAAACGTTGGCACAAGTGTATTGGGGCCGGGGGGATTACTTTGAAGGGGACGAAATAGATTTGGAAGAATGAATAAAAAAATTTGAGATTATGAACAAAGTCTTACTACTTTTTGCCCACAGTAGTACATTCGATTGACAACGATCTTGAAATCTCCCAAACTACAGTTTTTACTCTTGTAGGTTTGGCAGTTTTCCTGCCAAGAGGTGGTGCCGTGTAGGAAAATAGATTTTCCCTATTTTTTTTTATTGTGCCTGTGCCGAGATTTGAACCTCGAACACTCTGGGTAGAAGGCCTACATGCTACCAAGTACGCCACAGCGATCACCACAGTCTTAGAACATCATAATTTGTGCGGCAAGTCCACGTTCCTTCACAGCCTACAAGGGCCATATCGAGGGACCATCAAGTTTCTGAACGATTGTCCACGAAGACATTTACTACAAATCCTACGATATGCGCAGTGGGCCGTTTATGTGGGCCAAACTCGAAAAGAACGATTCATCAGGGCACAACGACTTTTGTACAAGTTAAAACAACCTGAAATCCCGGATATGCCCTGGGTTTATTCTGACGAAAACAATTTGGACCAGTACCAAGAAATAACTGGGGGCGTAGAACAGAAGGTGTGAATTCGTGATAGTCGCACAATAAGTGTGTGTCAGTGAGTTAACTAATGTGTGCGGTAGGATTCTGCGTGGCCTTGAATGAACGGTTGTTCTGCGGGATTGATATCCGCCACGTTAAAATATCTCCCAATGAACCCTCACAAGAAGCGTAGCATAATAAAACTCACTATTGCTGCCGACTCCCTCAAACATCCAAAGGACAACGATTTACGGATATGTACCTGGAATGTCAGAACACTCTACAAGGAAGGTGCCTCTATCCAGATAATAGACTTATATACCAATCATATCGATAGTTATCTTTATCTATACCAATTAGGAAATAGTCACAGGGGGCTAAATCTGGAGAATATGCTGGATGAGGGAGCAATTCGTATCCCCAGCGAATGCGGACTTGTGCGTTGTCCTGGTGGAAGAGAACTTCTTGTCTTCGTCAAATGAGGTCGTTTTTGCCTCAAATCGGCATCGAATCGTTTCAACCGTAGAATATGCCCCGATGATCGTTCTACCCTTTTAAAAGTAATCGATGTGAAAGACACCGCGCGAATCCAAAAAATAAAACTGTCGTCATTACCTTGTTGGCCGACAGATGCACCTTAGCCTTCCTTCTTCAGCTTCGATTCGCCTGGAGAAGCCCACTGTTTCGACTGTTTCTTGGTCTCTAGTGTTGTGATGAATCCAGACTTCGTCCACGGTTACGAAACAACAATGCACAATAAAATCAAATATGTGATTTTTGGGTTGGCATTAACTCTAGCGTTCACTACAATCTTTCGTAAATAAGGTACTTTTTTCATATTTGATTTTTTTTTGTACCATTTTTCAAATGAGAGCTTTTTTGGAGTGGTCTCAGTGAGATCTATTGATTGCTGATCACAAATGTTAGGGTATTAGAGAAAATAAACCCTTCTTAGCCTGGCTAAAGAGGTTTGTTTTCAATCGAATAACTTTTTATTGAGTTAGACTTCCAAATGATCCAATCTATCAATCGCTGGGCCAAAATCATGAACTTTTTTCTGTACATACCTTCAGGGCTGTGGAGGGAAAATATGGTACTCAGGGGCGAAGAGGATAATCAGCTACGGGCTCTTTATCTTTATGAACCGAAATTGGAAATGCAGGATTTAGCTGAAGCGAAACTGGCACGGGCTCTCTCCACCTCTCCTTTTACCTTAACTCAGGCCTGCATACATCCAAAACTAACTACGTACATATTGTACACAATAGCAGTTAGTAATAAAAAATATTTATGATCTGCGTATGTTTGTATTTAATTTCTAAATGATTATTAACACAAATTAGTTGTCAACATTTTTATGTAAGTAATTTATGAAGTTCTAACATAACGTCGAGCGATTATGATGTGATTCCCCATTTCAATGAAACTCATTATCAGACTTTAATCCCACAGTATATATATTCTATTATATATGTTAAGTATATGTATATATGTATGTATGTATAGGTATGGTATGTATGTTTGTATGTCTGTTTGATATTGTTGTTAAATTATGCTCTTTTATCGCATGGATTCCACACGAGAATCAAGTGATTCTTCCCTTTCAAATTTGGAAGACTAAAGAAAGACGACGACGACAACTGCTTGAAGAATTGATCAAAGAGTGCGTACCGCCAATAACAACAACAGCAACAACAACAGCAGCAACAAGATCAACAACAACCAGCGAAGGCAATTGAATACTCTCTACGAGTTCAACTCATTTTTGTATGCCTATGAATATGGTATGTCTCTCGAACAGAATAGAGCAGAATGAAAATTATGTGATCAACGCCTTCCTTCGCATTCATACCATAAGTAAGTACCATAAGTAGTAGGAACATTGTATGGTATGTAGAGAAGAAAGTGGTCTCATCTTTCACTTTTTACCACATGAAAATACACACTCACACACACACACTCACGCACACGCTTACTCGTACACATATGCACGTTCTTTATGAATAGATGAAAAATTGAATAACAAAAATTAAAACTAAACAACATACTTACATATACATACATATTTATTTGAGAAAGGAATAGAAATTGAAAAAAAAAAATCCATACAAATAATAAATAAGAACTTCTTCCTTCGTATCTGCCGTTTCCCATTCTCGTTTCTACTCTGATGTTGCTGATGTTTCTGTTTGCTCCTCTCGTCTCTATTGTTTATGTATGCACCATATACATACATATGTATATGTAGATTGCTGCATCAGTTGCTCCTGCGGTGTTTCTACAAAAGCCATACATACCTACTAAAAGAAATCTTATAAAATATTGATATGTTGTTATCCCCTCACAGCTGGACTTGTCACTAGGGCATCGTCATCATTGTTGTTTTGTGATTTGATGATGTTGTTTGGATGCCGATTAATATGAGCAACTTAATAGAGAATAACAACCAGCCAGCAAGAGCATCGTCGCCTTTGTATGCACCGAGTTGCTGAACTAGACCAACACATAATTAAGTCATTCTCGATAGAATACAAATTGAGCCCGGTGTACCCAATATTTTAGTGAATTGTGAATGTATTGATTGCATGCAGAGCGTCAAAGATCAAAGAAAGCCATAGCAGTCGGCAATTCGTAGCTAGAGGAAGGTACCCACCCGAATGCGATGACAACAAGAAATGACAAATCGACAAGCGGTGGTTAGTTAAAATGTAAACAGCTTAATTTAGAAAATTCAAAACAAATACTAAGTTATTAGTTATTATTATTTTCATTTATTTGTATAATTTTGTATGATATTGTTGTTTTTGTTGGTTTGTTTTTCTTTAACAATTATAATAGCCTTACAAAAATAATGTACAGTCACAGAGAGTGTATTATGGTAGCTAAGAGAGGCTCTTAGTAATAATCTCAAATTCAAACCCAGAAATTCAGGAAGGTTGTAGTTGCCATACGATCTCGTTGATCATGTTGATCTGCTGTTCATAGCAGTTCAAGCCGTTAAATAGTTGTTGACAGGTCTGATGTTGATTCACATTGCTGATAGGTCTGATGTTGAGTCACATTAGTTTCCGCAATAGTATGGTAATTAGATGAGTTTCTTTCTGCACCGATGATGAGTGATGAACCAATTTGTAATTGCTATCATACATTGCCCAATTATTATCCATCGCATGATTAACATTAACAACTGAAGGGTGGTGGAACATCAGCAATTGCTCATAAACATAATTTTCGTATGAAAAGAAAAATTATTGTCACAGTTTAGTTTCCAACTTTACTGTTTGATTTTCCAATTTTGGTTTCGCCCCCTCCATTCTGCGCTTCCTACGAGGAGGAGGAGGAGGAGGCGAAACCAAAGTTTTGATCCATTCGCGATCTACGCTATTACGCTGTTACTCTTAGCTGATTGGAAATCTGCCGAACAACTGCATGCGTTGGAATAGTTCCGCAGATAATGTAGCTTGATGATAGGAATATGGTATCAATTGTGGGGCTGTTGTGACTGGATAAGAAGCTGCTGCTGTTGCTGCTGCTGGATAGGCGCTGGGTGCTGCAGTCATTCGCTGATAAATTGCCGCTGTTGCTGCAGCAGCTGCTGCATTAACAAATCCGTTTGTGTGGTTGGGAAAGTGTGCAGGTGGTGCGGCATATTGGCCGTAAGGATGCAGCATAGGTGAGAAGATCGCCTGCCTGTATACAGCCAGGCGAGAACGGTTGGCGCCGGGATTTCGGCGACGTAGCTTCCCCGTTGTCTCTCCAATGAATACTTCCTCAGCGCTGGGATCCAGAACCCAGTAGTTACCTTTGCCGGGGTCATCAAAGTTGCGCGCTATCTTCATGAAGCACTTATTCAGGCTAAGATTATGGCGTATCGAATTTTGCCAGCCACGTTTATTCATATTGAAATACGGGAACTTGTCAATGAGATACTGGTAAATCCCGTTGAGTGTTAAACGCTGATTTGGGCTCGCCTGTATGGCCATCATTATGAGGGCATTGTAGCTGTACGGTGGCTTCTTGCTGCTGTCAGTGCTGCCACTTTTATTGACAGCTGCTTCATTGTCTACGTGCTCACCCTGTTCACCGTCATCCATATCCAGATCATCGGCATCATCGTGATGCTGCTCACTGCCGGAGGACAATGAATCTGCTGCACTGCTCAGCGGCGAAGATGCTCGGGAATTCTCAAATTCGTCGGAGGTGATAGAATAGCCGTCCATATCTGATGCAACGTATAATCCTCTCAACGACATTTCAGCGGTTGCTGCCTCCTCAGATGTGTTTTGTTGATGTGACTTTTTGGCCAGTATAGCATCAATTGAAAAGTTAAAATTTGCTACCATTTTTTGTTTGTTTTGTTTTGTTTGTTTGTAATATTTAAAGAATATTCTTGTTTTTTTTAGTGACACTTTACAAATACTGGTTCTTAGTTTCTGATTTCTTTGCACAAGTTCTTAGAACGTCTTAACGCTAGCAAATACAACTCAAAACTGACTGCGTTCTACTCTCCGCACCACTATATATACCAAGCGGAGCAAACAAAGTGCTTCTGCAGCGATAAGCGATAACTCCGCCCTGATGTTCATTTAACTTGTTTTCCTACTCTACAATGTGGAACCAAATAGAGTCCACACTGAAGATATAAATACTGTGTAGACTTTGAATTTGGTGCTTTGTTTGTGTTTGCGTTTGTGTGTGTGTAAAAGGTGTAATTGCATTTTGTAGATACAAACTAGTTGTTGTTGTTGTTTATTTTGTATTTCGTGTGCTTCGGCGTCAAAATATCTATTACAACAATCCAAACAGCAAACAGGGTTGATTTGTATAGCCTGTGCCTGCAAAATAGAAAAAGAGAATTCAAAAAAAAAAAAAAAATAAAAAAAAATAGAGAAAAATAAAACAATGAAAAACCAAAACAGGAACCCAAAACATTGAAATTGATTTTTCTGTTATTCCATTTAATTGCTGGATATGGAATTTTAATTGGTTTTATTATTATATCTACACCACTAGTTGGTGTAAAGTATTTATGTGTGCGGCTGTACTTAGTACAAACTACTCACTTGCCATTTAGAAAGCAGGTACTTGAGATTTTGAGCATCGTGCGTCTTTTCAAGCGCACCTATTTTTCAATTCTTTCTTTTCTTCTAAAGTCCAAAGATTTACATTGTATAATTTCCAGCGAAATTTAACCCATTTATAGTGCCAAATGCACTGAAAGAATAATTTCGTTGGATAAATCCTCCCTTCGAATCGTAATTGGTGTCCTCACTGGTAGTACAGGCAAGTAGACTTATACTGCAACTCCTTTGCAGGAGTTGCAGTGACCCACACTTCGAAGAAACCACTTTTCATTTTCTTTGTGAATATCCGAAACTTGCCGTAAATCGTTTCGACATATTCGGCGATTGTTTTCTTAATTTTTTGGCTGACTTGTCCTTAAAAGATCCAATTGCCATTTTAAAATTCATAAAAATTTCAAAGTGATTCAAATACTTTACTGATGCAATTTTAGGTCCATATATAAAAGGCCGAATTTATGATCTATGTTAAGATGGAATTGTCATCTCTCGACATAACCTTAGCCAATGATTGCCTGAGTTTATAGAAGTTTTGGAAAGAAGTTTTTGGCCGAACTTCATACATCCTTCACACTTCTTATCATTAAATGGCACAACAGCCCATAGAAGACCTAGGCCGAGCTTTTCGGATCCACTCATGCTATGCGTATTATATTCGTACATGAATGGAAGGGACCTACAGTTTTATTCCGAATCCAAACGGCGAAGCGATAGGCAATTTTTACTCTTATAGGTTTTCCATTGCCTGCCAAGAGAGGTGCCGTGTAGAAAAATTGTTTATTCTACTTTTCGATTTTGCCTGTGCCGAGATTTGAAACCACAGCGAGCAATAAAAACTATACTTACTTACTTACTTTTAATGGCACAACAGCCCATGGAGGGCCTAGGCCGAGCTTTTCGCATCCACTCATGTCGTACATATTATATTTGTACATGAATGGAAGGGACCTACAGTTTAATGCCGAATCCGAACGGCGAAGTGAAAAGCTTTTCATAGCAATTTTTACTCTTGTAGGTTTGCCATTGCCTGCCAAGAGGTGGTGCCGTGTAGAAAAATTATTTTGCCTACTTTTTTTGATTTTCCCTGGGCCGAGATTCGAACCCCGGACACTCTGCGCAGCAGTCCAACCCACTACCACTACGCCACAGCGACCAAATTCGAATTTTGTTCAAATCGAATTTCCTTCAATATCACTCTTTGAAAATTTTACTTGTATGGGAAATACCATGACGCCTCTTTTTCATCTTTTTGGCCCCATTTCAGAATTAGCCTTCTTCCTAACAATTAGAAATGTTTGTATCAAGTTTAGTTTGGATTGCTTAAGTTTTGCTCAAGTTATCGTCTCCACTGGGAGACGGAGTTGGTAAAGTTGGTAAAGTATCCGCGGTTCTTTAGTATTGGTATCTACAAATCTTGTAGCACTAGTCCGATTATGTCAAACAAATACATTCTTGAAGGTTGGCATTTCAGGCTACATTTTGTGTGAAGATAGTAGTGTAATACGTCGCTAGTGTAAAAAGTTACATTGATTTGAAAATGAGTGAAAGATCTGAAGAAATCGCTATGTGAAAAACGCTGCCGAAAACATTCCGTAAAATTTGTGAGGTTTACGGTGAGGATGATGTGAGTGGTCGCTGTGGTGTAGTGGTAGTGCGTTGGACTGCTACCCAGAGTGTCCGGGGTTCGAATCTCGGCACAGCCAAAATCAAAAAGTAGAAAAAATAATTTTTCTGCACGGCACCACCTCTTGGCAGGCAATGGCAAACCTACAAGAGTAAAAATTGCTATGAAAAGCTTTTCACTTCGCCGTTCAGATTCGGCATTAAACTGTAGGTCCCTTCCATTCATGTACAAATATAACACGCACAACATGAGTGGATGCGAAAAGCTCGGCCTAGGCCCTCCATGGGCTGTTGTGCCATTAAAAGTAAAGTAAAGTAAATGATGTGAGTTAACGCTGGACCGAGGAGTGGTTTGCTCGATTCTGTTCCGGAAATTTATATATCAAAGATGCAATGAGAGCCACTGAAAAACACCGAATCAAGATCGACACGTAAGCTGTCAGCAGATAGTTGCGACACTAAACATCAATCACATGACCAAATATTTCAACTCGAATGTATGATTTTCAAATTGTGGGCTTTACCAACAGCCGTTACTCGATGTACACCGAGTGTGTAGGTTATAAAAATTATAGTTAAGTACATGGTTTCTGCTCAATATGGGGCATAGTTAGACATAGCCGGACGGACGTCAGTGATTGAAGTGTCTAGAATAACGTTTCTAATGGCGGCACTGTACCTAAACGGAAGTTCCTGTCATCCATATACATATCTTCATCATACAAAGAATTTCTGGAAAAAAAGAAGAGAGTCTAAAATATGTATGTGAAATATATTTAAATAAGTATTGCGTGTCTTAAATTTGACGTTAAATTAAGCAGAAACATAAAAGCAAATATTTCCTTGATTATTATTCGTTGGAATATTTGACAAAATTCTCTACCCCCCAAACTGTTATCTTCAGTTGTCCGCCCTTGGCTGAAGAATAATTGCTACACCATAAGTAATTAAGAATTTCATAGGCTTTAAGGTTTCGCAGTCAGTGTTCACGAGAAACGTTTCTTGTTTGGTCATAATCAGGAGGAAAGCAAAATGTGGTTTAATATTTGCAGCCAGCATGCAAATCGAATTTTCGGGTTTGCTCGTTTCAGGGAGGTCCCAGCCTGATACTAACAACAACCCAAGCAATTGCATATTATGTGCCATCATTGGAAACAACACGACAAATAGGAAAATGCTAATAACATTTTCATGATGCTCAGTGAACATAATACTGGCAAGCATCCCGTCGACTCGCTCATGGTCGGCTTCAACATTTGTTAAACGATTATTGTGTTTTGAATCAATTAGTTTTGTCGATGTTGTCATAATTTTGGCTTCTATGCCATTGAAATTTGATTCTCTGGGGACAGACCGTGAGCAAAATCGAGAGGAAAATGTAAGGATTTTATGTTTGCGCAGCACTTTGATGGCGGCTTTCTTTTTCGTTGTGGAATGTAGGAGTCACGCTATTTGCCAATTTTCATCTCAATTAAGATACCCAACTAAATACTACTAACATATGTACATACATACTTACAACTACATACGTATATACTACACGCTGGTGCTGTAGTCCGAAGATGAAAAAAGGAAGGCGGATACGTTTTCTTTTTTTTTCTTCCACTTCGACCTCTTAATCTACGCAATGAGCTCAAAGGATCAAGTTCATTGTTCTTTTACCGCCTGTTTTTTTTTTCATATTGTCGTTGTTGTCGTTGTTTATTTTTTAACTTCGCCGCCAACTAACCCAGAGGTAGCAACATTATCGGCAATCAAGCTACTGGCACTGATCTCTTTCAGTCTCCAAGATGACAATGTTAAAAAACAGAAAAAAGAATTATTAAGTGAAAAACAAAAAAAAAACAAAAAAACAAAATCCATACACAAGAAAGGAATTGTATTGCAACAAGCACATGATGTCGGCCTTCTCTATTTGTATGTCTTTGAAATAGCTTGTTTTGGCAGTTGTTGTTTTTTTTGTTTTTCTAGCTTCAAAGTGTCCGACGATGTCCTTTAAGTCCTGCCCGCCGCTTCTCTACGTTGCACATCTTCATTATGTACTTGACTTTTGTTTATTGTCGCTAAAGTGATGTTAGTGCAACAAATGAAGTAAGTCAACAAGGAAGAACACAATCACATATCAAAATATCAATTTACAAAGTCTCTGCGCAATCGAAAGAGAAAGGAGACCAAGAAATCAAATTGATGAACGATTCACATATGTTTACATATCTACGAGGATACATAGATATATAATATGTATATGAAGTTATAAATCTATGTATGTACCATATATAAATCGGCTTAGTCTATTCAGCCTAAAGATTATAGGTACACGTCTTCAAATAGGCAGTAAAAACCCTATTGTAAAATTATGTAGACAAATAAATAAAGTTTAAGTGTTTGCCGGTAATCAAAAATACATACTAGTTGGAATTATCCCAGCTTCTCTGTCTGACCCCTGGCCGATTCCTGACCGATCCCTCACCGATCCCTGACCGACCGACCGATAAAATCTGTGTTTTTTTTGACACGTATACCGTCTTAAAAATAGTATTTTACTGTAAATAAAAACTATATATGGGGGAAAAAAGTGTCATAAGTAGTTTTTAATTTTGACAGTCAGCGGTGTATTTATTTATGTGTACTAAATGGCACCATTTATTTTATTGTGAGTGTGTAAGAGTTACAGTAAAAAGTTTAACAAAATATTGTTTGTATGAAATTTTTTCTAATTTAGATCTATTTATTTTAACGAAATTATTTATTTGGAAAACTTGTATTTTGAATACTTCTTCTTCATCTGTTTTTTTTGTAATGGCACAAACAGCCCATTTCTCCTTATGCTGGAGAAAATAATTCGAGCTGCGAACATCGACATCTCTGGCACTATCTTCTACAAGAGTGTCATGCTGCTAGCGCACGCTGATGATATTGACATCATTGGCAACAACGCTCGAGCAGTCAGTGCAGCATTCTCCAATCTGGAAAGGGAGTCTAGTCGAGTGGGTCTAGTGGTGAACGAGGACAAAACGAAATACCTTGTGTCAACAAACGAAGAGTCACGGCGTCTTGGACAAAATGTCACTGTTCACAACTACACTTTTGAAGTCGTCAAGGATTTCGTATATCTAGGATCCAGCATAAACACCAACAATAATGTCAGCCTTGCGATCAAGCGGAGACTAACTCTTGCCAACAGGTGTTACTACGGGCTCAGTAGGCAATTGAGAAGTAGAGCCCTCTCTCGACCGACGAAAATAACACTCTATAAGTCCCTCATCCTTCCCGTCCTAATGTATGGCGCAGAGACGTGGGCATTGACCATCAATGATGAGAGGCTGTTAGGAGCGTTCGAGAGGAAGATACTCCGTAAGATCTACGGTCCAGTATGCGTGGACGACGTGTATCGAATAAGATGGAACGATGAGCTGTATGAGCCAACTGTACGCCGACACTGACATAGTCAAGCGTATAAAACTCCAGCGGCTTCGCTGGCTGGGTCATGTTGAGCGAATGGAAGAAAGCGCTCCGGCTAGAAGGGTGTTTTATTCGAACCACGGTGGAGGAACACGCAGAATGGGACGTCCTAATCTCCGTTGAAAAGACCAGGTGCAAGGCAACCTGACTGCACTTGGCCTTATCAACTGGCGCCAGCGCGAGCATAGCAGAAGTGACTGGCGAAGCTTTGTGGAGGCGGCCAAGACCGATCATCGGTTGTAGTGCCAGCTAAGTAAGTAAGTAAGTACAAACAGCCCATGGAGGGAGTAGGTCGAGCTTTTTGCATCCATTCATGTTGTGCGTGTTATATTTGTACATGAATGGAAGGGACCTTAAGTGAAACGGCGAAGTGAAAAGCTTTTCATAGGGAATTTTTACTTTTGTTGGTTTGCCATTGCCTGTGTCAAGAGGTGGGGTACCGTACACAACATTTTTTTTCTACTTTTTGTTTTTTTTGTGCCGAGATTCTAAGCCCGAATACTCTGCGATACAGTTCAACGCTGAACCGCGAAAGAAAGAATGAAAGAAAGAAGGGAACCCTTCCGTTTAGAGTTATTGGCTGTTTGATGTTATAATTTTATTTTAATTTAAACTCAGTTTTGTTTAAATAGCACAAGAAATTAAGCAGCGATGCGCGTTTCTTTTGTCATTGCGTTAGTTATCTTATATCAGTGGCCACAAACCATATTGGTCCAACTCGATTTAAGACAAAATTGAGTTTTTAGTGCCATTGTGCTCAGTGTGTCTAAATCTGTTTGCCATATAAATGTTTCATGTTTTTATCTTTTTTAAGACGCAATTATCCATAAAAAAGCATTGAGGATTTGATAATTAACAGATATAACAGATATGAATCTTTTAACAGCTCTTCTGAAAAAAATTTGAAAGCAGACTTAGGCGGTTATGACTTATGATCACAGATATACGTGTCAAAAGAAACACAGCAAATATTAAAATTACAACAACAGAAAAACGTTGGCAAAACTAATAATAATTTAAGAGTGCCAACCACCGATTTAAAGCTAATTGTTATATTTTCCATGGGTAGTACCAAGCAAGGCCATTCCTTTTCTTTTATATGAATGGCACAAACAGCTCTTGGAGGGCCTAGGCCGAGCTTTTCGCATCAAGTCATGTTGTACGTGTTATGAATGGAAGGGGCCTACAGTTTCATGCCGAATCCGAACGAAGTCAAAAGCTTTTCATAGGCAATTTTTACTCTTCAAGGCTTGCCATTGTCTGCCAAGAGGTTAGGTGCCGTATAGAAAATTTTGTTTTTTTTGCTCCTTTTTGATTAGGCCTGTACCGAGATTTAAACTTCTGACACTCAGCGTAGCAGACGAGCGCATTACCAACTACGCCACGACAACCACACATGCGACCATGCAGGACCGCCGGGAGATATGGTAAAAGACTATTTGGTGCGAAAAGTTAAAGCCAATGCAGGTTTGAAAACATACAAAGTCCAAAAAGTTCCAGACAGGAATGCTGCAAAAAATTTAGACGTAGGGCTTAAAGTAGGGCTCTCACATTAAAAGCGAATTTCATGCAAAAATATTCATGTTGAATAATGGACGACGAAACGTATGTACTAGCAGATTTTACGCAGCTTCCGGGTCAAAATTTTTATGTTGCTGATGCTCGAGGAAATGTCGAAGAACAATTTAGAAACCAAAAGCAGTTGCGGCAAAAGAAGCAAGCCATTTGTTACAGTGGGCTCTATAAATACCGAAATATACATCAAAGAATGTTTGAAAAAAAGGCTTCTTCCTTTCATAAGAGAGCACAATGTGTCCACATATTTTTGGCCCGATTTGGCATCATGTCACTACGGCAAGAAAGCTCTGGAGTGGTACCAAAGTAATAACATAGTTTTTGTACCAAGAGACGCCAAAATATCGAAGATTTTAAAAGGAGATGGGCAAACTGCTCCAAAAAGGTGTCTGAAAAACTATCAAATCTCTAATGGAAGGCTTACCAAAAAAGGTCAACGAGTTCATAAATAGTGGTTAGAACTATAAAAGTTATATTTTTCTGTAAAATATTTGTAAAATATTATCAATTAAATAAAAAAGAAAATCAAAACTCTAAGATCAAAGATTTAAAAATTATTGAGTTTTATATATGTTAAGATTTTTTCGATATCACTCCTTATGTATCGCCGACTTGTCCAAAAGCAGTCATATTCTCCACATTAATTATTACGAATACAAATACATTGCATTCTCACGAAAAACTGCCATTGTCTTCTTTACCATGGTTCCTTAGTTACGTCATCTTAGTTCTACTTCTTATTTAGTATGAATGGGCAGTGGCATGCCCACTTGTTGAATTCTGTTAAAAAATAGAAAGCATTTTAAGACACAGAATTGATTTTATTTGTGCCTTCGTACCACTAATTTGCAACTCTGAAAAGAATTTAAAAGAGTAGGCGAGTTTTTGGTGTATTTTGTTACATCTGTCTTACTTAGAAATACTTCTCCCGCAAAAAACCCAAAAAAATGTCAATTAGGGCCTTTACAAATGATCCATTTTCTGTGTCCTCTATTTGTTTGCTTTCATAAGCACATCGATCATCAGACCGAAATTGGATCTGAGAGATAGGATCTTAAATTGAATATATTTGGAGAGAGTCAAACTACATATGCGATCGAAAGAAACTAAAAAATATGCCTGCACTTCCAAAATATGTTAAAATATGCGATATTAAGCATAATGCATGTTTACTAGTTCAAATGATCGATAGTGCCGCAGTGTCCTTGGTCAATAAATGGTTCAAGAATCGGGAACAGTACAGACTCACCAAGAGGTTATTAAACTACTCGAATCGGCCGATTATGCTTACTGTCTGATCTACTAAGCGTAAGGCGTTAACCCTTAAGTCCCCTCCAAATGGATTCCTACAACGACACAAATTTCAAGACTTTAACTTTCGCTCTTCGAGCTGCATAAAAAATTGTTTGGGCATCAAAAGACAAAAAATTTTTAATTATCCATGCTGAATTAATCTGGAAACTGTATATCCTGCTCGCTCGAATTGTTAAAAATATATTTCTAATCGGGCGATTTGTTACGCTTCGGGGGAGTCTGAACGTCTCAGTATTTATGTTATACATACCATACATACTACAAGGGATGAGAACATATTTTCGTCCTGATGTCAAATGATTACATATAATGAATTTCAATCGGCGATGACGAATCAATTTAGTTCACCGAGAGAATTTTGTAGGTACTAATCATTGGCATTGCAACATGATCATCAACACATACTCGCACAGATCAGCCAGCACAAATGTTTTGTGATCATCAGCCAACAACTCAATCAATAGAAACGAGTAGAATACCAGGCGAAATCATAAATTCGTTCTTTTGTTTGTAGTTGTTTGGTGTAATAAAAATTGGTAATAATAAAAATAATGTCATGTTTGTTGGGTTATTCTTTTTTTTTAATTTTTTTATTATATAGATTTAAATGCATTCCAGTACCATATATGAAAAGGAAAAACATATGCAGTTAACGACATCGTGACATTCTGCTAATCTGTTGATTTTTTTGCTAAGAGCTGAAGAAAAGTATGACAACATTATCACCATCCAGTAGTGAATGCAGAGGATGCAAAAGGAAAAGGGATTTAAGTGTTGTTCATTTGAAATACTTGTGTGTTATGTTTTATAGTAGCAAAGATCGTTATACTTGCTGGCAAGGCAACCCCCGCCCCCCAAATTCCCCTCCCCCTCCATCGATCTGGTGGTGTCGCCATCACAACATCACACGAACGAGTGTCACTTAGACTTAAGTCGTATTTGCAGCAGCAGCAAAGCAAATATTGCCAAGTTGCTGACGGCCAGCCATTGCTGCTACTGTGGATATTGCCGAACAATGCAAGAAAGATATTGTCACTCAATGGTAGCAATATCCTGAAAGTAATGCCGTTCGTTGTTTGTCCCAACGTCAAGGTGTTGCATTGCGGCTATGGCCTGTTAATCGGTTCCTTTGATTTCTTGTTTCGAAACATGCTTCATTGTCATATTGCTAAGAATAAAACAAAAACGAAAACAAAAATATAATTGAAAAATGAACAATTGATGAAAAAAAAGAAAATTAAATGTAAAAACATGAAATCAACAGGATTTTTTTTTTTTGTGAAATTATGCTGCAAGCCACAAAATCAAACAAAAAAATATAACAAAAAAAAAAAAAAAATTGAAGAATCAACAATAAAAAACATATAAATTGAGGAAAGGACGACATCTCAATTAAGTAGATCGTAGATCTATTTATAGTATTTGGCTATGACCGTAATCACATCATCGCCTTTAAAGCAGTTGTTAATATTAATGTTGCTGTTGTTAAGTATATACATACATACATACATACATACATACATATGTATGTATATTGTTGCTATTGTATTGACTTTTGCTGCTTGATTTTTATATTGATCGCTAAATGAAAGGTGAATTTTGTGTTCAATCGCCAGCGGGAGTTCTTGATACGTCCTTTTGCCGCCGCTTACCATTTGATCCTTGCGATCACACGAACGATCGATCGAACAATCAAACATAAACATCATCGCCATCATTGTGATCGTCATGATCACCACCAAACAAAACGAAAAAACAAAAAAAAAAACCCCCGAATGCAATATGTAAGAAAGAATAATATCAGCAGCCATCTCATTCGTTTGTAGTATGCGCACACACAGCACCAACCAACAACAATAGATATATACCATGTCCGGGGGAAAAACAAAATAGTACCCGTAAATGGTTCAACAACAATTGAAGAGCAAAAATTGCGCGTGTAAAATCAAATATAGCATTAAAATGCGATTATAAAGAACATACACAGATAAGGATGGAACAGCTTCGACAGTGGCAGTCAATCATGAAGCCAAAAAAAAAAAAAAAAAACAATAACTACATACCAATCAACTTCTTAATTACTTCGCCAGCATAAGTTTGAAATACTTGTGTCGAAAATAAGAAGATTATGCACAACAATGTTTCGATTACCTCTCCAGCCATACACAGCCCATGGAGGGCCTAGGCCAATACTCATATACCTACCTAAATATTTATATACATGTATGCTGCATATATATATATATACACTTATGTAGATCGTAAATGGGCTGTGCATTCGTCCAAGTCCGATTAGACTGAACAGGTCTGGAAAATATTGTGATTTCTCTTTACTGTTTATTGAAATATTTAGGAGGGCTTATTTAGCAAAGGTGCGCGCGCCTAATTTGCCAATATTCTGCGAGCTGCTTTCTCTTCTAAACTTGCATGTACATATGTGCTGTGGGTAGCCGATGCCCATCGATATCTTTGATATTATGTAATGGACCAGTCGCGACCTTTTTTTGTAAAGAACACAGAAAAAAGTATTGCGGCTGGTTTGTGAAACTTCAACTTGATAGTTTTTCCACACATTTAACAAAAGTTTGAGCTGCAGCAGTATTGTTTTTGAATGCATTCGGCTGGAAAAATCAATCGTAACAACAACAAAAATAAATAATAAAAAAAAAATTCGAAATGTGGTTTTAGTTTTTACAAATTTTTTTCTTCAATGTATTCGCTGTGGTTGAATGTTTTGTTTGAAGATTATTTCCAATCAAATGATTCTACGTTTTTTTTTTGTGTATTCTTTTATTTTATTTTATTTTTTCTCTCTTTTTTGCTCAAATTAATTCGAGTGGAATTGAATTTGACCAACAAACTTTTCTGTTTTTTTGTTTCGTAATTGCAACAGCAAACTGTGAACAATTCTGTAATTTCCTTACACTAATCACCTCATCAAATCGCATAAGGTACGTTTTTTTTCGGATATTTCATATGTAAGTATATGTACATATGTATGTATATATGTATGTATGTATGTATGTATGTATGTATGTAAGAGTCAAGGACAAATTTGACCACAAATCTATTAGGATTCAAGCAAAGTATAATTATGAAAATCGATTGTTTTTCTTTTCTCCTATGGTATTTTTAATGGTGTCAAAGAAAGTGTCAAGCAAACACTACAAACTATGGTAAGTATTTAACATGGCATGCAACATAAGGCATGAAACATACATAATTGGTTAACCAGATTGCTTAAAAACATGTTTACATATATCCATTGGCCTTGGTGGTCACCAGTACCCAAAATAACGTGGGTAATATGCCATTTCACAGTGCTCAAGGACACGAAAAGACATTTGTGGATTGTGGAAGAGAGTCATTAAGACGATAATGTGTCGTGATGATACAAAAATATTTAAGTACATGTACATTTATTTTTAAGCTCAGCTGGAATAGAAAATATTTTCTAATTGAATGCAGCACAACATGAGCATAAACAAAAAACAATAACGAAAACAATTGTCAAGAAAAAAAAAAAAAAAACTAGAAAATCACAGCTGAATCACAGAGAATCACAGAGAATCAATGCAATATGAACAATGCGCAATATTTTCCCCAAAAGTGCATACAATAAAAAAGACAAAAATACATACATGCTATGTACCTATACTGTGTACCTATACTGCATCGTACTATTTGTATTAGTAATACTTAATATGATCGTTTTCATCGATCGCTTCGGCATTGGGACTGAGCACAGAAATACGTTACAACTCCACGGGACGGCCGGACGACAGGGAAGAGAGCACTGCAAGAAACCGATTTCTCCCATTTACCAATGTGAGGAGGACAGGGTAGAGTAAGTAAAACGAATCGGTCGATCGACTGATCGAATACTGATCAAGTACTGATCGTGCTGATTATTGCAATGCTAATATAAATTGAATTAAGGTTTTTATGTCGCATGATAAATACATACACATGCTATTGTACACAGTATAACAAGCCTTTACCATAAACTTTTACTCTTTTTTCATTTACATTTAAAGGGTATTTTTTTTTTAGAAGTGTGGTTTTCAAGAAGAAATAAAACGCATATGTTATGTCCCAGAATTTAGCTGTATTATAAAAATAAGGATTTGGGCAAGTGGCCGCCGCAGCTGTTTCGAATAAATTCCAGCCGAGAAGCCCAATTTTCGACCACTTTTTGCAGCCATTGGGGTATGCCAGTAATAACGCGCCGAATATACTCTTCCAAGGCGTCAATCGTCTCGGGCTTATATGCGTTGACAAGCGACTTCACATAACCCCACAAAAATAGTCCAGTGGTGTTAAATTGCACGATCTTGGAGGCCACGCCACAGGCCCACGATGCGAGATAATGCGCTCACCAAAAGTTTCCTTAAATAAATTGATTGTTTTTTTTGGCTGTATGGCTGTATGACATGTAGCGCCGTCTTGTAGGAACCAAAGGTCGTCCACATCAACATCCTCCAATTCAGGCCCGAAAAAGTCATCAATCATGGCTCTATAGCGTTCCCCATTGACTGTAGCATTATGACCGGCTTCATCTTTGAAGAAATATGGACCAATGATTCCCTCTGCCCATAGAGCACACCAAATAGTGAATTTTTTAAGATGTAACGGCGTCTCAACAATGGCATGTGAATTATGATCACTCCAAATGCGACAATTTTGCTTATTAACGTACCCATTCAACCAAAAGTGAGCTTCATCGTTGAACAAAATTTTCTTGTGAAAATCGCGCGGACCAAACCATTATTTTGGTAATAAATTTGCATCATTTGCAAGCGTTGTTCGGGAGTAAGTCTATTCATTATGGAATGGCAAACCAAACTTAGCATAAATAAAGTGTCAGCTGTCAAAAAGACCAACTCCGAAAAAAGTATTGCCAGATTGAAAACCACACTTCTAAAAAAAAACAACCAAAAAAAAACACATTCGAACAAATTGAACGATAAATTAGATTTTGCTAGTCAATTTGACTGACTTCATTATCTTTATTTTGATTTGAATTGAGTCGATAGTTTAAATTTTATTGTGCCGTGCTCCAACATTAACATTTTGGCAAAGGATTAGTTTAATTTTTAACCATTCTTGATATAATCTCTTTTGCTTGAGAATACAGGCATGGAAAATTGCTAGATAATTGTCGACATTATCGACAAACAACGATATCGTTAACTATCGATAAATCGACAATTGCAGGGAATTATAGTTTCTTCAGTAGAGTATCGGGTCACAAGATGATGTTGGTACCCACAAATCCGGCTACACTATTCCGATTATGTCAAACGAACAAATGTTTGAAAAGTGGCATTTCAGGCTACATTTTGTGTGTACAGAGTTGTGTAATTCGTCGCTAGTGTAAAAAGTTACATTGATTTGAAAATTAGTGATATATCTGAAGAAATACGCTATGCGATGCGATGCTTTACTACTATAGAAAAGTTAAAGCTGAAAAATTTTTGCGGTTTTATGTGAGAATGCTGTGAGTGAATCTAAGAGTGGTTTGCTCGATTCCGTTCTGAAACTTTCGATATCAAAGATGCACTGAGAGTCACTGAAAAAGCCGATGAAATTTTGCAACTGTTGGAACAAGATCGACGCGCAAACTGGCAGGAGATAGCGGAGGCACTAAACATCAACCATATGACAGATTTGTGGGTACCAACCGCATATACTTACTTACTTACTAATATAAAAAGAATTTTATAAGTAAGTATATTAATGATATTCTTCCTAACTATATTTCGTAGGTTTCAGAGTCGTAGGTGAGAGTTGACTACGAGACGACCTCTGCCAGATAGATTATCTTACTTACTTACTTAGCTGGCGCTACAACCGATGATCGGTCTTGGCCGCCTCCACAAAGCTTCGCCAGTCACTTCTGCTATGCGCGCGCTGGCGCCAGTTGATAAGGCCAAGTGCAGTCAGGTTGCCCTGCACCTGGTCTTTCCAACGGAGATTAGGACGTCCCCTTCTGCGTGATCCTCCACCGTGGTTCGAATAAAACACCTTTCTAGCCGGAGCGCTTTCTTCCATTCGCTCAACATGACCCAGCCAGCGAAGCCGCTGGAGTTTTATACGCTTGACTATGTCAGTGTCGGCGTACAGCTCATACAGCTCATTGTTCCATCTTATTCGAAACACGTCATCCACGCATACTGGACCGTAGATCTTACGGAGTATCTTCCTCTCGAACGCTCCTAACAGTCTCTCATCATTGATGGTCAATGTCCACGTCTCTGCGCCATACATTAGGACGGGAAGGATGAGGGACTTAAAGAGCGTTATTTTCGTCGGTCGAGAGAGGGCTCTACTTCTCAATTGCCTACTGAGCCCGTAGTAACACCTGTTGGCAAGAGTTAGTCTCCGCTTGATCTCAAGGCTGACATTATTGTTGGTGTTTATGCTGGATCCTAAATAAACGAAATCCTTGACGACTTCAAAAGTGTAGTTGTCAACAGTGACATTTTGTCCAAGACGCCGTGACTCTTTGTTTGTTGACACAAGGTATTTCGTTTTGTCCTCGTTCACCACTAGACCCACACGACGAGACTCCCTTTCCAGGTTGGAGAATGCTGCACTGACTGCTCGAGCGTTTTTGCCAATGATGTCAATATCATCAGCGTATGCTAGCAGCATGACACTCTTGTAGAAGATAGTGCCAGAGATGTCGATGTTCGCAGCTCGAATTATTTTCTCCAGCATTAGGTTAAAGAAGTCGCACGATAGGGAGTCACCTTGTCTGAAACCTCTTTTGGTATCAAATGGTGCGGAGAGGTCTGTCCCAATTTTCACTGCGCTGGTGGTGTTGGTCAGTGTCATTTTGCAAAGACGAATGAGCTTTGCAGGGATACCAAAATCAGACATTGCGGCGTACAAGTGATCCCTAATCGTGCTGTCGAAGGCGGCTTTATAATCGACAAATAGATGATGGGTGTCGATCTGTTTTTCTCGGGTCTTTTCCAGGATTTGGCGTAGTGTGAATATCTGGTCGATGGTGGATTTACCAGGCCTGAAGCCACACTGATAAGGTCCAATCAGTTTGTTGACGATGGGCTTCAGTCTTTCGCACAGTACGCTCGATAGAACCTTATATGCAATATTAAGAAGGCTGATCCCACGGTAGTTAGATAGATTATCACTATGTTTAAATTTTGCTTCAATTCTAGAATTTTTTTTATTCGTTTTTTTTTGATATTAATATTAGTGACTGGCCCATTTGTCTCGATTTGTTTTAACAACGTTTCACTTACATCCTCACTAACTCTTTTGAAGATTTACTTTATGACGTGGAGTATTCAGGGTTGCAAAACGTGACAAAGACTTAGGAAAAAAATTATTTTTAACAAATCAATTGGAAAAATTAAAAATAAAAACTTCTTGGTTCATGATTCTGTTCAAGTTCCCCAAACTGTGAATACTTTCGCATTCGATATTATTCTTGAGCTCCTCCAACGTTGTTGGCATAAATCAATCGCCAAAAATTAGCTCCATCGCTGAAGATGATTTCTCGATGAAATTCCGGAATTTCTTCAAACATATGCAGGGTCCAATCGGAGAAGTTTCGGCGCTTCAAATGATCACGAGGCTTCACTTCTTGTGTTAATTTGATTTTGTAAGGGTGTAGTTGGCAAAGATTTTTATAATGTGAACTGCGAGATTCCCAATTCCTGTGAACGGCGTGGAATCGACTGATTTGGCTCCATTTGAACTGAAGCACTAATGGCTGCTATATTTTCGGTACTTCCACCGGTGTGTTGTCTTACTGGGCACATGAAAATTCACTAGTGAATATGTTAACTCGAATTTACCCACAGACTCTCTGGTGGGACGATTATTACTTACAACCGAAAATTAGAGTAAGCGCTCTTAAAGTTGCGACCTAGAATTTCGGTGGTAATTTTTAATAATTTTCCAAATGTTGCTCGTTTGTAAACTTCTTCTTCGTCTTGTTCTTTTAAGGGTACAACACAGCCTAGGTTGAGCTTATCGCATCCTCTAATGAAAGGGACCTACAGTTTTCTACCCAATCCTTACGCCAAAGTGAAAAGTTTTTCTTGGAAAATTTGTAATCTTATGTAGGTATGTCATTGCCTGTCATGAGGTGGTGGCGTGTAGAAATATTATTTTTTCTACCGTTGTTTTTTATTTTGTCTGTGCCGAGGATACTTGAACTCCGGAAACTCTTCATAGAAGACCAATGCACTAACAGTTACACGAGACGGCGACCACATTCATGAACTTCACCATGATAAAAACATATGTACCTATTGAAAAACCCTGTATTACAAAATTGAGATACAAAACTTTTATGTCCCTATTGACATAATTTATTTGAAAAAAGAAAAAAATTTGCTTTGCTTGAACATTATTTGAACTCGTACCCAAATCCGAAACTGTACCCACAGTTATTTGTTGATTGAACCTGAATCGGAAACCCAAGTGTACAAGTATGAAACCGGTAATGATATTTCTGTGTGGCTAGGTGAAACTATTCGCTATTTCAAACCAAATCATTGGCGCCAGTTCTTCGCATTTAGTTCTGTCAACAATATTCAGTTCATAAACAATCAAGTTTCATACAACAACATATTTTTTTTCGCTCGTAAAAATGTCGAAACTACAAACTACGATATGCGGACATCATTGATTTATGTTTCAAATTGAAGAAATCTGCTTTGGTATCTCATCAAATGCTTGTGGAAGCTTACGCCCTAGGTAAAATACAGTGCAACGAGTGGTTCAATAAGTTTAAAAGTGGCGATTTTGATGTAAAAAACGAAGAACGTGGAAGACTAACGAAAAAGTTTGAAGATGCCGAATTGCAAGCTTTACTCGATGAGGATGATGGTCAAACGCAAGAACAACTTGCAGAACAATTATGGTAAATGTGACCCAACAATGCATTTGACATTTCTCAACGTTTAAAAGCCGTGGGATTAATTTTGAAGGTGGGAAAGTGGGAAGATGGGTGCCGCATGAATTGAATGAAAGAAAGCAAGAAAATCGAAAAACCACCTGTGAAATGTTGCTCGCCAGGTACAAAAGAAAGTCATACCAAATCTTCATCGAATTGTTAATGGCGATTAAAAATGGATCTATTTCGAGAATCCTAAACGTAAACGATCATACGATATGTTAAGCCCGGTACACCGGCCAAATCGATAGCAAAGACAAATCTCTTCGGAAAGAAGACAATCTGGTTTGACCTATTGAAACCAGGTGAAACAGTTACTGGTCAACGCTACCAACAACAATTGGCCGATTTGAACCGTGCTTCTAGGCAAGCTAGGCAACACAAAGTGATTTTTCTTGATGACAATGCACCATCACATCGAACAAAACAGACTCGGGAATTGGTAGATTCGTACAGCTGGGAAGCCCTCCCCCAAGCGGCTTATTCACCAGACTTGGCTCCATCTGACCACCACTTATTTTCATCAAGTTTGCTGAGCAACACTTCGATTCGTACGAAAATGTGAAAAACTGGCTCGATGAGTGGTTTGACTCAAAAAAGGAACAGTTTTTTTTGGAGAGGCATTCATAAATTGCCATAGAGATGGGAAAAATGTGTAGCTAGCAATGGCAATTACTTTGAAGATTGAATGTATAACCATTTTTCTTAAATGAAAGTGTATTTTCATAACAAAATTATCGGTTTCATACGTGTACACCGGTAAAATAAGTTATTCCTAAAGTTACCTTAAGCGATTATTGCTGTCGACCATAAATATGATCATGAGTGAGCAGAGGAGCTCAGCTCTTGTGCGGGATTTCATTCACCTAATTTGTAACTAAACTAAAACTAAAAGTGTTGCAGACAACAGCTAATATGCTGAATTAGCTGAATCTTTGTGTGGAAGAATATTGCAAGCCATAAATGCTTGTGCTTCAGGCATATTTCTTCTAATAGTCATGAATGTAGTAAATTAGAACTTGAAACTAAAAGTTGAGAACGGCTTCAGGGGAAGCACTTATACCGAAAATTCCTTTGGGTATAAGTACCCCATATAAGACTCATCATTTCATTTGTTATGCATTTATTTTGGTAATGAAATTAATTTCAATTTCCAAGTGACTGTGATTGCTCAAGAAACCATATGTCGTCATGCACAAGTAAGACATGAACAAAGTAAGAACATACACGGATCTATTGTTATGTTGTGATGT
Organism: Palloptera scutellata; assembly: GCA_958295655.1. Classification (NCBI taxonomy): domain Eukaryota; kingdom Metazoa; phylum Arthropoda; class Insecta; order Diptera; family Pallopteridae; genus Palloptera; species Palloptera scutellata. The sequence continues at coordinate 23,308,573 of OY282452.1, forward strand.
TGATACATTTCCCGCATACAGCTAAACAAAAATTCATGTGATAATAGGAAGATTGCTTAGTATCTGATTTCTGTTTGCTGTCAAAGCTCTTTACTAATATTTTCCTGCTCGTGACTGCTCGCTCATCAGCTCAATGCAAGGAAACTTCTAATTTCAAATGATTCGAATGCAGCGCGGTTCGCTTCGTTTCGGTTCAGTTTCTTTGATGTTGCTTGTGTTATGTGGATTTGTATGTGTGTGTGTTGATGAAATATGAGAAAAGTGTTTTTCTAATTCGCTTCCATGACAACATCATCATAAGCACCAACAGTAATAATAACAAGACGACACCAACAACAATGATACTACGAAATTGTATCAAGTGTTTTGGGTTTTGTAATTAACCGACTTTTGAACACGTTGCAGCTAAAATAAATACAAAACAACTAACACCAACACAACATTCTGTAAGACGGTTGTTGGAAGGGACAACGGCAACGTCGACAACAACGACAATGACAACAACGACGTGGAAACTACTAGGGATATAGGGAAAGACAGACACTGTGACAGGAATTTCGGATGCATGCCGAACCGACGCGGTAACTAAAACGATAAGTTTAAAGCCATGTACGCACACACACTTATTCCATAAGTACCATATTTGTGGAATATGCTTAGACTGGGATTGGAGGCGTAGCATCAAGTGAGTGAGTAAGTAAAAGAGCGAACAAGCGCGAGTGAGTGAGTGAGGGAATGAGTAACCAGCACAAGATGTTTCCTTTCAAGAAAGTATCAAATTTCCTTCAACAACGCAGCAAATGAAAGGCCCCTTCTATGTAAATACATGCACACATGCATATGTACATATGTATGTAAGTGTATGTATGCACAAGTAGACATGGACGCGGGCATCGAGCGTGTATTGAGCGTAAGCAATTTTGATGTTTAACACACACATTAGCCGCAAACATGACAAGGCGCCCTGTCATAATTTGGCATCAACATTAAATTGTGATTTTATTTATTTTCGTTTCATCTGATCATTAACTTCTCTTGTGTCTAAATGATCAAAGCGTTTTGAATATATACCATATTTTGGTTACACGTTTAAATCTTAATTAAAGAAATAATATATACACTCTTTTAAGTGTTTATTTATAACTAGCTTGTTTTAGCTTCTTATGCCAAATTATAGTTATAGACCCATCAACACGTCTTCGATTGGTTTTGCCGCCACAATAATGCGTCAATTTGATAGGCCAAGTGCAGTCAAGTCCCTCTTTCATCGGGTGTTTCCAACGGAGATTAGGTCGTCCCCTTCTGTATGCTCCTCTATCATGGATCGAATAGAATACCTTCCTAACTGGGGCGGTTTTCTTTCATTCGCTTGACCATGACCTTTTCTGATTGGAGAATGCAGTAGTGACTGCTTGCGCATCGAGGTCAATGATATCTCTATCATCAGTGTATGCTAGTAGCATGACACTCTTTTAGAAAATAGTGTCAGAGATGTCGATATTTGCAGTTGGTATTAATTGCTTCAGCATAAGGTTGAAGAAGCCGGACGACAGGGTACCACCTTGTTTGAAACCTCGCTTGGTATCGATTGGAGCTGAGAGGTCAGCCACAATTTGCACTGCACTGGGACTATCGGTCCGTGTCATTTTGAAAAACAGGAATGAGCTGTGCGGGGATACCTAAACCATATATTGGAGCATACAAGTTATCTCTAATCTTGCTGTTGAAGTCAGCATTATAACCGACCCGGGCCCGTGGAGAGAAAATGCTGGTCCGGGGGAAAAAGATGTTCAGACTCAACTTTTAAAATGCATATGGAAAAATAGACAAATTTCAACAGAAGCTATTTTTAAATAAATTTTTTTTGCCGACAGACCATCCACGTCGCTTTGAATACGGCCAAACAGTCGCCCGAATGGTTGACGCTGAACCTGATTTTTAGAATTAAATTTTGATTACCGACGGGGCCCATTTCAAACTCTCTGGGGCCGTTAACAAGAAAAATTACCGCATTTTGGTAGCTGAGAATCCACTCGAGATCCATGAAACACCATTGCATGACCAAACATGTGCCAGCTTGGGCCGAAACCATAATTGGGCCATTTTTCTTCAGAGAAGGCGAAACAGTCGATGGGAATCGATATCAGTGGATGTTAGCTCATTATGTCTGCCTACAAATGGGTGAAAAAAGTCTGGAGGGTTACTGGTTTCAACATGCCACACTGTAAATCAAACAATGCAGTTTCCGCAACGAAAATTCCATGGAAAAATTCTACAAAGTGTACGCCAGCAAACCTCAGACCATTGACGACCTCAAGGTAATCTTTTGTGCTGAAATCAAAGCGAACATTCGCCCGAGATTCTCGAAAAAATTATGGAAAACGCAGCAAAAAGGGCACATTCTGCTGTGGTCAATAACGGTGGCCACTTGATTGACGTTGTTTTCACGAACTAGTCCAAATAAATTGTAAGGGCCAAATTAAATGAAAATACCGCATATATGGGAATCGTTTGGTTTTTTTTTAAGTTATTCAATATTCGAATACCGACATAAAAGATGCCGCACCCTGTGCTAGACTAATATGATTATATTTCAGTTTGGTCAATGTTGTTTCAGTATTCACTTCCTTATGAGTGAGTTATATCTGTTACCTAATCGTTGCTTTTTTTTAGTATCCTGATTTTGTGTTTATGGGATTTTTAGTTTTCGACGAGGTATTTGATTTCGATCAGGTAGATGATATTCTTCATAGATATGAGTAGTATCGCGCTATCCATGTGTCCGATTTGCGCCTACGGGCTAGAACTACCTGCAACGAGCGGTGTCCTCTGCATCACCAGCGAAAGATTTAGTTTGCGGGGCAGGAAAAGAGTTTGGACTCATTATTCCAGTTACGCTGTATTCGTGTCATTAGTCATGTTTTTTTTTTGGACGAGGAAAGCATGGAAAGCCCCTGTCAGTGTGAGACCACCCACTAAAGCCACCTCACATTAGTCATGTGTGTATGGTTTTAAGTGTGTGTGTGTGTGTGTGCGTGTGCGTGTGCGGTGTCAATAATATAAAATGTTGGTAGTTGTCACAAAAGCTAAACGCCTAACACTACAGCTTCGATTACTCTCAAGCCAACTGTTTCAAGCTAAACTTTTTTTCAATTTCAATGTTTCATAACATCGTCATCATAATCAACACACTAAAATGTAAAAAGAAAAACAAATAAAAAAAAGAAACAATGATTACAGCCAAGGGCTTTAGCAAAATGGCACGAACCAATTCATTGTGTCAGCCAGTGTGTGCTTCGCTTTTTGTTCATCTAAATCCCCTTCGATGAGGCAGAAATGACGAAAGGGGAACGAACGCGCACGTGACTGCTGCGTAAACAGATTTTAGATTTCGCTTAGATGAGCATAATTACGTTAAATATGTTGTTGATGAAGTTGATGATGTTGCTGATTAAGTTAATGGTTGTCGGTTGCCAGTTGCTGGTTGTTGGTTGTCGTTAGTCGTTAGTTTCTTGTTTGTTTGTTTGTGTGTTTTGGTACGGTTGATTGTGCAATATGTTTATTTTATCATTTCGTGGGCGATTCGCTGTGCAAGTGGGTGAGAGTGCGTGATGGTGATAAATGTTGTTTTGTTTTGTTTTTTAATTGTTGTTGAATATATTTGCATTCGGTCATTAAACATTCACACCATTGCCTCAGACAGTAAATCTATGTACTTATGTTTGCTTTTATTGTTCTGGTTGGTTGGTGTTCTTGCCAAGTCACCTTTCATTGAGACAATAATACTTACTCAATTTTTTGTTAGCATCTTCCTTTTTTGAGGCATCGGGTTTTCACAATTGCATACTTACATCGTTTTGCTGATTCCTTCGAATACGATCATCAACATCATGTCACCATCATCATTGATTTCATGGAGGATTGGCCACATTCCGCTTTTTCTTCTTTTTGTTTTTTCTTTTTTTGTGAAAAGTTTTTCAACAATGTACTCGTCGTTGTTTCTGCGGCATACTTGAGATCCCTTCGGTTTTTTTTATGTCAGTGGAAGCTCAACCTCGAGTTCGATTTGCCATTGAACACAGTTGCCTTCCTTCCTTCCTTCCTTCTTCCACACCGCCTCATGCACCTTGCTGACGCTTCAACAAAAACACTTTGACACATTTGTGTTTGTGTTTCGGTTTACTGTTTCCGTTTTTTAGCATGAATGATGAATACATACAGAACTTCAACAACATAAGCAAATGCACACTAGAATGGACCCGGAGAGATGGAAAAGAGAGAAGGGTGAGAGAGAAAAGAGTGAGTGCGAGTGTACCGCAGTACGTGACAAAAAACAAAAGAAGGCACTTGCACGATTCCCTTGCATCGTATGACGGTTGCCCCTGCACTGTGACAACTTTAGTGTTGTCAGGCAGACGGACGGACAGACAGACGTGCGACGGACCGACGAATGTACGATTATGCAAGTAGTTACAAAATATTTTCGCTGTGCATGCGATGAACTCACCACAAATAAAAACTTACAAATTTGTAATAGCAACTACGTTGACTTGGCTTCACCATCGCTCTCACCATCATTGTTGTCGTTGCCATCATCATCATCATTATCAACATCATCATCTTCTATGTACGAGTACGTATGGTATACATACAACAAGAAAAAAAAAGATAACAATAACAACAACAGCCTTTTGTTGTGCAACTTTCTAATAGGAAGGAAACATCCACTTTGCCTCGTAAGGGTAAAATACACACAGAATGTGATCAAGCATCCTAATGTTTTATATGTGTATGTATGTAAATATGTAGTTGCAATATACATACATACACTAGCGGATCAATAGTTTGAGGAGGCGATAGTTTGAGGAGGCTATAGTTTGAGGAGGAGGATTTGAAATCTTCTCGTTCCTTCAATACGTTTTTTAGTTCATGAACAGCAATAATAATGGCAGCCACCTCGAGGTTCCAAGCTGAGCGGCCCCAAAAACTTGTAGTTAGTATTGAAAACTAGAAAATATATCCGAAAATGCTCTTCTTAGCAACTGTAACGGAAAACTAGCTAAAATAATGATTTTAAAGGCGAAGCTATTTTTTGATGGGTTCTTACTTTACTTACTTTTAATGGCACAACAGCCCATTGAGGGCCTAGGCCGAGCTTTTCGCATCCACTCATGTTGTGCGTGTTATATTTGTACATGAATGGAAGGGATCTACAGTTTAATGCCGAATCCGAACGGCGAAGTGAAAAGCTTTTCATAGCAATTTTTACTCTTGTAGGTTTGCCATTGCCTGCCAAGAGGTGGTGCCGTGTAGAAAAATTATTTTTTTCTATTTTGTTATTTTATTTTTATTTTGCCTGTGCCGAGATTCGAACCCCGGACACTCTGCGTAGCAGTCCAACGCACTACCACTACGCCACAGCGACCACTGTTGATGGGTTCTACTAAACTTTTATATTAATTTATAATAAGCAATAAGAAGTAAATAGATTTTGAAAATTAACTTTTACACATATCGGTGAGGACGATATGAGTTAATTAGACAATTGTTTAAGGGTCCAAACAACGTATTGAAGGCTTTGAAACGCCTGTAATTTCTATTACATACAAGTCGATCGGCTCCAATATGAACATCGCTTGTTAGTTAGTCGCAGTGGATTGACCTGCTAAAAAGTAGCCTTACCAGATGTACAAGAATAAAACCGCAAATGTTTTTTTTTAAATACTCGTTTATTTAAGAAAAATGGTTATACATTTAATCTTCAAAGTAATGGCCATTGCTAGCTACACATTTTCCCCACCTCTCTGGCAATTTGTGAATGCCTCGCCAAATAAACTGTTCGTTTTTTGAGTCAAACCAGTCATCGAGCCATTTTTTCACATTTTCGTAAGTGTTGCTCAGCAATTGCGTGCCCCATTGATGCAAATAAGTGATGGTCTGATGGAGCCAAGTCTGGTGAATAGCCGCATGGGGGAGGGCTTCCCAGCTGTACGACTTTACCAATTCTCGAGTCGGTTTTTTTTCGAGGTGATGGTGCATTGTCATCAAGAAAAATCACTTTGTGTTGCCTAGCTTGATATTCTGGACGTTTTTGGCGCAAAGCACGGTTCAAACGGATCAAATCGGCCAATTGTTGTTGGTATCGTTGACCAGTAACTATTTCACCTGGTTCCAGAAGCTCAAACTAGACAACACCTCGCTGATCCCAGAAAACACAGAGCATTGTCTTCTTTCCCAAGCGATTTGGCTTTGATATCGATTTGGCCGGTGTACAGGGCTTAACATATCGTATGATCGTTTACGTTTACGATTCTCGAAATAGATCCATTTTTAATCGCCATTAACAATTCGATGAAGATATGGTATGACTTTCTTTTGTACCTGGCGAGCAACATTTCACAGGTGGTTTTTCGATTTTCTTGCTTTCTTTCATTCAATTCATGCGGCACCCATCTTCCCACTTTCCCACCTTCAAAATTAATCCCATCGCTTTTAAACGTTAAGAAATGTCAAATGCATTTTTGGGTCACATTTACCATAATTGTTTTGCAAGTTGCTCTTGCGTTTGACCACCATCCTAATCGAGTAAAGCTTGCAATTCGGCATCTTCAAACTTTTTCGGTGGTCTTCCACGTTCGCCAAAATCTCCATTTTTAAACTTATTGAACCACTCGTTGCACTGTGTTTTGCCTAGAGCATAAGCTTCCATAAGCATTTGATGAGATACCGAAGCAGATTTCTTCAATTGGAAACAGAAAATCAATGATGTCCGCATATCGTAGTTTGTATTCGACATTTATACAAGCGAAAAAATTTTTGTTGTTGTATGAAACTTGATTGTTTATGAACTGAATATTGTTGACAGAACTCAATGCGAAGGAGCCAATGATTTTGTTTGACAGAGCCTATATTTTTACCTACCAACACAGAGATGTAATTTGCGGTTTCATACTTGTACACCATCGTATTTAATCAAAATTACTTCCTTGGCTGGCCTTACAATAGCCCTTACGATCAACCCAATTTTTCAGTATATTTTCGACAGTATGGAGCTGTACTTGAACGATGGCTGCACAAAATTTGTTAACCGCAAATGGAAAACTAATTTTTCGTCCTAATACCAATGACATTAGATCTGCCACACTCAAAATTACCAATAGATTAAATTCCCACTGTTAAAGTTTAATGGAATGTGAAACATTTTTGACATTAAGTTGGAAAAATGATATCCATCTAATCAACACCTCCCGAGTTGATGCACATTTGTGCTCGTTTTACGGTATTTTGAATTGTTTCTGCTCGCAAAACATGTGATTTCTTCTTCAATGTTGACTTGCAAGATTTCTTGTGGTGAACGGGAGATTTCAAAAAGCGCCAAAGGAAGAAGTCTGGAAATCGCCGAAACGGGAGATCATATGGCCTGGAAAATTGAGTATCAAAATCTCTATCGTTGTTATGACCGAGTTGTGTAGTTACCGCTTCATTGCTTGTTGACAACTAAATCAATCTGTCTACAACATAAATGTCGAAGTACAATGACATGTGACGTTATTTGCAAAAATTATGGCAAGGATTTACTGTTTCAGTTCATTCATTATAAATTGCTTTCAAAGCATTTAACTTTGAATTCTTTATGTTATGTTGTATTAAATGTTTTCATTTAATTTTCGTGACAACTCTACCATATTTATGGTATAAGTAGTTTTGAAGTTTATTTCTTTAGAATCGATTTTGTATTTGCGAGGGGGTCAACGATGATCGTGACAAAACGGAAATTGTCAAGGAAATTTGAGGCAGCGCCTTCTATCAATCAAGTATAAAAAATGAGGATGCTTAAATATGTACTACATACAAGTAAATGATGGGCAACACATATGGATCCACTATGCGCCCTCTATCAATCGATAAAAGAGTCGTCTATCCCTATATCGATTGATAGAGGGCGCTGATTCGCATATGATTCATACTCGAATGATAGAGGGCGCTGCCTATCAGTACCTAGTAAAATTTGACATTTCAATTTTACATTTCAAACAAAAATCGTATAGATTGAAAAAAAACACACGCAAGGCACAAACAAATGGCGATTGTGTTACAACAAAATTTAGATTCTGCTATCTTGAAAAAAATACGAAAAACCAGCACTGAGAGATCGCGAGAGTGTAGATTTCAGAAGGCACTTGAGACACAGAAGAATTCGAATTTCATTGAAAAACAACTCTCAAAGACTAATGCGTAGAGGCAGCATGAATGGCAAATGAGTTCATTAGAGCCAATATTTGCATCAACACTCATCTCATTAAATCCCGACGAAGGTGCTCCGATTATACAGCACCAGGCAGTCATTGACGTTGTCGAATTCCCAGCTTCCCAACGAAAGAGAACGTCAGAAGGTTTACTTGGTAACTTGTCCGGAAATCTTTCTCCGTGAAAAGAAATCAACTGGCATCAGCACAACAAAACATAGACGAGATTTGCTAAGTTTATAGTCAACCTCATAACATTGACGAGGTGATGTTGGTAAGATTATAATTATACTGATGTAGCAAATATTTCATTCCATTCATGTACAAATATAACACGCACAACATGAGTGGATGCGAAAAGCTCGGCCTAGGCCCTCCATGGGTTGTTGTGTCATTAAAAGTAAAGTAAGATGTAGCAAATAAATTCGCATGCTTTGAGTATGAATATTTTGATTGAGTTGATGATTTTTCAGAGGGCGTTGCATGCATTAGAAATGTAAATGATCAAAATGAAATTAATCCAGATGTAGCACACCTGGTATCAGAGAATCAGCAAATTGATCTATAAAAGTCTTATCGTTTGCCATATATCATAAATCAGCACATTCCTTCGTCCACGCCTGTAATGTCTGCGATAGACTCTGGTTTTTACAACTTTACTTAACCTAACCTGAAAACCCAAAACGATATTTCAAAACTCGAAATTAATCGCATGTTCGTGTACCGATGCATAAAATTTTTTGAGGAAACTGTAGATATCAAAGACCGCCACCGATCGAGCCGTCCACGTACAGTCCGCACGCCGCAAGTCGTCAAAGTCGTCAAATCAAGAATTCAGCGAAATCCACTCCGAAAACAGAAAATCAAGGCCCGTGAGATGAATATCACGCCAAAGTCTATGAGTTGAATTATTAAAAAAAAAAGACTTGGGGCTTGGTCCCTTCAAACGTCGCACCGGATATTTGTTAACTGTAGTTTTGGAAAAAAATAGGTTAGAAAAGTCCAAACGTATTTTGGTGAAGCACGCTGATAACTTGCACAGAAAAATCTTGTATACAGATGAAAAAATTTTTACAGTACAGGAAAAATTTAACAAGCGAAATGACAGGGTGTATGCACGTTCATCTAAGGAAGTATCTGAACGGGGGTGTCTTTTACGATGGGGTCACTGACTTGCATTTCTCCGAACAAGGGGTCAAAACTTTAGCCAAAGTTTAAAACAATCTCCGTGCTAGGGTTCCCAGAAAAGTTCGAATTACATGGGCCAAGCAACATTAAATACCAAATAATCCGTTAAGAGTAAAAGTTCAGTGGCGAAATGTACTTTGGACCGATACGACGAAGATAAATTTGTTCGGAATGGATGGCAAAACCTTTGTTCGTCGTCCCCTAGGCCAGGCTTACAATCCGAGGTATACTAAATCTACTGTAGAGCATGGTTGTGGCAGCCTGATGCTATAGGGTTGCTTTTCCTGGTATGGAGTAGGGCCAATTTTTCGTATTGAAGGAATTATGCGAAAGGAGAGCTACGTAGATATTTTACAAAATACTATGCTACGATGGGCTGAGGAGAATATGCCGCTAAAATGGCATTTTCAACAGGATAACGATCCTAAACACACAGCCAAAGCATACGAAAAATTGGTTTCAAACACAAAAATATTCGATATTTTGGAGTGACCGTCTAAATCTTACTTTACTTACTTTTAATGGCACATCAGCCCATGGAGGGCCAAGGCCGAGCTTTTCCCATCCACTCATGTTGTGCGTGTTATATTTGTACATAAATGGAAGGGACCTACAGTTTAATGCCGAATCCGAACGGCGAAGTGAAAAGTTATGTACACTCACCATACCATTTATGTCATTATGCAGAACCAAAGGCGGTGTTTCTATTATTTTGGCCATGGCTGTATGTATCCTTCACCTAGTCGAAGTTTGATTGGTTTACAAACTGCTCCAAAAACACATATCTGCCAACTAGTTGTGCCTAGGACAACACGGTGAGGAAAAACACCAAATGTGGGATTATATGTGGTGTTCTGTAAACCGGTTGGCTTTCCTACAGGGTAGGTACATATTATATTTGTATATGAAGCTATGAGAAGCATTTGTAGTTGTAGCAGGTAGATGGTGCTAAAACAGCATGGAAAATTTATTTCTTTTTAATTAAAAGCAAATATTTGTGTTAAAGATTTATGAGGAAAAAACCAAAAGGATGAGGTTTTCCCATTGACTATAAAGGCATTTTATATTCAGCTTTTAAAATGCACATACCATACTCGTGGCTATTGTATGGTATTATTTGTTTTGATTTAATATTTAATGAAAATAAACGAATATTACAATCGAAGTATGCATGTATGGTAAACATTCGGGAAGTCTTACATACTCGTATTTCAAATAGGAGCCTGCCCTTTTTTTTAGCAGCAATTTTATTTTATTTTAATTTGCTACTTCCTAACTGAATAATGCTAAAATTAGAAGAAAATATGTTTCTTTGTTTATTAATTAACTTTTAAAATTTCAATTTTAACGTAAAGTTCTATAAAGTCTTTTTTCGAAACGAAGACTAACAAGAAATTGTGCAATTATGAGATCAAGTCGATCTCATAAATTTCGCGTCGTCTATTCTTCACTTTTTACTAATGAAACTGCATATAGTATGTCATAAAGATACATATAAATATGTATGTATGTGTGTGTGTGTGTGTGTATGTACTTATGTGTTCACTTCATTCCATATGGACGCAGGCATCAATTGTGCTCATTTTCTAATCCTAAGCTGTGATATTTCAACATAACATTTTAATAGTTGGATCAGTGGATTAGTGTCGATGCGGTGTGATGATGTCGATGCGGTGCGTTGATGTCTGGTGTGGTGCCACCACACTCAAGTGTGAACTATGCATATGCACTTCAGAACGTCGCGCTACGCTGCACACTCGAAAGTGGTGGTTGCTCCCCCCGCTTCGTCTGTTAATTTCACATTAAATATTACAGTATCGCAATTATATGAGCTGCTGATATTTTTATGCTACTTCCAAACGCAATATGTGACACTCACACATTTCTTAAATAGGCATCAATGTTTAATAAACAACTATTAATGACTTCATAAATTGGTGACAAAATATTTTCACCCTTCAAAATAATAACATGTGAATAATGTTGGATTAAGTATTTTTGAAGTTAAATTATAAAATGAAAACTCATTCGACTTTTTCATGTGCGAGTTTGCTTAAATATTGAACAAATCTATATATATAAAAATGAAGATATGTAATGTGTGTGATTAATGATCTCAAAAACGGTTCGATTTGTTTCAAAAATTCAAATTTCATGTTAAACTACATGCTTTTCTGACGGACATAGGCTATTTATTCGCCCACTGCCACTGCCACGCCCACATAAAGAGTAAAGTGCCTACAACTTTTGAACCCCTTAACGCATTCACTTAAGCGAGCTGCGTTCAATTATGATTCGACGATTGATTACACTTTACATCGAACTGTAGTTATGGGTGCTATGGATGACGTATGTAATCATTGCAAAGCATACAAATTCAAAAATGAGCCACCACGTTTATGTTGTGCTAATGGAAAAGTCAAATTACCGGCATTGGAGCCACCTCCAGAACCATTATCTCTTCGATGCAGCACAATATCTGGAGAGTGAAATTAATCACCAACTATTACTCTTGCAACTTCATCCATTGTTGGAGCATTAAATCTTCTGGCATGCTCTCCACATGGTACTTTATCGGCCTTTATTACAATTTTGTGTTTATCAGTAGGCATTTGGTCGAGAGCAGTACGGAAAAGTCGAACCAATTCATTATTCTCTTAAAGGAAAGTTTGGATTCGTTCAATAACATCTCGCTTCAAATTCGAACTAATTGAACATCGACGATAAACTTGCTGATCAGAATTACCATTACCAAGGAAATAAATTTGTAAAAACTGATACTCTGTATTAGAAAAGGGCAATAAAGAACCCAAGCTGTGATATATTTGTCCTTGGATCTAGGGGGGGGGAAAAACAATCAGAAGCGGGAAAAACATTGTTGTGAAAATCATTTTCATAATTGTCAAATTCATTTTCATTTCGAGACCAATAGCATTTTTCCATGTTGTTCATGCAAATTACCTTGAATGTGGTCACAAAATTGTTACGAATAATATCCGTTGCACCGAATGAAGTCATTCGGAAATATGATTGTAAGATTGAATGTTTGCCAAAAAAAGGCTTTGATTCAGGGCGCACCACCTAAAACCAATGAGCGTAATGGTTCTGGAGGTGGCTCCAATGCCGGTAATTTGACTTAAACTTTAAATTTAAACTGCTTTGAATTACTTTTTTAGTTACGCACTGTGAAACGTGCATGGGGTCCGCTAGTTTAGTATAAAAATGAAATTTCTAATAAAAATTAAAAATTTCAAATGCCTTCTCTATAAACCATATACAATACCTACATACATACATATGCACATACTTATACATACATATAGTACATGCATAAATATGTATGTATATGTGTAGGTATGTTAAATAGACATCATCATTCGTACAAATTGTAATGATAACAAAAGCGTCGAATCGAATAATAAATATCGGTGAGTATGCAAGTATAAGGGATAGGGGATGGTGGAGCGTGAAGAGGGGGGGAGGGGCGGGGGAGGAAATGAAATAAAGAGCACCGACAACATGTGCGAAATGATTTTTGTTTGACAGAAAATTCCGGCGTAAAACATTTTAAGTAGTGTTTTCATTTAAAATAAACGAGTTCCCAACATTCGTCCCACCGCCACCAGACATCTTCGCCACCAGATGAAAGAGTCAACATGCCGATCGCGAAACTACAGTCTTACCCCCCATTATTCATTCGTTTGATCTGTTGAATTTATTGGAAAATTTGTTGACGTGAGGTATGCATTGATTTTGGGGGGAATACTGTTTTTATTTTTATTTTTATTTTTCACGCCACACCACACCACACCACACTACACCCCGTTGCCTCACATTCCTCCACATTCCCACATTAAATTCAGTATAATTATTTGTTTACATGTTTATTCGTTAGCAAAGTACAATTGTTTTTTCATAGTTATTTTCTAAGAAGTGAAGAGTCTGTTGATGAATATGCTAAAATTATGAAATGCATACATACTTCACGCAGTCTGCTTACTCACTTTAGATGGTACGAGTATCCTTTAGCTGATGGCAACTCTGGAGCTATAATTTTAAATTTGATTTCGTGATATAAAGGAATTTTTTGTTTTTTATGAGAAGGAGAATACTTACATAGGATAGAAGAAACTAAGGGGTGAACCAAAAAAAGTTTTAGAAATTTTACGGAGACACTGAAAACCAACCAACAGTCAGATTTTACTCAAATAAAGTTCATAAAGTTTATTAAGCAATTTTTAAACCATAATTCACATTGAAATTGATTTAAATGTTATTAGCGGCTGTAAAATTGTTTAACATTTTTCTTAACGTTCTTAGTTAGAGACTGGACAATAAGTTCGGTGACTTCTGCTTAGGCTTGATTCCATTGATTTCGGAATTTTCTTAGGGGTTGCTTCATTATAGCCCAATATCTTTCAATAGGCCTAAGTTCCGGGCAGTTGGGAGGATTTGCCTCTTGTGGAACCACTGTGACATTATTTTCGTTATACCATTCCATAGATTGACCTGGAGTAATGACTTGTGACAAGGTCTGGTTGAAACAAAACGGTTTCTTTGTGCTGTCCAATAAATGGTAGAAGGCGCTTTTGCAGGCATTCTTCTATATAAATTCTGGAGTTCGTTGTTCCTGTCGTAATGAACGGCTTGGTTCGGAGACCGAAAGTGCAAATAGCTTACCAAACCACGGAGCGTTTTAAAAATTTGGTATATTTTACTTCAGAGTATTTTCTGGGTATTGCATCCCTATTCTTTGTTGTAAAATAGGCATTCCCAGGCAACTGGTTGAAGTCCGTTTTACATTAGGTCTCACCATCGAGAATCACGCAATCGAATTTGGTTACGTAATACAGCTTTCGGGTACGCGTCTTCGCTATTTTTTCCATTGCTTCCGACCGGTCAGGTGCTTTCTGCTGTTTGTAGGTCCTTAATCCTTGACTTCGCTAATATTGTATTTCAGTTATTACGATGTATAGCTGCAACATCTCGCGTCGACCTCGTGGGATTAACCCGATATGTACTAAAAATCTTTTACAGCACTTCTGGGTTATTTGGACCCTTTTTTCTTCCGGATCCTTCCGTTCTGCAGATGGAGTTTCTCGCTTTGTAGTTGTTTATGACGTTATAAGCCGTCGCTAAACTCGCTGTCCTTTCTCTTGCAATGCTTAGTCTAGACTTCGGCTTATGAGTCAAGTAAATGCCCAGTATTAATTTGCAGCTTTGTTCTTGTTGGCTCCACATGTTGATTTAAGTAAATCCAAGATGAAAATGACTAATATAAAAAAAAACTGCACTCTTCACAGATACTTTCACTTGAAGATAACGGAGTCCTAACTCTTGACAATTGCGTATAATAGATACATAAAAATTTTAAAATTTTTCTGTTTCACACCTTAGTTTCATTTGGCCTGATACAATAATTTATTCCATACAACTGGCGGCATGCCCACTAAAAAATATTTTAGTACAATGCCTCCGGTAGTTCGCGTACAGACGTGTTAGATTCAGTTTCAGTCTTGCGCGTACTCGCTAAAGCATAAATTCACGTTCTGTTCAGTTCGGCCATAATTTTTACCGAACAATTGAAGTGTGCAAAAATGCTTGTTGTTGTGGTGCGCACTACGAACTGTAAGATCTTTCTTATATGTCCACAGGTCCAACATTCGACAGAAATTTTAGTATTGATCCTATATACTTCTATAGAATTCAAATTAACATCTGGTATTCGATGGTTGATGCCTTCTACAAGTATGCATATGTGCAGAGCACTGTCCAGGCTACTCTAGTCCAGTAGTCTCTATCACAGTTCTTGGCTTTAGTGCTTTGCTAACTTCCCGTCCATGCGATCGTAGTTTTTTTACTTTTTATTGTTAGAATGTGGCGTTCAATGTCTTTAAGTCTAGGTATATTCCTCTTGATGAGCCAGTCCCAGTTGAGATGCGGTATAAGTGTCCACTAGTATGTTAATATGATAATGGTTTGCCGATTATGGGTATAGGCTTATTATCACGGTAAACCCACATTAATTCAATGAGTAAGCTATAATACAGTACTGTCATTCCTGACTGCCAACAAGTCTAATGGACATGGGCTATGCAGGATTAGGGGAGGGGAAGGTTGTAGTATTTTCCCTATCCAGTCTAGATCCGTAGTTTTTGTAAGAGTAGGGTCACCTAGCACAGGCTCTGGCTCCTCACCATGCACTAACAGTCCTGGTAAACGAAGGGCTAGTACTTCTGGAAAACTAAAATCGCAACAGTTTACCCTGCAGTGGACTGCTTGACCATGTTTTTGTTGTTATAAGCCTAACTAATATCATCTTTTCAAGTTTAATTTTCAAGACATCATTAATCCATTATTGATATGAAAACAGGAATCCCAAAAAAAAAAACTGTTTTTTAGACGTGCTAATAGAGCACTTTTCACATATTCTGATAGACCATGTTCAAATTAGCCTCAGTGAGCCAACTCATTTTGACGTCTGCGGGCTCATGGTGGAAGTGGATAGAGAAAAAGTTTCTTGAGGCGACAACGTGAGAAAGTGAGGTACGAACATTAGAGAGAGTGGACCCTTGACAAGATGAATGAATATGGTCATAGAAATGACTAAAATTTCTAGAAATGACCTGAAATAATTAGGATTTTTAGACACAGAAGTTTCACTTCAATAACTTTTATCTTTTCCTATTGTACATAACCTCATTTAAATACAATTATTATTTAAAGAGCCCTTAAAATATGTTTAGCTTTTTGATGAGTAAACTAAATTTCAATTCCTCTCCTTTGCAAGTTTTTTGAGGATTTGCCTCTTTTGGGACCAATAACTTTTATCTTTTCCTATTGTACATAATCTCATTTAAATACAATTATTATTTAAAGAACCTTTAAAATATTCCTCTCATTTGCAAGATTTTTGAGAATGGGAATACTTTTTGGGCTGTTTGGGGTTCAGCCTCGTTGTAGTATGGAAATTCAATTCTATTCAATCCCATTCAATAATTCAATATAATGGAAATGTATTTTTTCTTAAGTTCTTGCAGAAAACTCTAATACAGTACGTCTGATGTTCAAGATTTATTCATACTCGTAAATGCATTTTTATTTCATCTTTTAAAAAAATCATAAAATAATAACAGAAAAAGTGGTAGAATGGTAAAAAATTGTAGTAGAACTTATAGTAGAAATAAAAGAAAATGCTGTACTGTATTAGAAAGTGATAGAAAAGTCGTAGAAATCAGTAATAAAAATAGTAGTAGAAAATGAGTAAAAGAGCAATCTAAAAAGTAGAGAAATATTTGTTGAAAAGAAGTAGAAAATAATAGTAGAAATATTTGTGTAACAGTAGTAGAAAATAATATGTAGTAGACAAAGTAGTAGAAAATGGAGAAGAAACAAAGAATAAAATGTATTAAAAAAAAAGCAATAGAAAATAGTAGTAGAAAAATAGTAGTAGAAAATAGTTGTAGAGAAATAGTTGAAAATAGTAATAGTAAGTAGTATTAGGAAAATAGTAGAAAATAGTAATAAAAAATGGTAGTAGAAAAATAGTTGAAAAGTAGTATAAATTAATAGTAGAAATATTTGTATAACAGTAGTAGAAAATAATATGTAGTAGACAAAGTAGTAGAAAATGGAGAAGAAACAAAAAATAAAATGTATTAAAAAAAAAGCAATAGAAAATAGTAGTAGAAAAATAGTTGAAAATATTAATAGAAAATAGTAGTAGTAGTAGAAAAATAGTAGAAAATAGTAATAAAAAATAACTGCTTGTAGAAAAATAGTTGAAAATAGTTGTAAAAAATAATAATACAAAAAAGTTAGTTGAAAATAACCAAAAATCAATATAAGTTCATGCTGGGTTGCGTCGTAATGTCGATGTTACGTCACGTAGTCACATTGCGTCGTACGCTATTTCACCATATGGCTTTTAAACTTTTGACATTTTCTTACCTCAACATTCTGACACTAAAAGGGAAATATGTAAGGTAAAAACGAACAAGTTCATAAAAATAAATAGGAAATAAAGCAATAATTGTTTTGTTAAATTTCCAAATGCAACATACACAACGTAAATACAAAAGGGACAATGGAACTCAACGACTACGGTATCGGCACTCATTCCACAGGGAACCATCACAGTGAAATTGTAAGTGTGAAGCACAATACAATGCAATGCTTGGAACAATTGACGGCAGGATATTACATATTTATTTTAGTCAGAGCAAACGGAAAAATACAATGGAAATGGTTTGGAGCAGATACAGGCAACTATACCCGGAAAGGAGCAGGAGTTCATCGATCATGTGAGTATTGGGCAGCCAGAAAACTATTAGGAAGCAGTTAACAAGTAGTTTCTCTCGCCCGCCGCAGACGCTTTTAGCACCCACTTATATACGTGACTCCAATAACTTCATCATGGATCTGATTGGCACACCAGTTGATTTTCAAAAAGGTGGCGTTGTTCATGTCTCCACAACGGCAAATGCGGACACAGATCAAGATGGTTTCGCTGTTAAGGATACGCTTGCCTCGGACTTGCACTTTCCCAGTTCAATTTTTCATTTTGTCAACAAACAGGAAAACACCGACAGCGAAGCTGGGACAGTTGACTCGACGTTGCGTGTGCTGAACACGCAACACCAGCCTCCTCCGCTAGTTAGAGCCGATGGCAGTCCATTCACTCACAAGAATGCAGTTGACTTTACGTTAGCATTGAATGCTGACTTTTTGGAAACAAGTGAAAATAAACCCTTTTCAGAAGCGGCGGGAAGTCATAGACATGGAGCAGCTCATGGGACGGTGCGGCGATTCCCATCACTTTCGCTACTTGCTGAGCCGAATGTAGTAGCGTTGGAGGTAAGTATTTGTTTATTGTTCTTATATATTGGATTCTGATTCGTATTGATTCCTAGGATACTGGAGTAATACACGATGAGGGAGATATTCTGTATGCACGCTCAAATGCCGGAAAAGTTTTGCCACATAAAAAGCGAATATCGCGAAAGCTGAAAGTGGATCAGAACGATGGTGACTGTCCTGCTGCTTACGTTGCACCGCTTGAGCACAATAAATTGCCGCAGGAGGAACGTTTGACTGTCGTCGTCCCTGTCGTCGCCTCAATGCAGTTCAGGTGTGAAATTTGCGGTCATACGACGTCAACGCAAATTGAATTCTTTTCGCATTTGAAACAACACTATGAGCCTAGTACACCTGATACAATTCTGGCAGCAATGAAGACATCATTGGATACATTAGACGCGGCGCCGCAGGTGAAAAATTGCAACGGAGTTTGCTCTATAAATAATAAAAAGGTAAACCTCTCATGCATTGCTGAACTATTCTATATAAAATTATGAATGCGAAATGCTTTCAGGCTGATGATGACAATAACGTAGACCACCAAGTCTTTCACGGTGTTCATTTGAATTTTGAGGATTTTCACAACGTCGATGATTCGGTGCGGAACGTGATGCATCAGGACAACGATATGAAAATCTTAAACTCGAATAGTATAGCAAACACTATTGCTGCATACGTCACCCAAAACGAACCGACACCGACGCTGAAGGACATGACCACAGACGAGTTTAGTGATACGGAAGACATGCTCGAAGGAATTCGTAATGTGGTGGATAAAGTATCTATCGAAGATACTTGCGATGACATAGATCTTATGTCCCCGAATGCTATACGCGCCCCTTGGTAATACGAGGCAGCTTTCTATTACTTACTGACATGCACAACATTTTGCCACTTTCAGGTTCGCAAGCGATAGTTTCAGTGGCATCACATTCAAGAGTAAACCCTTCAGTGATGTTTCGTTTTCCGAACCATTTGAGCCGACAATTCAAGTGGAAATGGAGAATAATGAAGTTGAGACTGAAACAAAAAAGCGGCCGCATCAGCAACAGCAACCACGTCCTTTAGAAATTGACAATTCCAATGATGCCTTGGCACAGTTCGTAGCATCGAATGAGCAAAAAATTAAGATTGAAGAAAACTCGAAATCCGGTAGTACATACTATGTTCCGCCGTTGCCCAATAACAGCGATAACAATTCTTCTGAATGTGAGAACGCCATGAAAAGTGATGATGTTGTGAGTTTTACCAAAGATTCCAGTGATGGTTCCCAGCCACGAAGAATGCAACTACGATTTCCGAAACTGAAGAGACAGCAACAGCATCAGCAATACTTTGTCGAAGGAGATGAATGTGAAGTCGAAGAAGCAGGAGACGATCACGCGGAGGACTACGTCTTCGACGACGACGACGACGAAGAGTGCACCGAGCCAGACTCGCTGAGGGGCAAAAAGCGACACATCTGTGCAAAATGCAATCGAGAATTCAATTCGGGCAATGCACTCAAATATCACTATCGTACACACACCGGCATACGACCGCATCAGTGCGAAGTATGCGGCAAATCGTTCTTCGCACAGGGCGCACTCAAGTCACACATGCACACGCACACTGGCGACAAGCCCTTCGAGTGTGACCATTGCCAGCGCAAGTTTCGACAATGGGGCGACCTCAAATACCACACCATATCCATACACTCGGACGAGAAGAGCCATCAGTGCGAATTCTGTGGCAAAGCGTTCTCGCGCAAATATTCGCTGGTGCTGCATCGGCGCATTCACACCAGCGAAAGAAATTACAAATGTGAATATTGCCCCAAAACGTTCCGAGCCAGTTCATATCTGAGCAATCATGTCAAAATTCATACAGGTATACGAGTACATAATATACTATATAGTACACATGCCATTCAAGTAAATAAAGGTTTAGTTTTTAATAATTTAATTAATGTCCCATTTTCAATTTTCAGGAGAAAAACCTTACGAATGTAAAGTGTGCACAAAAAAGTTTCGGGTGTCTGGTGATCTAGCGCGACACAAACGCATACACCAACGTAAAGTTATAGAAGAGGCGGAGCCCTACGATGACGGGGAAGGCGAAGAGGACCAAAATAAAGTTTAATAGAGACTGATGTTATTTTTGTATTTAAGAATTATAACAATCATGAAAACGGAGCAAAGCAGCACTTGTTTGTGATTGTGAGTAAGTAATGGCTGCAATTTTAATTTAGCTTTACAGTATTAAGTGTAGAAATTATAAATTTTATAATTAGTTGTATGAGAAAGTAATAAACGTATGCGTTGTCAGACAAACACACTATTGCAGCAGATTGTGTGGCCTAAGATTCCACAAATGTAACGAAATATAAGATGGAAAATTAATAAGGTTTATTTATTAATGAAATTGAATGATCAAACTGTTTCTTTAGGGTTTGATATTTCGATATTCCCGATTATTAAAATTTTACACTATGCACTGCGGGTATCTGACATAAACGCAACAAATGAAATGAAACATTATTATTATTTTATGGTATTTTACCTTCATTACAATTTTCAGATGAAACTACATACATAAATAAGTCGCAGTTGCTTTATTTCTTCCCGAGTTGTCGACATTTTCCATTTTTCTTATCATAACTGTGGTGTATGTTACATACATGAGTGTTTGGAAACATTACTTTGGCATTTAAGATAGTTTTCTGTGGCAAAAATTTTATCCGCAATATCGATCATGAACACTTCAGTGTCAGCGTACCTAGATATCAGCATTGAATGCCATTCAAAAATTATGTATTTGCTTTTTACATAAGTTCTCCTTCAACGAGATTTATTGACAAAGTTGTTTCTAATGAAAAGATAAATATATTTCTGTTTCTACATCAACCCTCCTCTACTCATTTCCTTACCCCATTCTAATAGTTTTAAGTCTAGTTTTTGAAGAAATTCGGTAAATTTCTATACTAAGTACATAAAGTACTGAGAATTTATTTTATTGTATTTATGGGAAATCCACTTGAATTCCCTAAATGTGGACGTAACTAGAGGAGGAGCAAAAAGTATATATTTTTTTATCAGACATCGAATCTTTAGGTTTGTAAACTATATGTACTTACCCGTTGAATACTTTGGCATTGCAACCGGGATGTTCTGAACTATTCCTTTTTTCAGCAACAATATTCAGCACAACATACTCTTTCAGTATTACACCACGATTTCTCTGTTAACAAAAATACTGTTGGACTGTGTAATTAACAGTTATTTTCACACTTACGTTTTAGCCCCAAAGAAGAAACGATTGAGAGTACAGTATTGGCCTTATTATCGAAAATCGCATCTTCATCTGCGGAGTATACAGTAGTTTCAACAAGAAAGCAATCGGCTTAAGTCACTAAAAAAATTAAGTTGTCTTAAAAAAAGTCCACAGCATCTCGAAATGCGCCCAGTCGCCACCATTCTTTGTAATTTCATTACAACGGAAATGCATGCTATCGACTAATTTTTCAGCGTATGACCGTGTTAAACTTCGCCATATTACCCCAAGAAGCCGTTTCAAATGATTTATTGAACGTATCTTTTTTCCACGTAGTTTTGACTTCATGAGAGTCCAAACATTTTCGATCGGATTCGCATCTGGCGACTGGCACTCTGGCCAATCCAATGAAGTTATGCCGTTTTCCTCTTTCCAACTGCTACACAAGCGACTGCGATGTTTAGGGTCGTTGTCCTCTTGAAGAACCCAATCTCGGCTTCCTGCCCGAAACCACATATCCGTTGATGGCAGAAGTCCACGACGGTATATCGTGGTCATGAAGTTGGCATCCAAATTCCTCGTGAACATGATTAATTTGCCAAATCCTTGTTTTGTGAAGCATCCCAAAACATAAACCTTTCCTGGATGTTTCACTGATCGCTGGAGCATCTTACCGTTTTTAGTGGACCAAGCACGGTTAATAGTGTTTGTCATCCAAAAGGAGGATTCGTCTGTGAACACTACTTGGCTCGAATCGTCATCCACATGTTCAGTTGCCCACTCTTAGCGTTTTTTTATTTGCTTTGCAGTTACTTAGTAAGGGTTTTACCGTCGTTGTTCCAAATTGGATCTGAAACTCTCTCAAACGGTTTCTTATTGTATTCAGAGAGACATTTATGCCCTTTCGAGCCAATTTTTGTTTAGCTGCTTTCAAGGATATGGCTGGATTAGCTTCGAAAATCCTCTTTATAACCAAGACCTCCTGTTTCGAGGTAGCTCTGCAAATGCCGCGATTTGGCAAGTCGTCCACATTTTTGTGCACCAAAAAGTGTTGGTTCCAATGCTGGACAAACGCCTTTGACTTTTTTAAGTACTTCGAAGCACTCAAGTGGAACATCTTGGGACCTTTTGGATGGGAACAAAGAAAGACTGCTTCAAAACGTTTCGTGTCTACGGAACTCATTTCATAAATATGCTCTTGAGACGAAAGCGTATAATGGACTGTTTCTACAATTACATTGCGAAATTTACAATGAAATCAAGTTTTTTGGAAATCAAGGCCTACTTGATATTCAAATTATTTCATGCGAAAAAGCCGATTGCTTTCTTCTTGAAAGTACTTACTTACTTAGCTGGCACTACAACCGATGATCGGTCTTGGCCGCCTCCACAAAGCTTCGCCAGTCACTTCTGCTATGCGCGCGCTGGCGCCAGTTGATAAGGCCAAGTGCAGTCAGGTTGCCTTGCACCTGGTCTTTCCAACGGAGATTAGGACGTCCCCTTCTGCGTGTTCCTCCACCGTGGTTCGAATAAAACACCCTTCTGGCCGGAGCGCTTTCTTCCATCCGCTCAACATGACCCAGCCAGCGAAGCCGCTGGAGTTTTATACGCTTGACTATGTCAGTGTCGGCGTACAGTTGGCTCATACAGCTCATCGTTCCATCTTATTCGATACACGTCGTCCACGCATACTGGACCGTAGATCTTACGGAGTATCTTCCTCTCGAACGCTCCTAACAGCCTCTCATCATTGATGGTCAATGTCTACGTCTCTGCGCCATACATTAGGACGGGAAGGATGAGGGACTTATAGATCGTTATTTTCGTCGGTAGAGAGAGGGCTCTACTTCTCAATTGCTTACTGAGCCCGTAGTAACACCTGTTGACAAGAGTTAGTCACCGCTTGATCTTAAGGCTGATATTATTGTTGATGTTTATGCTGGATCCTAGATATACGAAATCCTTGACGACTTCAAAAGTGTAGTTGTCAACAGTGACATTTTGTCCAAGACGCCGTGACTCTTTGTTTGTTGACACAAGATATTTCGTTTTATCCTCGTTCACCACTAGACCCACTCGACGAGACTCCCTCTCCAGGTTGGAGAATGCTGCACTGACTGCTCGAGCGTTTTTGCCAATGATGTCAATATCATCAGCGTATGCTAGCAGCATGACACTCTTGTAGAAGATAGTGCCAGAGATGTCGATGTTCGCAACTCGAATTATTTTCTCCAGCATAAGGTTAAAGAAGTCGCACGATAGGGAGTCACCTTGTCTGAAACCTCTTTTGGTATCAAATGGTGCGGAGAGGTCTGTCCCAATTTTCACTGCGCTGGTGGTGTCGGTCAGTGTCATTTTTCAAAGACGAATGAGCTTTGCAGGGATACCAAAATCAGACATTGCAGCATACAAGTGATCCCTAATCGTGCTGTCGAAGGCGGCTTTATAATCGACAAATAGATGATGGGTGTCGATCTGTTTTTCTCGGGTCTTTTCCAGGATTTGGCGTAGTGTGAATATCTGGTCGATGGTAGATTTACCTTCTTCTTGAAAGTACTGTATATAATATTAAGATGGGCCGCAAAAAAGAAGTTCATATTTTTGGATTTCCATACATCTCCGTCCAACTTAATGTGTATACATACACATATGTATATGAGTAAAACTTTGAAATGCAATAAAGTCATTGCAATCTTAAAATTATAACAAAAAACTTTAAGTCTGCTGGAGTCCTATATATTTGTATGGCTCATAGTGATCAAGATACCTTCTCATCATCTCGTAGCCACGATTTCACTTAATACTTAGGTAACATCGTTCGAAGCCAAACGAATTGTGGATTTTTGATAAAACAACTTATCTCTACATACGAAGATTAATATTTTCTGTTCAAATCAATCGCATCGCTTACCAATATCTAGTTCTTTCAGTTCAAGAACTATAGCTGAAACCAAAAATTCTATAATTTTGGAGATAAAAGAAGCAAAATCTTGTTAAATTACAAATAAAATTTCAAATTTCATGCATTGGTATCACAAGTTGTTTTGTCCAAAATCCATAGAACCTTGATGTCATCTTTGTAAAAATTGTGGTTGATTTCGCATTGTACTAGCCTTGCGTCCCCTACTCTTGGCGGCATGTCTCATTCGGTAGCTTGCAAATACTCGTACATGGACCTTGTATCGATTCATTGGATGCCCGTAACGATTTACAACTGATGCTTTAAAGGGGTTGAATTGAATATGTACAGTTTGCTTTAGATTGAAATGGCAATGTTAATGATGATATCAATACTACCTACCATACGTTAAGCTGGAGTTACAAACCACGCGTCAACGCTTTATCTGCATTCTGTACGTTGATTAATATGAAGTGAGCTACGGCGAAAAGCGGTAACGAAAAGCGGTAACGTGAAAGTTCAGCAACTTTCAACTCTTTTATGCTTTTTGCGCGCCATCACTACTAATTTCTATTTGTACACTACAAGTTTTGTTTAAAACAAACAAAATGAGAAAGAAAATTGCTAAAGTCTTACAGAATATATACAGTCTGTTTAACAAAAAACGGTACTCTCTTACTCAGTTAATTTCCAAAAAAAAAAAAATCGGGTTGTGCTATTTTACATAAATACATATCTTTTCGAAGCGAGCTTTTTAACATCCAAAAGGGCCTAAATGATCAGTTAAAAAAACTGCGAAATATCTTAAAACTACTTGCACATTTGTTA
The DNA here is from genome assembly GCA_958295655.1 of Palloptera scutellata. NCBI lineage: Eukaryota > Metazoa > Arthropoda > Insecta > Diptera > Pallopteridae > Palloptera > Palloptera scutellata. Next base: position 23,333,845 of record OY282452.1, read on the forward strand.
GCAGGTGGTCTGAACGTTATTCAGAAACAGGAAACGTTGACGACGAACCAGGAAGAGGCCGAAAGCCTACCACCTCCACGCGGCAGGATAAAGTCATCGTTGGGCTTTTTGAAAAAAATTCAATGATCAGTTTAAGGGAAGCACAAAAAATATATCCTTAAACACGATTCGCGACAGACTTCAGCAATCAGGCATAAAACGTAGCAGTATTTTGTCAAAACCATTGCTTTCACAAAAGCATGTTGAAAAGCGTCTTCAGTGGGCTTACACAAACATCGATCGAGATTGGACCAAAGTAATATTTACAGATGATTCCACTTTTGTGTTGTTAAATCCAATTAAACATGTTTGGTTTAAAAATGGCGAACAATTTATTGAACGAAGTGCAAAACATTCGCACAAAGTTCATGTCTATAGATGAGTCTCTGCCCAAGGATTTGGCTTTCTTAAGAGCTTCACGGAAAATTTAGAATGCTGAAGTTGTATAAGGATTGTCTATTAAAGTCAAAAGCTGAATTATTATATGGGAGGTATAACATCGATTGGATATTACAAGAAGATAACGACCCGAAACACAGAAGCAAACTATGCACTACTTAAGTGGAAAGAGGATCACAATATTACAACTTTGGATTGGCCCTCTCAATCACCAGATACAAATCTTATAGAAAATGTGTGGGCTCTAATGAAAGCTAAGATATCCAAAAAGAAAAAAAAATCATAAAAAAATTTTGTTTGATTGCTCAGTGGAATATGCTGAAATTCAAGCTGCCAGTTGTCGCCAAAGATGCCAAGCAATTATAGACAATGCAGGATATTGGACCGCATATTAAATTTCCTGTCGAAAACCATACTAATATGTATTTCTCAAAAATAAAACACTTTTTCAAATAAATGTAACATACAGTCTGTTGGAGAAAAATGGTTTTTGTTGAACAGACTGTATATAAAAAAAAAAAACGAATCGACGGTTTTTGAATCGAACCATACTTTTTGTTTTTTTTTTCATATACAAAAAAAACTATAGTCCTAGGAAATCGGATGATTACATTGGAAACGGGTAATTAGTTTTACAAAAAAATACCAAATGAACTAACTACTTTTCAAGGAATGAAGCCGAATCAATATAACGTGCTGGTTTCGATCCTGCCAAATGTTTCCGATTCGTTTTTCAACATACATTCGGTTACAGACAATCACACATGAGATATATTACTCAATAACTGGTAATCTTCTATGGTTTACAAACTTACTTGTTTCTCTGGACGGCATTGCTCTTCACTGTCTTTTTTGATTGTACATAAACTTTTTTTTGTTCGAGCACAATATTCAAATAAATGCCGACATGGATTGTCTCTTAATCTCGGCATGTTGTGTGTCCCAGATGTACAATCAATAATTCCGAAATTTTACATTTACTACGATAAAAATTAGAAAGTATTTTTTACTTTGTAGGTTAGAAAATCGTCAAAGAATTATTCACAATCAGTGTTGCCAGACGGTCCGGTTAAAGCATCGCCGATGAGCGTCAAATGGAATAAATATTGGAATATACTGAAAACAGATTCTTTTATAACAATCATCGAAAAAATTTACTTCGAAACCGATTTGAATTGGTTCCAGTGTTTTAATCGGTCTCGGTTTCGTCTTTATTTTCAGATGCAAGCAATAATAGTTTCGGTTTCGAAATGTGAATCGATTTTAAACGATTTCGCTTTTGGGTTTCTTCCTTGCTATTTTTAACAGGTTTTACTGCAGGTTCTTTACTTTTACTTTTAATGGCACAACAGGCCATGGAGGGCCTAGGCCGAGCTTTTCGCATCCACTCATGTTGTGCGTGTTATATTTGTACATGAAAGGAAGGGACCTACAGTTGAATGCCTAATCCGAACGGCGAAGTGAAAAGCTTTTCATAGGCAATTATTACGCTTGTAGGTTTGCCATTGCCTACCAAGAGGTGGTGCAGTGTCGAAAAATTATTTTTTTAACTTTTTGATTTTGTGCCGAGATTCGAAACCTGGATACTCTGCGTAGCAGTCCAACGCACTACCACTACGCCACAGCGACCAGCTTCAGCTAATATTAAACGGAGTAAAATGTGGTCGCCGTGGTGTAGTTGGTTGTACGCTGGCCTGCTACGCAGAGTGTCCGGGGTTCATATCTCGGCACAGACAAAATCATAAGAGAAAATTTTCTACACGACTCCACCTCTTGGCAGGTTAAGAGAAACTTCTGATTCGGCATAAAATCGTAGGTCCCTTCCATTCCTGTACAAATATAACTGGCACAACATGAGTGGTTGCAAAAAGCTCGGGCTAGGCCCTCCGTGGGCTGAATGAATCATAGAGAGCTTACCATGTAAATCGACACGTAAAGAGAGCAAAATTCGTAGAATCCGGAAAATTGTTTTGACGCAAAAAAAGCGTTAAGGTTCGGTTTATAACTTCATCTACTACATTTTCCTTATTCGTATTCTAACTGGAATTTGTTGAGACGTCGATTTTCTGACCGGCACGACACATTCATTTCCAAGCCTGCTTTTTCCGATTCTTCTACGATTTCGTTAAGCTTGCTTTGCACATCGTTAAGTTTCGCTGGCAGCATGTGCTTGCTGATGAAATCCCATTACCACTGTATATGTATCATCTATAGGACTATTGGAAGCAGCAGTATCGAGACCGATTATGTTAAACATCTGACTGCCTTTTCGGCTCATTATTATTTTCATTGCGCCCCATGTGCTCCGGTGCTGTTTGGCCAAAAATCGCTTCCGCTTTCTTGGCCACCGACCAACGACCAACGATCGACCTAAACACGACATGAGAAAACAATAAAATTCAACGTACTGGTTTTCTATTGCAGAGCTTCCTTTATTCTTGCACTTGTACTTACTTATATGTACAATGTAGATGAGAGTGTATTTGTTTTGTTTTTAATTCATATTTTATTTTCTGTTTTACATTCTTATATTTTTATATTCATAGTTTCATTTTGTTTTCGTTTTCGTTTTTTTTATTATTATTATTATTATTTAATATTTTGGAGTTCATATAATGTAATTACTTTTATTTTGTTTTTTGTTTAACTTATAAACTATACGTATTCCTCAGTCAATGATATTATTTTCAATGTTTCAATATCTAAATAAGAAAATGTTTATTTTTGTATTTTATTTTTACTTTTGTATTTCGCTTGTGATTGATTTCTTCTGGGGTTGGGTTTTTCATTTTCTCTTGCTTTGTGGCTATTTGTGGTGAGTGGTGGTGGAATTGGAGGAGAAGGACCGGGAGTAGTAGCAGAAGATTAATATTTTAATATTGTATTTTGTATTTTGAATACATAAAAATAGTTTTAATTTAGTTTTTTTTTGTGTTTGTTTATTTTTTTCAGTTATTTGGGTGGGCGTATTCATATAGCGAATGCTTTGATTGCAGTACATACTTTAATACATTGCTTTCTTCTATTGCTATAGCTGTTGAATACCCTTATTGTAAACACATATTTAAGTTTGTATGCATACCACCGAGCGGCAAAAATCACAGGTACGTGAACGGTGAAATATAGCGTAAATGTAAAGTCGAATTTCATAGTTTCAAGTTTTCAAAATTCATTCAAATTTATCGAAAAATCATTAAAGAAAAGGTATTATTGGGAAAATCTCCGAAGAAAAATGTCCAACTGAACTTCAACGTTGAATATCTTTGAACATGAACTCAAGATTTGATAAGTTTTTAGAACATACATAAATATCTTTACTAGCGTCAACTAGGAATGCAAGAACATACAGAACATACAAGAACATGCTAAGATTTCATATCAAGTATTTGATTGAGAATTGCGAATGGGAAGAGTGAACAGTTGCAATATCTTCGTTCCAAGTTGTGAAACTGTTTCCTAGATTTGGATTCCATTTAAGCCTGATTTGAAAATGAAGTTATTTGCTGTGGCGTAGTGGCAGTGCGTTTGACTGCTACGGGTTCGAATCTCGGCACAGGAAAAATCAAAAAGTAGAAAAATAATTTTTCTACACGGCACCACCTCTTGGCAGGCAATGGCAAACCTACAAGAGTAAAAATTGCCTATGAAAAGCTTTTCACTTCGCCATTCGGATTCGGCATTAAACTGTACGTCCCTTCCATTCATGTACAAATATAACACGCACAACATGAGTGGATGCGAAAAGCTCGGCCTAGGCCCTCCATGGGCTGTTTTGCCATTAAAAGTAAGTAAGTAACGTAAGAAAGTTTAGTTTAATAATTTTTCTTCGGAAATATTTCAAATAATATTTTACTAAGAGCTTTTGTGGTATCATCTTCTATCAATTGATTATAGGATATGCTTGCGATGGTTTCACTTATTTTTTTAATAAAGTTTTATTTGTTTTTTACATACTCTGAAGCTCTGCCAGTTGAATTAAAGAACTTGTTATTTATTGCTAATGTTCACCTATACTTTTAAAGGGTGTTTTTTTTAGAAGTGTGGTTTTCAATCTGGCAATACTTTTTTCGGAGTTGGTCTTTTTGTCAACTGTTACTTGATTTATACTCAGCTTGGTTTGCCATTTCATAATGAATAGACTTACTCCTGAACAACGTTTGCAAATCGTGCAAATTTATTACCAAAATAATGGTTCGGTTCGCGCGACGCAACGCGCGCTGCGTCCAATATTCGGTCGACATAATCGCCCAGCAGAGTCGGTAATTCGAGCAACCATGGATTGGTTTCGCACCACGTTTACTCTAGTGGATAATGCGCATCCTCAGAGACCCCGTGCAGTGCGCACCGAAGACGCTATTGCTGCTGTGGAGCAGAGTATCGAAAAAAACCCGAATGAGTCCATCCGCCATCGCGCGCAACAATTGGAGCTGTGCCCATCCACTTTATGGAAGATTTTGCGGAAGGATCTTGGTTTGCGATCTTAAAAAATCCAACTCGTGTAAGAATTGAAGCCGAACGACCATCAAGCGCGTCGCACGTTCGGTGAATGTGCCCAAAACAAGATGGCCACCGATCCCGATTTTCATAAGAAAATTTTGTTCAGCGATGAAGCTCACTTTTGGTTGAATGGGTACGTTAATAAGCAAAATTGTCGCATGTCTCATTTGGAGTGATCATAATCCACAAGCCATTGTTGAGACGCCGTTACATCATCAAAAAGTCACTGTTTGGTGTGCTCTATGGGCAGAGGGAATCATTGGTCCATATGTCTTCAAAGATGAAGCCGGTCAATGGGGAACGCTATAGAGCCATGATTAATGACTTTTTCGTGCGTGAATTGGTGGCTGTTTATGTGGACGACCAACAAGACGGTGCTACATGCCATACAGCCAACGAAACAATCAATTTATTGAAGGAAACTTTTGGTGAGCGCATTATCTCGCGTCGTGGGCCTGTGGCGTGGCCTCCAAGATCGTGCGATTTAACACTGCTGGACTATTTTTTGTGGGGTTATGTGAAGTCGCTTGTCTACGCAGATAAGCCCGAGACGATTGACGCCTTGGAAGAGAATATTCGGCGCGTTATTACTGGCATACGGCCCGGCCCCAATTGCTGCAAAAAGTTGTCGAAAATTGGGCCTCTCGTCTGGAATTTATTCGAAACAGCCGCGGCGGCGACATGCCCGAAATCGTTTTTAAAACATAATGGCAAATCCTTATCTTGGCCATAACATTAAATTATATGCGTTTTATTTCTTTTTGAAAACCACACTTAAAAAACAAAAACACCCTGTACGTACATGTGATTTGCTCCATGTGAAATGGTGCCGTCGCACGGTTTAATATAAACGTTAAAATATATTGGAAATTCACTGTCGAGTTCAACAAATGTGTGTGTTGTGTGTGTGTGTGTGTGTGTGTAATAATTCAATAACTTAATTCGAATATTCTTGTTTTTATTGTAGGTAGAAATTATTTGCATCTTCCCCGTTTAAATTAAATTAATAATGAGGGGCGTGTCTGGGTGCAGTTATGCTGGCAATTGAACATCATTTGTATATTTTAATTGCAATTGTTTGTATGTTTTGTTTTGTATTGTTTTTGTTTTTTTTGTGGTTTGCATGCAACTGATTTTTTAAAGCTGATTATGAGTTTATCTTTACATGAAGGAGAGGGCTCAATGCTGCTGTGGGAGGCAGGTGGTGGAGAAAAGAGAAGATTGCACATACATATTTAGGTTTTGGTCTAATACATGGTTTTTGTTTTATTTATGTTATTTTTTTTTGATCGATATAGATTTTTTTTGGTTACTACATACAAACTTGGGGTATATGGTTTTCTGGTATTTGTTTTTTTCTTGGTTTGTTTTGCTTGTTTATTTCTTTGTGTGGCTGTTGTTGGTTGTTGGTTTTGTTTTATTTTAATTTAATTTATTTTATGATGTCGTATAAAATCAGTTGAGTTTAAGCAGATTTCTTTGTTTATGCTGTTATTTGTTGTATCTCTTCTTTTTCCTTATTTTTGTTGTATTACTACGCTATTACAAGTTGTAAGACGACGATTTACTTTAATTTCTCTCAATTCATTTTATTTATGGTATTTAGTTATGCTTAATTTCTTTTTGTTTTTCTTTCCTTCATATTATTATTTAATTAAAATACAATTGTAGATTTTCGATAGTTTTTTGCTTTGCCTCTCTTTCTTCTGTTGTTTGCACAAATATTTACAAATTGAACTCATTTTTGTGTTTTTTGGTTTTACAATTTTTTGTTTTCCTTACATATTCTCTTTTTATCTTTTGTAATGATTATTTAAAATGTGAAAAAATATGTATGTTTGTATGTATGTATGTATGTATGTATCTATTTTAAGCAATTGTTGTTTTTTGTTGCTGTGGGAGACGACTCACTTCACCATCATCACCATATCGTATATTTTGTCATAAAAAAAGCTGAAGTTTTGTAAACTTGATTTGATATTTGGTTTATGCAATCTAATGTTTTTTTTTTACTTATATTCGGTTTTGATTGATAAATATTAGCTCGAAAACTATTATCCTTTTAATTGTTTTGCTTCTGCTTTTGCTTTGCTTTCGTTCAGATTCATTAAGTACAAATTCGAAATATTTCCCATGCAGCAATTACAAACACATTATAACGAATGAAATAGTACATATTATTGTATAATAAATGAAACTAATGAGATCATCGACGCTCAACGCTCGATGGTCGACGGCGACTTGCGCGGCAAATTTAAATTTTTGCGTATCAAAATTACATAAGTAGTTTGCCTAGTGGGTGGGTAGCAGTGTACCTAAACAAAAAATAGAAGGTGCGTTTGATTCATCACTTTCTGCTCGCTTATTCTCTCTCCAGCGAGAATAAGTTGCTAATTACACATACAAACATAAGTAGATGCATATGTATGTGTTGCCACTGAGTATTAGCGACTAAGCGAGCGAGGCGGTGGTGAATAAATCCTTAAATTTGTTACTTAATCAGGAAGAATAAAAGCAAACTGAGGACTGTGTTGTTGTTGTTTCTGGGACCTGTAGTAGTTGTATTGACCGCTAATGTAGTTTTTGCTGCTGCTGTTAAATTTTGTTTGTTTTTGTTTTCTGTTTTCTGGTTTTTGTTAACAATTTACATGTTGACGTATAGCTGCGCACTCGCAACCCTCTGAAATGTCAGTATGTTCGTCGCGCTAACTCCGATAACGATAATAACGATGACGACAGCTTTAGGTACATTTACTTGTAATTAGTGAGAAGTAGTGAGAAGTAGTGGTGGTAGTCTTTGATGATTTGGCGTTACATTAGAGACTTACTTGCTGCATTTTATCAAAGTCTAAGCATGGCCTATGTGGTCGCTGTAGTCTCTGTGCGGCATGCTGCTGTTGTCGCATCGGTCGACGTCTTGGAGATATTGCACAATGGAAAAGTTTCGCCGGTGGACTCACCGAACGCACTTCAACGTCCAGTCCCGTCGTAGATGCGGGACTGCTGCGTGAGCTGTTGTAATGGAAATTGTATTTGGGTTGTGGCTGGTAGATGTGATGGCTGCTGTTGCTCATTTTGAGCGATGAGGCGCAAGCTTTAATCACACCGGTACTCGCTGCTGCTGCTTCGTTGTTGTCGTCAACGACAACACTACTGCTGCCCCCGCCAATGCTTGCACCTCCTGCTGCTCCTGATGCGCCACCATCTGCTGATGTAGCTGCCGCTCTACCGCTGTCGCCATTTTCGTCATTAACACTATTATCACATAATTTAATATTTTCGATGCCGCATCGCGCCTCTGATAGTATGAGTGGCGTTGTGGAGCGGTACATGTGGCTCCGATTTGGCTTAAAAGCTTCCAATGGCGGTGATGTGCGAAAATTCACTGGTGTAAGTATGGGCTCCAAGAAGTTTCGCAACTGCAATAATATGAAAAAAAGAAAAGATTAAAGTTAACGGTAGGCGTCGAAAGTGAAATCCAATATTCAGTACCTCATCATCCGAACTGTGCGCCAAAGATCTCTTACGATTCTCGACTAGTGTCGAGCTGGAACGCTTCGATATAGTTGCTTCGCCAAACAATTCTTCGGGCTCTAAAGATGAAGAGCCTCTTTCCGAAATAAGAGACGATGCGGTTCCGCGCACTACTAAAACATTGGCTGCAGCGGCTGCTTCAGCAGCTGCAACGGATGACGGTCCATTGATCACTTCCAGCTCCTCTTCAGAACTGTGCTGATCGTATAAAAGGTGGGATTGACACATCATCGCAGAAGACTCTGATGAACAGGCGGTATCTGTCGGGGAGTTCGCATCGGCACAGGAGCTTAAGCCTATAACGTGAATTATTCCTCATTAGTCATTAGTACAAAATGATCGAACGATAATTCAAATTGCAACTCACTGGTTTCCATATCCAATTCTAAGTGGCGATGCTTTTCAACATCTAGGATGTCACCATCTGATTCGGTTCCAGAATCATTCGATTCACCCTGATAAGAAGAGCACATATTATTAATATTTACATATTTGCAATGATAGACAGATAACCAAGTTCAGCACGCACGCTCAACCCCGCCCACCTATCATTCAGTTTTTTTTTTTTGTTTAGAGCGCTTCCCAGCCACTCACCTTTTTCTTTAAAAACCCTTTTGGTGCCTTAATTGAATTCTCGCGACTCTTTTGCCGAACAAACTTTATCATTATTATTTTAATCTCATCCAAACTCTAAACACACTGTTCTGTTTTGTTTTGTTTCGTCGTCGTTGTCGCTGTCGTCGCCTTGAGTACCTATGTAAATAATAAAAACCAGTTCTCGGACCGTATGCAGCAAGATGCCAGAACTCAGCAGAGCAGTATTTAGTTGGTTGGTTGAATGTTTGGTTCCCTGGCCAAGAGGCTATGCCTTACTTAATTTGCAGAACGAGCACGAGTCACGTTGGTGTTTACGGAATCAAAATCGGAATACGTTAACTTTGCAGCAGACGCGGTAGACGTAGCTATAGATGGCAGAAGCAGCAGAAGTAACAACAACAACAATGGAGCCGAAAGTCGTCGTCTCATAGTAGTAGTAGTAGCCGAACTGAGCGAGCGAGTAAAATACTTCATCATCGTCATCGACGTTGTTGTTGCTGTTAATATTGTCGCCGCTTTTGCTTTTGTTTTTGCTGTCGTTGTCGTCGGCGCAGCTTCGTTGGAGCACCTTTCGCCGTAAGATACAACACGGAAATATCGATTTTATCCTACAACAGGACGACCGACGAGTCTGAATTGAATTCAAATTCTACGGCATTCTAAATTCTAAAGCACTCGAAGAAAGGAAACAAAGTTTGATATTTTCAACATCTCCCAATTTGGGCTCAATTCAATGGTGTAAGAACTTTTTGTCAGACAGTAAGCTAATAAATGAACTCTCAAAAAGTAATAAGCCACAAAGGAACCTGTCCTAACTAAATATGTCCTTTCGCCTGTCACCGGCAAGCACTTTTCTCAAACTGAAACTATGTATGTATTCGATAGTATCTAGCCACACAGAAACGCTTCCGATTGCAATGACACCACACGTATACACGTAATTTCATACAGTCCGAACATCCCAGAAGCTCTGCCGTGTTGAGCAAAGACCATCATCCCGCTCTCTCTGTCTCTCTTAACACTCGTGTTTCTAACAGCGCAAGCTCACGAAGTGCAATGATGCGGCAAACTAAGTGAGATTACAGTGATTTCCATAGGAAACATGCACATACTCGTAATTAATTCTATGAATTTATTCCTGCGTATTTTTGATTGTGATGCAAACATTTTCATTGAGGCACATACATATGAACATGCGTTTAGTGGCATAACTTTATAAATCTCTCAATCGAGAATCGTTAGTTCTCTTTGCACGGTTTTAATGGTTCGAGTGCTTCGCTTTGAGACATCATGATTCCAAACTATGACTTCTAAAACCCAAATAGATTATGCTAGAGCCAAATGCGAGACTCAGAATTTATTCTAAAGTATGATTGACTCGTAGCATTTGTTATTATGTAGCAAACTGTATATTTTTGTATGTGAATAAATTGCACAAGGATTCGAGCAGGCAGGCGGGAGGGCGGGCGTTCAGGCAGGCAAGCGAATGTGTACTTAAGAGCGAGTGTCTGAAGCGCGTAGGTGAGTGGGTGGCTGGATAGGAAATGAGGGGAGAGAAGGTGAGTGGTGAATTGAGCTCAGTTGTAGGGTTGTAGTTGGTTGTATTTGCCGTGTTGTCATGCATTGGCGTGTGTAGCGCGTAGAGTACTGCTGCTGCTGCTGCTACTGGTGTAGTAGCGTGTAATTGAGATTGCGTATTTAGAGTGTGCAGGCGCATTGAGTCTCAGTCTGCACAAAAAACAACGCAAAAAACGCGTGTATTTTGTGTATACGCTTGTTGACGTTCGTGTCCGTGTCCAGACACGGATATGGTTCTTCTGCAATTTTACCATTGTCATCGACATTGTTGCAATTTTCAATTAACTGCGATGTGAGAATTTGTATTTTTAAAATCAATTTTCTATAACAAACCCACAAGTCAATGCAAAACTTATTAACGATTTCGATTAAACTTATTAACATTCGATTTCAAGCTGATTTGACACAATCTGAACTGGAAAATTTGTCAATGATTGGCTCACAATTTACAATTTTACAACCGTTACTTTACTATCGTTTACTATTTCTCACACTATTTCTCTTTGTTTTTCAGTTCTCCTCCTCTACACTCTACACTCGACACTCGTGCAGTTTCTGCTCTCCCTCTCAGAGTATGTATACCCTACGCTGCCTTTCGATTTAATTTTGCGGAAGATCAGCAGTACAATCGTCTATGTGTGCATGTGTGTTTGCCATCCACATCCATTCATGTGTACACATCGGTAGCAGCTTTATTGTTGTTACTGCTGCTGAATATTGGTGGTGCAAACAGAATCTAATTTTAGCTCCATAACCAACCAACCAACTATCCAATTGCTGCTGCTGTTGAAAATTTTAAACACTTCCAACGAAGAAACATTAAAACCTCGAATAATCTATAACTTTTCACTATTTCTAAAGGTTTAACTACCATAACAATTTTATACCAGCCACTCACTATATTTGTAAGGTATGTCTATGCACTGTAAACTTACTTTCTTCTAATAAATTCACACAGTACTCGCGCACCCGAGCAACGGCAACACAAATCCGTTTTAATAAAGATTGTCCTGCTGCTGAAGCTGTGAACATTGACTAAGAAAGGAACGAATCGAAACTGAAGCTGAATTGCAGACAAAAATGGATGAATGATGAGTGTGTGTGGAGCGAATGCACAAAGTGTGGGGGCGAGAACGCAATTGCTGGCAGTAGTTAGATATTGGTGACGACGAGCAACAAAAAGTACTCGTTGATGAAAGAGCGACATACAACAGAGAGAGAAATAGAGTGTGAGAGAGAGAGAGAGAGAGGTAGGAGGAAAGCACAAGTGTAGAAGCAAATACCTATTTAGAAATCAAGTGATTAAGAATGGTATGAAACGCGCGAAAGCTTTACTCTATACCATTATCTCTCTCTTTCTCTCTATCTCCATAAACGTTTAAGTCTGACACTATCCTCTCAAACATACCATAATTTCGGTTGGTCTCTGAAAATGCAAAGTAATCTTAATAGACTTCTGTGTGCTAGCCCTACAAAAGTTGTCTTTCATTTAGTTTATTAAACTGAAGAAATGTTTTTTCCACTTCATTTTTCTTTGCCTTGCCATTTTAGGCTTCTTTATGGTATATGAAACTTCTATAACTTCATTTACTTCCTCTCTTCCTATATGTATGGTATGTTCCTCCTGTCCTATGTATATCACATACTTACTTACTCTCTGAGTGATGGTGATTCTCTACGTGGTCGTAGTTGTTGTTTTCGTTGCTTTTGCTGTTGTTGGTTGCATTGGAGCACAAACACGGGTCACGAAATCATAACGTTATTGTTGTTGTGTCGTTCTTGGTGTAGTTATTCCTGTTTTGTTGCCTGCCTTTACCAATCGATTAATTCAGATTCGGATTTGCACAACACACCATCCGCTGGCTGGCTGGTTCGCTGGTTGGCAGCCTTGCTGGAAAGCAAGCTTTTTTCTTTCTATTCGTGTCGTTTGCATAAATCAGCTCCGTCGTTGCTCACCAAACGTATGTCGTGACGTTACGACTCTTGCAGTTGAACTTGTATTGCTGCGATTGGGGTTTGTCACATCACTGCTGCTGCACACGCACACACTTAATTCTCAGTTTGCATTATTACTTTTTGCCTAACAATTTCCGAGCACCAATTTTTCTTTTTTCTAAATCACATATGCACTCGTATGCATGTATATTGTTTCTTCTGCTTTTAAATAAAGTTCATTTAAAAGGCAATTTCAGAATCCCAAAAACTCAAAAATGAGGAAAGAAAATCTCTCGACGCACATTCAAGCGCAAACTAATCTAACTAACAACCATCCGTCTCGGTTGGCTTCCAACATTCAACTGGCACAACAAGTTTTATTTGATGTCTGTTCCTACATTTGGGGCTCTATGTGCATGAGACTTGTTTGCTGTTGTTCGCACGACTGCTGGTCATTTGAAATCGGTATGTGTATATGTTGTACATATGTTGAGTCTGGCATTTCTTACATCGCTTATGACGTCATCGCAATTGTCTACGTGCACACTAAACACAAAAAAAGTTGTCATTTAATACATGTATATAAATCTTTTATTCATCAGATAGGTATGAGCTGAGCGCTCAGGTTCTGTTTTGAAATCGGTTGTGCTCGGACAGAGATCCTGAGTTCGAGTTCGGCCTTAACATTACCAGTCCTATGTAAACTCTACCAAGTCAGAGATGTCGTTGTAGAAGTATTTTCCCATGGAATATTCTTACCTTTATCCGGTTATAGAGAGAAGCAGAAGAAGTGAGAAATATATGGTTCGAGATTTTTCGAGGCCATCAAACTCACATAATCTTTCGAAGGCAATCATTTACAAAAGTTTTTATTTTCTTACTAAATGAGTCTGTTAAAGAGCGCGATTCGTTGTCATATAGGAAGATGGATTTCGGAGAGTTGAACAGTCGGATTTTCGTACTTTTGTTTATCGAGTTTGATGAACAATTTCTTCTTGTTTGGCAGAAGAAATTATGCTCCCAAGATAGTAGAAGTCGTTTAAGTTCTTTATTTATTCTCCGTATTCTTCAAAAGCAGTCTTGTTAGCAGTTGTCAATAATGCTTGGGTTTTACTGGTGTTTATGCGTAAACCCACTATGCCAGATTATCGTAGTTTCTTTGCATATTCAATTTGTTTCATGGACAAGAAATCTACATCATCCAAACATGTCTCACGTGTGATTACGTGGTTTCCGTGCCAATCATAGCGATGAGTAAGTGTATTAAATTACAATGAAAATCTTGTGCATACTTTTAGGATTGAATGAAATAATACTTAACATTTCAGTTTTACTATCAACGCCAAAAAGATGTCGAACACTCCATTCGAAATTTCACTTCAAAAAGGGATTTCAGCAAAAAAGTCAAAGTCGGTTCTGAGTACTAAAATTATAGACGTAATCGAATCTGGAATCTAATAACACTGTGTCACAAAATCAAATTTTTTTATCGTAGTGACGATTTTAAATGTATTCTAGAGAAATTTGAGGTCGCTGAACTCCGCAACATATGTAAATCCCAGGAGCTAAGAAGTTAAGAAGATTAGCCTATTTATGGCTAGGACTTAAATTATTCTTAAAGCACTTGTGGACGTCAATGGGGCAGTTCTCGAAACCTTGGCTTGTCTCCTTGTGGTATTATGTAGATCATAGATTACAAGTGGTCTTTCTTTTATTTTGTTTTGACTCAGAACAGGCTACAAATTTATGTATTCCTGAAACACAGGTTTTCGGCTTCTATCGAAGATTGTAATTTTGCACAAATTTTGACTTTGACTTTCTAAATGTGATTGCTCAAAACTTGTACCGTACCAGGGAACTTTTTAATGAATTATACATATTTTCGTACTTATTTCTTTAAAAACAATTTATTATTTTTTTATGTATATAGTATGTATGTATATAAATATGTACATGGAAGCTTATATGCTATGCTTACTGATTACAATCTTTATTATTTCTAATGGATGGAATGCTGTTAGGTAAGTTCACTAGCTTTCTAGCTAATCTCAATACTTTAGCAAAAATTTGGGGAGAAAGCTAGTCAGTATGTGTGGGTGTTTGTGTTTGTGTGATGTATTATTGAAATTGTGTGTCTGCCTCATAGGTTTCAACAGCGTTCACAGCGTTCTATGCTCACATTGCCGTTTCCAGCGGTTGACTGTAACTGCGGCCGTTTGTGTGCAATGGCACCATACTCGGGGACTCATCGTCAAAGTCCGTTTCCAGCAAGGCTTCAGATTTCGATCGGTGGTATGAACTATGTGGTGGTTCTTCGTTGGCAGTTTGATATACAGTCTTTGGGCGTTTATTTGCGCTTGTCGTCGGCTCTCGCGTGCTCCGTTGCTCGTGCGTTGTTGGCAATTTGGATAGCGATTGCTGCTGTTGTGGTTGAGCCTTACTACTCCGCACTGCTGTGTAGTAGGAGTCCGGGCGCCTCATGTCGCTGAGTTGCTGTTGAGTTGCTGAACTGCCACTACGAAAGATAGATTCCATCTGTTTCATAGATGGCTTATTACTGGTTGCAGGCACCGGCGTAAAATTAAACCTATCGATTTTTTGTTCATAAGGAAGAGTGCTGGATTGAGAATCATTGCTGAATTGAGTTGAATTGCTAATGGGGCGCGCCGTCGATGATGAGTTTGGCAGGAAACTGCTGTGACTTTGTTGGTCCTTTAAGTGGCTGTACTCGGGCAAGTTTTGCTTGAGTTCGGTTAGGAAGGAGAGGCTTTCGTTGCCTCCGGTACGTAATGGTAATGTGCTGGCGTTGCCATAATAATCGGAGCCGGTATCTTCAACATCGGTTTGATGTATTATAGGCGTGTCTTCGGCAATGCTATTGCTTACTGAATTATTTAGAGTGCCTGAGTATGTGGAGTTGTCGCGAAAGCCTTCGTTGCGATATGAAAGCTCAAAGGTGTCCGTGGGCCGACGTTGTTCGTAGGCTAGAGCAGCTGCTGCAGCTTTACCACGCGCTTTCGAGACGGAGCCTATTGTGGCGACTCTTTGCGGCTGCGATTCACTGGCCTGGGAATTCGATCGCAGTACATTATGGCTAACATATTCGTTGTAATGTGAAGGTCGCTGGTATTCGTTATTTCGTTGTTGTTGTTGTTGTTGCTGTTGTTGTTCTGCATGAGTATCGTAAGCATCGAAGCTGGCTTCAGAGTTGAGAACGCTTTTATCCATTGAATCGATGGAACCATTCCCCATCATTTTCTTATAATCTTGAGCAATATTTTTCGTAAGCGTTCCAGTCGAAGTGGACATATTCTGCAGTTTTCCAAGGAAATAAATAAATAAAAATTTAAATAAACAACCAAGAAAAGAAATTATAGGTGAAACAAAAAATTGAAAGAACTCAAATAAATCGAAATCATACAAAATTTCTGCGCCGGAGCGAGCCTTGCGGGTCGATGCTATTTAAGCTTCTCAAACTTTGTCGTATGCTGTTCCGGCGTTGCAGTCGTTGCACGTGACGGTGCTTCGATTTGGCATACCAACAAAATGCTATCAACAGAAGTAGAATAATAGCCATCACAAAAGCGGAAATAATGCTTATTGCGAAAAAATCAGCACGCCACGAAAGTGGGTCTATAACAACCTGGCAAATAGCAAAAATATCACATTAGTTCCTTTCGAATACAGAAGCAAATTATGGATTTCCTGATTACTTTTGGATCTGTTTCACAAATAAATCCCAATTCCTTATCACAATCTTCCACCTCTACACCGCGAAAAACGAAGCTCGTGCATCTGTCGATATGATCAAAATCTTGTATCCATACACGCTCGGGATATCTACGGAATTTAGAATGACAATTACGAAAACTTTTTTCTTGCAAATGCAGAATCATACTTCAGATGTCGCATTTGGCCTTGCAAATACATCCAGAGTGTTGTGCTATCGGTGCGTATGAAAGGCATCGAAGAATTTTCCGACCTGCAGAACTCACGAGCTTCGCGGAAGCTCATTGGTGCGCCGACATAAATGAAGCACGTATCATGCACCAATGACCAGCCGGGTGGACACTTTCCGTCGAGTATCGTCAGGTTGTTCATTTGAAATGGCACTGCTTGCACTTCCAGCAATAGTGGATCATCTGTAAGTAACAAAGAAATGAAAATGAAGCTCCATGGGACTGAATGCTACTACTTATAGATAGTTCCAAATTACCTGATTTATCGCGAATTCTTGATTGAACTGATATTGTGTTGTTGTAGCTCCAGTAATTATGTCTGGCATCAATTTTAGAACGCCATAATTCGATCGTGCTATGTATAACAAGGGGAAATATAATTAGATCACATACGAAAGCCTGGCGGGCTGATAGTCTTACCTGTTTCTATTGTCAAAAGTCAAGCTACAAGTTGCATGCAAATATATAGTTCAGAAAATAAATAAGGAGGAATTAGAGGAGTATATACAGTACAAAAGAACAAGAACAACAATAACAACAACATGTTATTACATGCGTACATAACAGCTACGTTATTTACTAAGTTTTCATTCGAAAGGGGTTCCCACTAAAATAACTAATCCCGGGGAATTTTATTATAATACTAACATTGAGTTGTTGACTGTGATCATTTCATAGTCGTTTTCCGGATTTTCAAAGATATTGTCAACATATTGTTGCCCTGCGGTGCCAGCAACAATCGTAGCTCTTCCCATCCAATTGGTGGCGACATTTCTATAAAGAAAAGAAGCTCATGTTATTGCCGCATTTACTGCTTGCAAAAAAAAAAAACTCACCCATAAAATCCATTATGTGACGTTGTTTGATAAATCGGCAAACGGACCTTTTCAAACCCAGACACTTCAACTATTCGTCCCCCTACGTTACTGTGCACAAAATTATAGCTGAAGTTTGAGACAACCTGCCGCAAACGTATCACGTCTTCGTAGTTGGCTTTATTCTGTGCGAAGTAATTGCGGAATAGCTCGATTTCTTGATATGGGGAAGACTGTCTTCCCTCGACATATAGCGCCGGTCTATTCCGATTTCGGAAGAAGAGATTGTGATGTATGTAGCCACGCAGTGATGAGGCCGATCCACTTGAATCTGCGCGTATACGTAATCCCCCTTGGTTCTCCAGTAGCAAGTTGTTCTATAAAACCACAATTAGTTTGTTAGCCAGAGAAGAAGAAGCTACAACTTGCAAGCATTCAAATTGCTTACCATAAAGTAAAGAGAATACATATTCTGTACATCGATGGTTAAGGCCGATTTGCACGTTGAGAAGTTGCCGTATAGTTGACGGCAATTATTCTGAATTCGATTTGATGTCAACGTGAGGGTCGGCGTTATTTCACCGGCCGATGAGTAGGTGACGGCGCCTTTAACTGCTCCCGAGATGTGGGAATATGTTACATTGTGGAGTGCATCGCGATCTGCAATTGTAGAATATTTAATTATGCTGACTGCTACATTTAATTTTCATTCCGTGTACTTACATTGGCCAATTGTCGATATTGGCACGGTGACAACTTCAGCGATAAAGCCATGATGTTCGGGTGCACCGCTTGCAATAAGTTGCAAACTCAATGTTGGGCCTACCGTTTTGAAGAATGTTCGCTGATTGTCGGAGTCGGATTCAACTTTGCCAATAAATCGAGACGTCACATTGTAAATGTCGCCGTCGAATAAACGAATCGAATCAGTTCTTCCGTACAACTTGGAATGATTGAATAGGTTCGATTGCAGCAATCGAAAGCCAATTGGCTTTGCTCTGTACAGGGCAGTGAAGATTTTAACGCAGTTAACCGCATTATTGTCGTATTTGTAGTAAACGAGTACGCGCTCTTCGACAGTCAATACCTTCTGAGGATCACAGATGTCGATCATTGAGAACAATTTATATGGTATATCGAGTTCCTTGAGCGGTGTAAAACTGGACTCGCTACTCTCCTGCCCCTCGCCAGTTAGTGATAAAATATTTATACCAGTTCCCAGAGCGTCACTTATATTGAGGAAATTCAAATTTATTGTGCGACTAGGCGCTATAAAATTCACACCGTGGTGCGCTGAATTCACGATAGTAACAGATGAAATCGTAGGATTTTTATATATTGCTTGAATGGCTGATGATTTTTGATTATGTAAAATGCCAGCTTTTTCTATGCGCACGTATTCCAGGTGGCTTTCTTTGTTGGCCATTAAGCCATGGCTTTGTGTATCATGAAAACGATGTTCGTATTGGTTCTCCTCGAAATCAGAATTGGCAAAACGTATGCCGCCCCAAAAGACCTTTTCATTGGGTATTCCAGCACAGCTAACAAACGCAAAAACATCATCCCAATGGCATTCGTGACGATGTCCGTATAGTTGCCCATTTAGACGCTCCGAACAGTCCTCCATGCGCAGCTCATCGCCGCGGCACTCCAATGGCTGCACCCAGCTCCATATCCGTGTCAGAGAATTTGTGTGAAACTCAATTCTACGATCATGCCCATAGTATACGTTCAGTGGATCGAAACCCAATTCTCGGCAAACTACTTGCGCATTCCGCTCTGTAAAGCGGCTATCGCAGATCGGCACCCACTGCAAAGTTGTGTGGTTGAAGTACTCTAGGAAACCTTCGCTTACACTTTGTAGTGTTGTGGCATCGGTGCTGCAATTTTGGGAGCTTGTGCACAGGCGAATTGAATCGTATGCTTGTGCCTGACCCAAATCTTCCAACGAGCGTCTGTTCATCATCACGTATGATTCGTGCGAGGCGTTTACAAATGGTCTCATTACAATTTGTGATTCTCTATAGCCGATCGCAGTTAAAGTGCCCAATACTAGTATTCCAACATTTGGTTCGAATTCCAGTTGAACGCCATGCTGTATAGTTAGAGTAGCTCCTGGCATAACGGTAATATCTGACAATATATGGTAGGGTTCTGGTCTTTTCCGCAGCGTAATGTCTTTGTAGAGACGTCCGCCAAACCATGTGTTGAGATCAATCGCTTCATTTCGTTCCGAAATTAAAGAGACGCTCGCATCGAAACTATCTTCGATTAGGAATGGCTGAAAGATAACATCAGCATGATCGTTCCAGTTATCAAAATCAAAAATTTTTGCTTCTATATGCTTGGCATTTGTCGAGCCCCACCAGTTTTCGCTGGCATAAAAGTAATTATTTAAACGGGCGGAGCGTACGCCCGCTACCAGGTTATATTCCATATTATTCTCTGCAATCAAGTTCCTGTACAGCTTAACATTTTGAATGCCATCCAGTCGTATTACAGCAGTAGGGAGACGGTGCTGTTGCGTTAGCAATGTACGTTCTCTATGACGCATTGGCAGGTTCTTGTAGCTGCTCACAGTTTCGTAGTTGTTGCCCTTGATGGTATTGTATTCTATAACAGCTGGCACTTGTCCAATTATTTCACTCAAACTATCTGCTCTTAACTCCATAATGAACTTGGCATTGTTACTCTCAATGCGATTATTGTCAAACTTAATTCGTTTCTCCATGCCGTCGAGCGCTATGAGACCGCGCGCACAGTAGTTGTTGAGCAAGACATTCGAGCTGATGTTGAAAACGACATAGTGGCCCGTCACACTGATGAAGAAATTTCTGTTGCGCTGCCATGTACTATTGCCAAAATAAACGCTGTGGGTAAAATTTTCATTGTATTGCCAAACGTAGGGCAGCGACACTTGGAAGCCCCCATTCGCATTGTCTTCGACCGTTGTGCCCTGCACCACATAATGGAAAAGGTTGTTCGACGAACGTAAATCTTTGGATAACTGCCGAATGCCATGCCCGTTTTGTGTTATCATCGAATTGTTGACGTGGATCGTGACCTCAGAGATGTTACTGTGCTGCACATCCCAGAAGGGTGACTTAATAAATATAGCTTCTCGTTGGTTGAAACTTATCTCAGAGGTAACAATCTTGATGGACTCGTTCGCTTTCCTCAAATAGTATTCGCCATTATCGCCAATATATCTATTGTAATAGTAGGCCGAAATACCGCGGAAATTCTTTTGAATCTTAGTCGCGCGAATATTCAACGAGGGCACAGGTCCACGAACAACTCGATTGCGCATATTTTGAATCGGTGCTTGAACTGTTGACAGCATCAATACTGCGCCACCTAAGGCATTGCTGCCACTTTCATAGTATATAATGATTCCATAGCTGCTGCTACTCGTCGGAAACACATTCAAATCGCGACTAACTTCCCACACTTCTGAGCGTATGTTCTCCGTTTGTGAATCGAGAATAGATAAACGCTCGGTGGATAGATTTTGAATAGGATTCAACAATTGTATTCCCAAGACATATCCCGCAGGGCATCGAACAATGACTTTACGTGATATCGATGTGCCAAGCACTTCTTCCGTACGAATATATTTGCTTTCCCAAGGACCGAGGTCGATATTGCCCGTGCTATTAGGTAAAAGATAGGGATCATAATCAGCTTCAAATGTGTTGAAGTCACGCGCCATTTTGAACCAGCCACCGATTTCCTTCTGCTCCACCGCAGATATGACAGGATCATGTGAAATGCCACTGCCACGATTGTTCTTTATTGTCGAGCCGTGAATGCGAAAGTCGAGCTGCTTTAAGCTAATGCCACTGCCTCTGTTTCCCACGAATTCGCAGTTTTTGATATTATTCACCGATTTACCGCCGTATATATCGGCGTAGATAACTCCCAGGCCATCGTTTAAATTGTCCACCACACGCACATTTTCCAAGTTATGCCGGGCAAAATCCATTTGGATGGCAGGTCTGAATGAGTTAGTTGTGTAATCGAAGAGACCAGCTTTCTCGATAGTCAAATACTGTAGGTCAGCGCGCTCGGCCAGCATACTGAATCTGAGGCCGGCCCATGCGCCTTCATAGCAGCGAATGCCCACATCATTGTCATGCGAGCAAGAGTTTTCGAACTCACCCCTGGACAAATATTCAGCTCGGCACTTTGTAATGTCACGATCATGTTCTGTGCAGCGAACATTTGAAACAATAACGTCTTCAGTGACGCCAACACTTGGCATCTGTGAGCGGTGTAAACGCCAATCTTGGGGGTTGAGTGTGTAGCCCAAATGATGACAAACGAGCGCAGCATTTAGAACGGTCCAGCCATAATCACAAACCGTACCCCAGCGTCCATCCAAATATATCTGTAAGCGCCCTTCGTATTCACCAGCGCCGCCTATGAGACGAACGGGAACCTGCGGCGTTTCATTCTTCTCTATTATTGATTCCGTTTCAATATCAATTACATCCATGTCAAGCATTTGGGCATCTGTCGCCGTCGTGTTGTCCATAGCTATAATTGTTTCACGTTTCAAAGTAAAAAATATATCGTCGGGGCGACGACCTCGCGCCTCCAGCTTACCCGCTACCATCATTCCGACACTAGGTTCGAACATGAGCGTAACTCCCGGCTGCAGTATAAGTTTTCCGCCTGGTCGTATGTTAATGTCATTGGTAACAGTGTAAACTCCTTGCGGCAAGATTTCTTGCCCATCAATTTCACCACCGATCGAATCGAAACCTTCGTGGAAAAATCGTGGAACCAATGTAGAAATTGCAATTATTGTTGTGGACCCTGGATTAGAGCTATGCAACAAATATGGAATATACTCAATTTTGGCAAGGTTATAGCGATTATTACGATGGAAGAGGCGTGAGTAAATTTTATTTTCATCTGTGTGTCCAAGCCAATTGAATGTGGCATTGATTACCTGGCTTTGATCGCTAAGCTGTGATCCGATTTCATAGGCAGAATCCAGATTGTGCAGAATATTTCGAAATATGTCTACATTGCTGGAACCGACGACTACTGGTGCTGCTACTCTTGAACGTGGATTAAGGCGGCCAGAACCCTCATTGCCTTCGCTTCCTTCAATCAAAGGACCAAACGACTCGAATATTTTGTTATCCCTCACAAAGTTCCTTGTGAAGAGCAGTGATTGGACATCGCGACGGCTGTATGGAGACAGCCCCAAAGACGCCACATAGACGCCCTTGTTTCGCATGAAGTAATTACTCTGGATTAAAATGTGCACAGGTAGGAAGTTGAACTCCTGAAATATGAAATCGTTTCGTATGTATATGGAACCATATGCCCCAAATCGAAATTGATTATATTCAATTCTTCCTTGTATATTCAATGCGGGACTCATTAATATCGAATTCCGTTGGCTATTCTCGAATAAGTTGTGACCAATTTGTAACAGTAAATTCGGATGGTTTGTGCTTGTATGGCGCCAACAGGAACCAACTTGCACATCATTGTTGAAGCTGCCATTGAAATGATTTCCGGTAATATTTACCCAGATTGGATCACAGAAGTTTCCATGCATGATGCCGGCCTCTATATTGGAATTTATGTGTGTATACTCTACTATGGTTGTTTGATTAAATGGAATATACTCTATGTGACTGGGGTCTGTGGTATCATTTAACCACACCGCTAAGCCGTAACCTTTATTTGAGCTAATAGAACTACGGGATATATTACGATTGCCACCGTAATATGTTATATTAACACCATCGCCATTGTTGAAGCTAATGTTACTGCTCGTTATATTCACATCTCCGGCACCACTGGTGACATGCACACCAGAAACATGACCATTTCCAGATACAGAGCTCCCGTGAACATGGATTTTCGATCGAATATTATCAATTGCTATGCCACGTCCACCATTATCTTCCACAATCGAATCTACCACTCTCAAGTCGTAAGCTCGAGTATCTGCCGAAGTTATTCGTATGAAGCCGTTGACTTCCTCGCGTGCATTAGCCTTTATGCTGATGAATAGCTTCTCTCGGGTACTCGCAACACTCTGCGGCCTCGTGTAGTTTCGAGCTTTCCAAGCGAAGAGCAACCGATCGTTAGCCGAAGCTCCATCAAATATTTCAATGCTCGTTGTTTCATTGGTTCGCAGCATAAAATACTCAAAATGTACCGTCAGCAGGTAGCCAGGCCTAGTAAAGAAATACTTTCCACACTCTTTTGTGGAGCCTGCGTAGTATTTTTGTGTGAATGACAGAGATATAGGATAAGTTTGACCGGAAGTGGTTGGTAACGTGCAGAAATCATATATGGAGGCGCGGTCGGTGCGTTCGCTTGCGCGCAAATCATGGCCCACATATTTCACACCATCTGCTGCATTATCCACAATGTTGCATCCATCCAGCTGGACGAGTCCTTGACTGGAGTTCACGAATATACCGATACCGTTACTTTTGCGAACAGTGACATTCTGCATTGTGAAACCACTATTGGGACTCGTTGCGTTAACACCCGTGTACGCCGAGTGGCTAATTACCAGATGCTGCATAACCGGTGGCAAGCCTCCCACTGCTTCTACAGCTGACTTCGCAGAATAGTTGATACCCGATCCCGCTCTAACAATATCCACATACTTGAGCGATGATTGCGAAACCGCCGAATACACAATATTGTCGCGACCCAAGGTCTTACTCGAAGGCGCATTGTCGAAATATATGCCACGCCAATGACCAATTTGCCGACTGTGTATGGGACGGCATTGCACGCCAAGATCATTATGGTAGTCGCAAACGCCTGAGCCAAGCTGTCGTGATTGCCAAGCGCAACTCAGCAACGAACTTTCGATACCTTTACATTTTGGATACTCGTAGAGAAGTCTCGGATGATAGCCCGCAGTGCGTTCTACCCAATTCCAAAAACGACCTCCAGCGAAGCCCATTTGCTTACACGCAACTTCATAATCGGTTATAGTCCAACTATGGAAATTCATGTTTAAGATTTTATTGAATTATGTTATGCGAAAAAGGCAAAATTGTCTTAGGTCTTACTTTCTTGAATTAGTGCACACCGAACGCCAAGACCCTTTGTGGTAGATTTCTAAACGTCCCTCTAAAGGCGTTGGTCCATCAACTAAGCGTGCACCTTGCTCTTCAGCATCAACAAGCTCAAATTTGGAAATGGACAGTTGACCTTGCGATGTCAGAGTAATGCGTGATGATGGTGTGCCCTATTAAAAAAATAACAAAAAAAAAACTCAAATTACCATAAATGTTAAAAAAGAACAACTAAGTAACTAAATAGATAGAGTTAATTTGTCTCTTGTTAATTTCATTTATGCAATAACTTCAACCATTCTTCTTATGCGCACTCACTTAAATCTAATTAACCCAGCGTAACCTAATGACCGCTGCCTGTGTACGGAATCGTAAGCGTAATAATGATTCAAATTGAGTATGCAGCGCCAGCGGTGATGTCTTTAATTGAGCATAACAGCTAATGTGCTAAAGCGCATGCTGCTTGATGTAGGCCCTGAGCGCATCATGCCCTACCGCACCACCCTCATGCTATTATGCTCGCTCTCCCCTCGTTCTAACGCACTTGTTTCAGTGCTTACTTTGCCGACATAATTTATATAATTAATTTATATATGCACCTGTTGCTGCGCTTAATCACAATCAAAATTATCAATAGTTACTATACGCTCCAACTAAACGAGTATCTAAGTCATATTGCTACCTTATCTCTTACCTTATCGCTCGCTACTTTCCTCACACTCTTCGACGCGCCCTTGCATTTGTTGAGCTAACTGATAGCGATTCTCGATATCAGGTGCGCTCCACAAGCGATTAATCATCACAGTCGCCATTTAAAATAAATATCATATGTACATTAAGGTGGGCGGAGATGTATGGACAAAAAAAAAGTTCATGTTTTTGCCCCCGCGAAATATCGAAAAGTATGTGATGCCAAACAGATCTCACTGAGACCTTTTCCCTTGCTTAACAAAGTGAGATGCAAATTTTTCTGGTATACAAACACTAGAATGGTTCGTTAAAGCTTAAACCAAGAAATCAAAAATTTAATTTTCTTGCGGAAAATCTAATAATGTACTTTTTCTTTTCTTCTTCTGGCACAACAGCCCATGGAGGGCCTAGACCGCACTTTCTGAATCCACTCATGTTGTGCGTGTTATATTTGTACATGAATGGAAGTGACCTACAATTTTATGCCGTATCCGAAATAGAACGGCGAAGTGAAAAGCTTTTCATAGGCAATTTTTATTCTCGTACGTTTGCCATTATCTGCCAAGAGGTGGTGCTGTGTAGAAAAATGGTTTTGTTCTACTCTTTGATTTTTCCTGTGACAAGATTCGAACCCCTGACACTCTGCGTAATAGTCCAATCGACTACCACAAGCCACAGCGACCAATGATGATGAGCTTAGTTCCTAATATTTTTTGATACTCTTTCATTTGATACCAATTTGCAATGGGGTAAAACTAACAACAACAAATTATTCCCACACACATTTTTTTCCAAAAAGTAAAATTTTTCATTCCTCGAGCTCACGGGGAATCAATATAAAAAGGTTTAGACTGCCAATGGCCAATGACAACATATAATCAGCGGGGAGAAAACACTTTTTTTTACACAGCCTTACCATGATAAGATCTAACGTCACCTCCTAGTGGCAAGCTCTCAATTTTTCACTACATTGGCAAATTTTTTATGAAAATTTATGAAAATCTAGCTTGAAATATGCATTCGCATTTGATAAAATTACCTCGAACACTTTGAACACTACTAAGTAGTAAGTAGGTGGGTGTGGTTATTACCCGGTTTTCATGGTTTAGCTTAGCTTAGCTTTTTCGAATTTCGCTGGCATTCGTGTTAATATTTCCTTTGCCTGTTCACACTATGAAAACTCTTTTATGTACGAATGATTTTTATTCTTACCACAGCATGTAGAATGCCACGCACCGTGATACCAACGGTTGGAGCAAATTCAATTATAACGCCCGGCTCAATTGTCAGCTTAGCACCTTGAGCTATTTCGATGTTGTCGCGTGCGATGTATGGACTTTCGCTATAGCGCAATATTCGCTCGCTGATTATTTCACCACCCTTTAATTCGGTATACGATGACGCTGCTGGCGACGATGACATCATCGGTGGCAAAGGAGGCAGTGGCGCCGACAACATTGTTGTTGTTGCAGGCCGTAATTGTGTGGCGCCATCAAGGCTGGCAAATTCAATTTCCCTTTCATCGCTAACGCCATTAGCACCAGCAGCAGCCGCAACAACAAGTGTATTGGAATTTATATTTGCAGCAGCGCTGGCATATGTCCAGCAGGAGCATTCAATAAGTTGGAATAAAAGAAGAATATTGGTCAAAAGGAGGAAATGACGCACTCGTCCTCGTCGTCGTCTTTGTGGCGAGTTTGCGAAACAGTGATTGGCGTTGATGTTGTCCTTGTTGTTGTTTTTGCTCTTGTTGCTGTTGTTGTGGCATTGCGAATAACGCATTTTTCCAAAATGTGCCAACATTAAAGTAAGCAAGTAAGTGTTGATGACAAATTTGGGTTGTGGTGATTGGAATTGAACTTTGTGCTCTTTTTCTTTAATTTTTTTATTTTGTTTTTGTTTTTTTTTTTTGCAGAGATTAAGCGCACTTTATTTGCACTGGTATTGTTGTTGTTGTTTTAACACTTTGATTCACTTTTAATGAATTTTTTCCCCATTTTATTGCAAGCATCTTGAAATATTTTCTTCATCAATTAAACATTTCATTACAAGTTCTTCTTTGTATCATATATTTTATATTTTCACTATTGAGGGGAAAAAACAGAAAACTTTAATCACAAGCATTCTCGTATTTCGTCATAATTTCGATTAGTCCACCACAATCTTTGTTGTTGGTAATGCGATAACACGTTTATTACCGACACTTGGCAGTTACCATGTAACTACGACAACTACACTGTTACTGCAGCAACCGAGCCCTGTGTTTATCTTTCTTTCTATCTCTATATGTACAATGTTATCTACCAAAAAACAAAAACACGTCTATACGCCAAGAACCGTTACAGGCAACTACTTAACTTAAGCAGCGAGCGCACAAAGCAACAACCTCTCTCCAGAACTTTTACACATACATTCTGCCTATGTTATTTTCATTTACTTTCATTGCCGTCCGAGAGGAGGCAACCATAATAAAAACAACATTAAAAAACAAGTAAATGTCTACCAAAATGCAAGACTACGAAAAAGACAAAAACAATCAACAAACTATAGAAAACAGTTGAGGTCATGCATTGCTTTTCCTTTTGTTATTGTTGTTGTAATTTAAATAACTGTAAAGTAATGGAGCCGGATTTTGTATATGAAAAGCAGAGAGCGGGTGGGTGTCTGCGCATATGACGTGTGAGCATGACACACAGAAGTGCGTGAGTATGCGCTCAAATGCACTCACAGAGACATAATGCGGGAAAGAGACTAATTGAGAGACTTGTTATGGGATGCACAGTGAAGCTTTTAGATAAAGCTGGTGGTCAAAAATTGAAGAACAGGAACTGGTTGGACAGATTTTAGTTCCGTATATTCTGGTCGAAGGCAAAATAGGCAAAATAAACAGTTTTTCATATGAAGAAAAACTCGATATCTCGATATAAGGCCGTTTTAAGAGAATTTTAGCTTTTTTAACGCAAAATACACGCTTTCTTAGTGGCTTTTATATAAAGCAGGAGGAGAAAAATTGAAGAATTTATTGTTAAAGAATGAAATTTAGGGCAACCTGAACAGGAACTGGTTGGACAGTTTTTAGTTCCTGTGTCAGCTTATTTAACCGTAAGGTCGATAGTAAAATATACAAATTAAAAACTTTTTCATAAAAAGATAAAAATCGATATCTCTCCTGAACAATCTGAACTGTGTGAAGTGTACGGCTGTTTTGAGAAAATTTTAACTTTTTTAAGGCAAAATACACAATTTCATAGTGGCTTTTATATAAAGCAGGAGGAGAAAAATTGAAGAATTAATTGTTAAAGAATGAAATTTAAGGCAACCTGAACAGGAACTGGTCGGACAGTTTTTAGTTCCTTTGTCAGCTTATTTAACCGTAATGTCGATGGTAAAATAAACATATTAAATACTTTTTTTTTCTGAACTGTATCGCTGTTTTAATAGAATCTTAACTTTTTCAAGGCAATTTCTTTCGGTTTACGAGCGACAAAGTCTGCATCAGACATGTAGCCAATAAGCCAAAAGAGACATTAGAATAAATCGCTCGTTTTAAAAAATAAAAAAAATGAATACAAAAATTATTCGCTTAACATTTAGTTGGGTTAGGATAATTTTAAGGGAGACGAAGAGGACACATCGCTTTTTTTAACATCAAAAATTCGCAAAACTCTTTGTACGAAATAATAATTGTAAAAGTAAAAAAAAAGTAATAAAAGTAAGGTTAAGGTAGTTTAATAAATCAGAAATATGGGCAAATTTCTACGAAAAATCATGCGATTATGAGTTTCTTCGGTCAGCACTTTATCCATACCTCATAAGACAATTTGATTCAATCAATAATATTTTTCTACTAAAGACTATTTCGCACAGTTGGGAGTCAGAAAATACTGCGTAAGTGTTGAATCGCGAGGTCTGTCTTGGAATGTGGAAACACACACACACAATGGAATGGTGCATTCTGTGTCACGCTTAACAAATACCTATACCTCTTATCTCTACGAATAAATTATTCTATGCAGACAAATATTCAAAATGAAACTGTTGGATTTGGACTTTGTTCGCCTAATAAGTACACGTAAACCGGGCGGGATTTCGATTATTTTTCATACAACAAATGGTTTATTTTGCCTTAATCTACCAGAATATAGTGCAAAGTAAGAGGCCGCAGCAACTGAAATCTAGATTTTGTCGCTCAAAATCTCATAAACCAGGTGAGATATCGATTTTTTTTTTCAAAATAACTTCATTTGTTAAGTTAATTTTACCTTAAACAAATCAAATTGTGGCCCCTTTTCGAGTAAGTGTGTGGCAGTTCTCGTGCACACGAAATACTTCTCCCTTTATTTTTGGGACCATAGCAAAATAAGTAAAGTTGTGTTGAGGCGGGATGTTGGTAGTATTATCTGAGAAGAATGTGTACATAATTAGCTAGCAGTCTAGCTACCATGCTTCTATGGTCATTTCTTTTGCATAAGTTCTTTGTAATTTAATACATAGTGGTAGTGCGTTGGACTGTTACGCAGAGTGTCCGGGGTTCGAATCTCGACACAGGCAAAATCGAAAAGTAGAAAAAAAAATTTTCTTCACAGCACCAAAAAAGGCAATGGCAAACCAACAAGAGTAAAAATTGCCTATGAAAAGCTTTTAACGTCGCCGTTCGATTTCGGATTCTGCATAAAACTGTAGGTTCCTTTCATTCATGTACAAATATAATACGCACAACATGCATGGATGCGAAAGGCTCGGTCTAGGCCCTCCATGGGTTGCTGTGCCATTAAAAGAAGAATTTAATATATACAACAATTTGTTGAAGAAATTTTTATTTTCTTTCCACTGTGCGGTAACGCCAAGAGAAAAGCCCAAAAACTCATAACTAGAATAAGAATTGTCGACATTAGTTAGAATTTAAAGTATGTTCATATGTATGGATTTATGTATATGTTTGATTACACACGTATCTGGCAGCAAGTTCGAGTGTATGTATGTATGCGTGCATGCGAGTGTGAGTGAATGTTTACGAATTTGAATGCATTTGTTTGAACAAAGGTAGATAGTTAATGTTGTCAATGCTGTTGTTGTTGTGGTTGTTTCACGAACCAGATGAGAAATACCGTTAGATAAATTAAAATTAATAGAGCAAGACGAGCGACACGCAGTACAGCAGAAGCATGACAACAGGATGAATGGAGACAAGAATCAATTCCATCCATGTTCCACTGCAACCAACGATGGACATTTGCGAAGCCCATTAAAAGTCAATATCCGGGGAACGGTGTTTATGTGTGATTATGAAGAAGAAACCGAAATGGTCGGTTTGCATGAGTGTGTACTTCTAAATGGTATGACTAAGAAGACTACAGTGATGCATAACTAGTAACATCAACGGAAGCGAACGAACGGCGAGAGCGAAGAATGCGATGCGGAAACTTGCATCATAGCATGTAATTTTGCGAGCGTATTTCTACGTATCACTTTTTTATTTGCTGATTGACTGACTGAATTATTCACATGCTGTTCGCTATATGCGCTTCTGGGGGTTATTGGCCACAGTCAGCCAGCGAAGCACGGGTAGCTACATTCATATTCATATAGCGAGTGAGCGCAATTAAGATGTGCAGCGGGCAAAACACCTTCGCATTGCTGGTGGCGAATATGGCGGAGTGGTGTTCTTGTTGTGCACGAAAGCGTGTGCATCCATTCGAAAGGAGTTTGCAAGATGCGAGTAGATGATAGACCCAGACACAGTTACTGATTCAAATCCTAAATGAACACGAGTGAGAGAAGGCGAGAGAGAGTGAGAGAGAGAGAGAGGGTGCAATTGCTAAAGTCACTTTGTAATTGATAATGATCTTCACAAAGAAAACACACAGCACGATAAATACATAAATAATTGGATTGGAACTAAAGCACATTAAAGACTTGATATTTATTGTTATTTAATATTTCGTTTAGTTTTTGCTTTGAAGCTCTGAGCTCTCGGTTTCTGCGTTGTCTTCGCAAAAAGACATCACACACAAACTGCCTGCAAGGGGGGGGGACTTTTGTGTTTGTATTGGTTTGTTAGTTTGGCAAGACGTTTTACTTCATTTAACCAAGGCACAAACACTACCACAATCACACACACACACACACACACACACACACTTCTTTTGTGGCACCAATTTTTTCACACACACCTCAATTTTTTCGCATTCATTTCAATCTTTATTATTAAATTTCACGAATTTCCATTCGATTTTCACTTTCGCACTTGGTTCATTTAAGGTTTTTCTCATATTTTCCACGAAAACAAGCGATTCTTTTAAGCTTTTTCCTAAATAGGCGCGGTCAGCACATAACTTCACATATTGCTAGCTACTAACACGGTGTAAGCCAAACGAAACGCAGCGAGCGAGCACCAACAACAAAACGAACGAACTTAACTGTCGCGCAGTCAAACTAACTCTGAGCTAGCGCTTTGTCATCTGTGGCTATGGCTATGGCTATGGCTATTTCTCCGATTCTGGCAATGAGCGTTGCGGAGAGTCTTGAGAAAGGTGGAGTGCTCAGTTATTTTAAGTTTTGGCGAGCGCATTATACTAAAGTGGCCGCCATGTTTTTGTTTGCGAAGCTTTCCAACGTTTTTGTGCAGGTTGTCAATGCTTGTTATTGTGGAGGTAAATAGTTTGGGCGCTCAGCGGCATACGAGTACGTAAAGTTAAGTTCACTTGTCGCTTAAAGTTTTCCGTTTGTTTGTTTACCATATGTACGTTGGTAAGAAGTTAAGGTGAGCTTTTCGAGCGGTGTTCAATGTGTTGCAGCAAATTTTGTGATCACTTACGTTTGGGTTATTACCCTACAACTGGTTTGGTGGAGTAAAAAGTTTTAACGACAAATAGCTCCCCATAAGCTGAATCAGTTCAAATGTTAAACAATGCAATTTTTTGTAAGGGGAATAAAATCTTGGAAGTCCCTCAACGTTTGAATAATGCATTCATCTCTTTTATGGTCAAAGTCTTTAGTTAAATCTTACAAAATGATAGCTACATCAATATTTTTATAGAAGATAAGGAATGAGTTCTTTACATTCAGCCGATTCAGCAAGGTATAATAAAGTATGACATGTGTGAGCACTCTATCAGTTTTCCGTTTTCCGTTTTTCTCTAGAGCGTCAGGCGTCTATTTAAAGGCGTTTGCAGTTTCAAGAGATAAGTAAAATTTAAGAAAATTATTTAAATACTTTAATAAACAAGAGAAGAAACTCTAGATTCGATTTATAAGGACAAAAGGAAGACAAAAATTTTCTTTTATAATTCAATCTTTAATATTTCTAAAGATCTCTAACAAATTTCTTAAATCAATAATCATAAACATATGTCTAATGAAGAACTTATACGCTTGCTCGACCACTAGTATTCCAACAGATATCCTTACTCCCAAAGCGATCTTTAATTGTGGCTATATATTGATGAAAGCGCTCCCAGTATCCCAGGATATCGGAGAAAAAGTCCAGGTGGCACACCCATTTCATAGAAGCTATCGATACATTTTGCGGGCAATATCTTCATAATTTTCAGCTTTTTCGTTTCGAACAAAAATTTTGTACTTTATCGCCCAAGTTCTTCCAAGCATTTTCGTCGAAGAGTGTTAATAAGTTCCCAAATTGCTGAGATTTCAGTAATTTTTTCAATTATGGGCCACAATTTTAGATTCCCAACTACAAATTTTTGGTTTCCGGGACTCTTCTTCTTCTTTTTTTAAAAGAACTGTCAAACCCAGAGAGGGCCTAGGGCAAGCTTTTCACATCCAATCATGTTGTGCGTGTTGTACCAGGGGCCCAAAGTTTAATGCCAAATTCAAACGGAGTAATGGAAAGCTTTAGCAATTGCCTGCCAAGAGATAGTTTCGTTTAGAATTTTTTATTTTTTATTACCTGTATCAAGGTTCGAACCCGGGCACTCTGCGCAGCAGTCCAGCATATTACCAACTACTGCATAGCGACTACACTGATTAAAATTCTGGATATAGCCCGAAAATGCGATAGTTTTTTGAAACTCATATATGTACAAAGAAATTTTCCCATCTGAAAGGAACAATTGCTTATAGATGGAAATCATTTTTTATTTTACACCAGCCCTACTCCCCTTCACTTTCCGAAGGCCATTTGGTACCCACAAATTCTTTTAAAAATTATCATAGAGGGTAAATGGCTTGAAATAATATTTATACTTTCTTTAGAAAAAATGCAACTCATAACAACACAAAGGAGGTGTATAAAAATGACACCCTGACCGACATATCGAAAACTATCAAAAAATAGGGAAGGAAGGGATTTGTATTAAAACCAAAAATTTTAAAATTTCCATAACGAACGTCTTTCCAACAGACATCACAGTTGTAGGACTTGAAAATATTAAATATTAATAAAAAAATCCCAATAGCATTCCACGAAGAACCTAATATCGTTAAGTGCGCGAACAAAATTTCGAATCAGCCCCAATTTTATGTGCTAAGGTGGTGACGAATAAGTCGATACTAGCTTAAGTGGATCGGTAATAAGAGGCAAGGTACCAACGCCGACCTTCCAAAAAGCACAAAAAGGATTGATGCTTTGAAAAGCCTTTTTTTAGACCTTTGAAAATAGCTACTACATATTACACAGCGATGTACCAGGTGTACAAGTATGAAACCGGTAATGACAACTCTGTGGTAAAACTATACGCTGTGTCAAACCAAATCATTGGCACCATTTCGTCGCATTTAGTTCTGTCAAAAATATTCGGTTCGTAAACAATAAAGTTTCATATAACAACCAACATATTTTTTTTCGCTCGTAAAAATGTCGAATTTTGTGCCTACAAACTACGATATGCGGACATCAATGATTTTCTGTTTCCAATTGAAGAAATCTGCTTTGGAATCTCATGCTTGTGCCAGCATGCTTTAGGCGCAAAACACAGTGCAATGAGTGGTTCAATAAGTTTAAAAGTGGCGATTTTGATGTGAGAAAAGAAGAACGTGGAAGACCACCGAAAAAGTTTGAAGATGCCGAATTGCAAGCTTTACTCGATGAGGATGATGGTCAAACGCAAGAACGACTTGCAGAACAATTATGGCAAATTTGACCCAACAATGCATTTCTCAATGTTTAAAAGCCATGGGATTGATTTTGAAGGTGGGAAGGTGGGGAGTTGGGTGCCGCATTAATTGACTGAAACACAGCAAGAAAATCGAAAGACCACCTGTGAAATGTTGCTCGCCAGGTACAAAAGAAAGTCGTACAATATCTTCATCGAATTGTTACTGGCGATGAAAAATGGATCTATTTCGAGAATCCCAAACGTAAACGATCATACCATATGTTAAGCCCGGTACACCGGCCAAATCGCCAAATCGACAGCAAAGCCAAATCGCTTGGGAAAGAAGGCAATGCTCTGTGTTTTCTGGGATCAGCGAGGTGTTATCTGGTTTGACCTTCTGAAACCAGGTGAAACAGTTACTGGTCAACGTTACCAACAACAATTGGCCGATTTGATCCGTTTGAACCGTGCTTTGACTCAAAAAACGAACAGTTTTTTTTTGGCGAGGCATTCACAAATTGCCAGAGAAGATGGGAAAAATGTTTAGCTAGCAATGACCATTACTTTGAAGATTGAATGTACCATATAACCATTTTTCTTAAATAAACGTGTATTTTCGTAAAAAAGCTATCGGTTTCATATGTGTAGAAGGAGAAAATTTGTGTAAGTGGTGCCTTATACGTTGGCCGTAGAAACAAATCATTTACAGCAAATTTAGAGTTCGAGACTTTCAATGATATTCAGTTAAATAAATTTTTGGCCACCTTTATGTACTGATTTTTTGCAGGTTCTCCTCTTTCACACTCTAACTGATATCGTTGGATAAGTTGAAGTATTTAAATAATTGTTTTGAATCTTTCTTATAATTATATTATAATTTTTGAAACTTCAAAGAACTTTAAAAAAAATATTGATATTCTAGAGAAAAAATGAGAACGCGGTTTTACAAAATTTACGCTCTAGTTTTGCGAGTGTATCAATTTATTCATGTGATTTGAATTTTGATTCACGGGATACTGATGAATCAAAAATCAGAAAACCTTAACGCGGCCCTGACTATAAGGCCTGCAAAATAAGATATGACGTATTAAAAGTTCCGTTGGCGATTTCTGTGGTAAAAAGTAATAACAGCTTGAGTCTGCCTGCTTGTTGGGCGAGTTTGATAGCTTTTAATGAAAAAAATTTAGAAACCATAGTAAAATTTCAGAAAACTTTATATTCAGATCAAAGACCATACTTCAAATTACCTAAAATTCTGAAATATAAGTATTTTAAAATTCGTACTACTACCATATCCTGATTCAGATTCTGGCAATGTCAAATTATCATTCAAGGTTAACATTTATATCATGGCGAAGTTCACGAACGAGCAACATGCGCTGCAATGTTCTGTCAATTGCATCCACAATAAGTGACCATGTGGTGCGGATTTGTTTTCATGCCGGAGGTGTGCTTCGGCCGTAGTTTTTCGTCGATGAAAATGATCGCCATAGTACGGTCAATGGAGTTTGCTATCAACTGCTAGCTGAATTTAATTGGACACTCATAAAACATACATACTTTGCACATTAACCTTGTTCTATAATATTTTTATGTAGAGGTCGAAAACATAATTTTTACAACTACTCTTGTCAAATAAGTACCGGGAAATGATCATTTATAAGAACTCGATTACAGGGGGCATCAGCTAGTGCATATCAGCACAACAAATACCGTGTGAAAGTAACGGTAAAATGTTTCGACGATGTTCCAAGAAGTAAATAGAGCTTGAAACTCTGTTGTCTCCTAAGTATTAGCTTTATCGCTCGATGTTGGTTCCGGTCCAGGAGCTCCAGTTGCGTTCGTGAAGCTCCAGCCCATAGGTGTGAATTAAACTCCAATTTAAGACGTGCATATATAGGGGATGTAGATCATGTGAAATATTTTTTACACTGCCTAGAAAATCCGAGACACTTGACTGCTTTTTTCGATACGTCAAAAATGTTTTTATTCCAAGAACACCAAGAGTCGCTGCCCCCACAATATCTACCCCACCCATATCTATGGGATTAACGGGTGGCTGGGAAACTCGTTTGTGAGATAACAGACAACATTGGGTCTTACGCGCATTTAACTCAACTCTATACGTGAGACCCCACTCGGAGATTGACTGGAGATCTCTATTGAGTGAGTCATTCATGACGTGCCTTTTCCTCTCAATCTCCAAAGAGTTAGGGCGTTTTGAACAGGAATATGAATGAGAAATGGTGCTGTCATCTGCAAACGAGTAAATGGGATTCTTCGTTAATGACAGAAGGATATTAATGAAGATAAGGAAAAGTATAGGGGAGAGGACCGAATCCTGCGGCACTCCAGTGAAGTGAAGTTACTCCCGGATAGCCTACCTGGATAGCCTCAATGCTGACTTGTAACGATTCAAGGTGATTGTGGTCAGTCTGTGGCTTGCGGAGTGAATAGAGGATGTCTGCAAGGTGGTGTTATTTCTCCACTGTCTGCTGGTTGACTCTCAGCTTGTTTCCTCTATTGTTTGTTTCCTTTTTTGCCGAAAATGTAAGAATTGGTCTCGGCCGACATTTGATTCCAACAGCACGGTGCCACATGCCACACTGCACGCGAACCCATGCATCAATTGAGAGACGAATTTGGTGAGCAGTTAATCTCACGTTTTGGTGCAGTCAATTGGCCACCAAGAACCAAGATCGTGTGATTTGACCCTGTTAGACTATTTTTTGTGGGGCTATATTAACGCTCTTGTCTATAGGGACAAGCCAAACACGATTGCTGCTTGGGAAGCAGCAAGCCGAAATGTGTGAAGAAGTGCGCCAAAATTGGACCTTCAGAATGGACCACATTAAGTGAAATTATCTTTAAAAAGTAAATGGCAAGAATTGATTTATCGATCCAAAAAAAAATTACATTCACTTTTGTAAAATTTCTATGTTTTATTTGTTGGAATTTTCAAAAACCTAGCTCTTAAAAAATCACCCTTTATTTATATGACTTTTTGGAACAGTTTACTTACAGTGATGGAAAAAATAATAGAAACGACATACATTTTAACAATTCTAACCATACCGATAATTTTCTTCGCGAATTCTATGCGTGAAGCCTACTGTGCACGATTTGCTGATAACGGTACTTTATTTTGTTTTAAATTTTGTGCATATTTCGGCATGAATACTTGTTGCATTTGAGTGGTTTTCAATCAACCACGTTTTTGCCTTGGAAGAAAAATAGAAACGCGATTAAATTTCGTCAAAATATTTTCCTAGAACGTGTGAAATATTTTAATTAAGGTAGTTTTTGGACGTTCAAAAAAGGAAAAAGTGTCAGAATAGAAATTCTTGCGAAATTCGTCCTTCTGCATTTTTTCTAGATTTATAATGAGCCGTGGAGTGCATTGCACAGATGTGGAGAGAGAAGTCATGGGAAATCTCAAAAACGAAGGCAAATCAATGGCTGAAATTGCGCAAAAAAAAAGTGTTTTTTCCGCAATTCATTTTGAAGAAAAACAAGAGAAACGAGACAAGAAGCGAAAAACCTCCCATAAATTCGATCAACTTCTTATTCGGCAGTCGAAAAAAAATCTATTTCATTCATCGGAAGAACTAAGGAAGGAGTTAATGCACCTGTTACGAGCCGTACAGTAAGGAATAGGCTGATAGAACGTGGTTTGAAGGCACATTCAGCAAGGAAAGTACCATTCCTCAGCAAGAAGAACATCCAGAACCGAATCAATTTCACAAAAAGACATTCAACGCGAACAAATTGGAAAAACGTCTTGTGAATTAGGTGAATTTGTTTGGATCTGATGGAAAACCCCAAGTAAGGCGCCCCAAAAATACTGCACACGATACAAAACACACAATAAAAACGATTAACCATGGTGGTGGCAACATTATGCTATGGGGATGTTTTTCAGCTTTAGGTGTTGGTCCAATATATTGGGTGAAAGGTAAAATGTATGCCACCGCCTACGTTAACATAATAAATAGTATAATGCTGCCATATGCAGAGGAAGAAATGCCAATAAAGTGCGAGTTCATGCAAGATAATGACCCCAAACACTCATCAAAACTTGCCAAAAAGTGTTTCCGGGACAACCAAATTTCTTTGATGGAAAGGCCTTCACAATCACCAGACCTGAATCCAATAGAACATCTTTGGGGAGTCTTAAAAAAACAAATTGATGGGTTTAAGTCCAAAAATAAGGAGGATTTATGGAGAAAAGTACAGGCTGAATGGTACTACTGTGGGCAAAAAGTAGTAAGACTTTTTAATTTAAATTTCGCGCGGAAACCCATTCATCAAAATATTATTTTTTTTAAGGTTGGTATGACTGTCGGTGACATCTGTGCCAAATGTCACAACAAAATAATCATTAGTGTTTAGTATACGCTTGTCTTTCTGAAGTTTCTGCACAAAAAGTGCATTCGGCGATTTTCACCATGAGTGAAATTATTCAACAAAGAAGTTCCATTAAATTTTGTGTGCGGAATCAAATTTCTGGTGCCGAAACGTTCAGAATGTTGCAAAAGGCCTTCGGTGATAATTGTATGTCGCGAGCAAGTGTTTTTGATTGGTACAAATTGTTCAAAGATGGTCGAGAACGCGTTGACGACCATCGAGAACCACGTCCAGGACGGCCATCAACATCAACTGATGATCAAGACGTCAATAAAATCAAGGAATTGGTGCTCGAGAATCGACGATTAACAGTCAGAGACCTTACTGGCATCGTTGGAATATCGGAAGGATCAATGAAAACCATTTTGAAACATCATTTGGGCCTAAGAAGAGTGAATGCACGATTGGTTCCAAAATCACTGCATTGGTTTTACGAGACCATTTTGCCAAAAATTCGACTGGTATCGTTCCGCAACCACCCTATTCGCCTGACTTAGCACCGTGTGACTTTTGGCTATTTTCTAAACTCGAAAAACCGCTTCGTGGACACCGTTTTGAGTCAATTGAAGACATTAAACATGAATCGCTAAGCGCATTGAAGGCTATTCCGGAAATTGACTTTACCAACTGTTTCGAGAATTGGAAAAAACGTTGGCACAAGTGTATTGGGGCCGGGGGGGATTACTTTGAAGGGGACGAAATATATTTGGAAGAATGAATAAAAAAATTTGAAATTATGAACAAAGTCTTACTAACTTTTGCCCACAGTAGTATGCCATTGATCCATCAATTTGTGCCAAACCTCCTGGATTCCATGGATCGTCGGTGTGTCCAAGTTATAAAAAATCGTGGTAGAACTACTAAATATTAAAAAAAAAGACATTCTACTAATTTTTATCAAAGACTTTTACTTTCAAGTTTCAAGTTTATTGTTTCTATTTTGAAGTTATTTTTTTTGAATATATTTTTTTTTGTATATATGAACTTTCAGAAATACCTTCTTATATTTTTTTTTTTTAATTTAATGGAATAAGTAATAAATAAAAATTATAACATTGAAAAGAAAATTCATTTTACAAAAGAAAATTTTGTACATTAAAAGAAAAATAGGTGGTTTCTATTATTTTTGCCATCACTGTATGTATGAGGCATTGTGAGTCAGCTATGTGAATGATCTTTATTTTAAGGATTATGCATTACATAAGTTTATAATTTAAATTTTTATTTGATGTACATGTACAAAAGTACATTTTGATAGGCATGCTTTACTCATGGTCCAACCAGTATATGGTACGAGTAAAAATTGTGTATGCATGCATAGCACGTCTTCTATTTTTTTTAATATTATTACTCGTAAAACGATGATGCTATCTTTTGTGGTTGAAGAGAAACCTCAATAAAAAAGTAAAAAAACACTAACTAAAGTGACACCGTCAGGCAAGGCTGGGCTAGGGCTGGGGCTGGTAAGTAGTCAACGCATATATGTATGTTTGTAGTTATTGATTGTTTTGCATACACATACATACATACATTCATACATACTCGCACTGGCGGCAGTAGTGTTCACCCATTAAATTCCCTGAAAAAGAATGTGATTGCATTATACGTGTACTTTCAATAAAAAGTACGTGCATGTTTAAGTGCGCAAAATAATTTTATAATGAATAATTCGTTATTATTTTGAGCATGATAAGCTTTCGAAATAATATTCAACATATCCATGTTATACGAGTGAGGAACAACAAGTTTATACATACATATGTACATATAGTACATATGAGTACGAAAATCTACGGACTTTACTTTTATTAAGGATGCTTCCTGCTTTGATGAAGCCTTAATCAAACTGCTGATTTCGAAATAAAAATTCATTTGTCTTTACTTCATATTTTATTATATTGAATCATTTATTCTTATCCATCTAAATACTTTTTTTTTTTTTTTTTTTTTTTTTTTGTGAAGGCATTATCAGAGGAAGACATTGAAATGTTCAACTTACAAATAGCAGTATTGTAAATAAGTAATTACAACTAGATTAATTTAACATACTTAGTACTGGCAGACAGACAGACACATGCCATTAATAGTTGCTTCTTTTTTTTTACCATATTTCTAGTCTTAATTTATTGCAAGTAATACTTATTAACTGTACTGACATAAACGAATAAAGTGAAAAGTTTGTTTAATTATATAATTTTTATTTAAATATATATATTTTTGATGTTTATCAACTTATACATATGCATACATCATTCGTAATTACTTAAGTACTTATATATATTTTATATAGACAATTTGCTCACAAAAGGAACGAACATCAAAAGTTCGTGGTAAGTTTTTAAGAATAGCAACATCGCAACCTCTTTTCTTCACATCACGCATCTCCAAAAGTACGATTTCGTAGGAGACGAAAATACGATAGGTGTGAAAATAAACAGTTTACCAGGTGCACAAGTATGAAACCGGTAATGACATCTCTGTGCCGCTAGGTAAAACTATACGTTCTGTCAAACCAAATCATTCGCGTCATTTCTTCGCATTTAGTTCTGTCAACAATATTCAGTTCATAAACAATCAAGTTTCATACAACAACATATTTTTTTTCGCTCGTAAAAATGCCGAATTTTGTGCCTACAAACTACGATATGCGGACATCAATGATTTTCTGTTTCCAATTGAAGAAATCTGCTTTGGAATCTCATCGAATGCTTGTGGAAGCTTATGGCCAGCAGGCTTTAGACGCAAAACACAGTGCAACAAGTGGTTCAATAAGTTTAAAAGTGGCGATTTTGATGTGAGAAACGAATAACGTGGAAGACCACCGAAAAAGTTTGAAGATGCCGAATTGCAAGTTTTACTCGATGAAGATGATGGTCAAACGCAAGAACAACTTGCAGAACAATTACCATAAATGTGACCTAAAAATGCATTTCTCAACGTTTAAAAGCCATGGGATTAATTTTGAAGGTGGGAAGTTGGGTGCCGCATGAATTGACTGAAAGACAGCAAGAAAAACGCAAGAACAACTTGCAGAACAATTATGGCAAATTTGACCCAACAATGTATTTCTCAACGTTTAAAAGCCATGGGATTAATTTTGAAGGTGGGAAGGTGGGAAGTTGGGTGCCGCATGAATTGACTGAAAGACAGCAAGAAAATCGAAAAACCACCTGTGAAATGTTGCTCGCCAGGTACAAAAGAAAGTCGTACAATATCTTCATCGAATTGTTACTGGCGATGAAAAATGGATCTATTTCGAGAATCTCAAACGTAAACGATCATACCATATGTTAAGCCCGGTACACCGGCCAAATCGCCAAATCGACAGTAAAGTCAAATCGCTTCGGAAAGAAGACAACGGTCTGTGTTTTCTGGGATCAGCGAGGTGTTATCTAGTTTGACCTTCTGAAACCAGGTGAAACAGTTAATGGTCAACGTTACCAACAACAATTAGCCGATTTGATCCGTTTGAACCGTGCTTTGCACCAAAAACGTCCAGAATATCAAGCTAGGCAACAAAAAGTGATTTTTCTTGATGACAATGCACCATCATATCGAACAAAACAGAATCGAGAATTGGTAGATTCGTACGGCTGGGAAGCCCTTCCCCATCCGGCTTTTTCACCAGACTTGGCTGCATCTGACTACCACTTATTTTCATCAATGGGGCACGCACTTGCTGAGCAGCACTTCGATTCATACGAAAATGTAAAAAAATGGCTTGATGACTGGTATGACTCAAAAAAATGAACAGTTTTTTTTGGCGAGGCATTCACAAATTGCCAGAGAGATGGGAAAAATATTTTGCTAGCAATGGCCATTACTTTAAAAATTGAATGTAACATATAACCATTTTCCTTAAATAAACGTGTATTTTATTAAAAAAAAATTATCGCTTTCATACTTGTACACCCTATGAAGTTGGAAACTTAAAAACTAGATCTCAAATTTTCTTTTTCATACAAACAGGCTGAGAACTTATTTCTAGCTGGATTCTTGGGTAATTATATATAATTTAAGGAAAAAACTTAATTTCGTCCAAACTGAAGATACAGTCGTGTCTGGGTATAATGAACAACCCGATATAGTGATTACCTCGATACAGTGTACACCTAAATTTTTACATATAGTTCTCTAAAAAGTGAACAATCGAAAACCTCCAAATAGTGAACAAAATTTTGAAATACAAATCAACAAAAACAATAAAAAAAAAAGCAGACAAAGAAGAATCAGAAATGAAAGCGGGAATTACCCTAAATTGTACTTTTGCTGTTGGTTGCTAAACAATCAGCTGTATTGGTTTTTGTCGAGTTCAAGCCGTTTGTGGGCAAGCTATTGAAAGTTTCGATAAAGCTATCGCATGGGCTGGGGTCAACAATACTGATATCGCCTGGTATACTAGCACTGCGAAGTCTACGCGA
Source organism: Palloptera scutellata (assembly GCA_958295655.1). Taxonomy (NCBI): domain Eukaryota; kingdom Metazoa; phylum Arthropoda; class Insecta; order Diptera; family Pallopteridae; genus Palloptera; species Palloptera scutellata. The sequence continues at coordinate 23,376,839 of OY282452.1, forward strand.
AAAAAGTGGTCCCAAAGTCAAGAAGCAAACATCTATTCGTGAATTCTTGTACATATCTATTTGCTCACAAATTTTAGTCTAATGATACTTATAAGTATGTATGCATTTACATACTTATAAGTACATACAAATGTGTATTTTGAGCAAATGAAATGAGTTTTTGAACAAACAATGCCAACCTTGATATAGTGAACAACATGAATACTGTGAATACGGTCCTTGCAATAATAAAGTAGCTCACTATAGCCAGACACGACTGTATGTTAAAGAATAGAGATAGAATTACAATACATGGGCAACTATCGTATATTATATGTACATATTTATGTACCAGTACCTATGTAAATATTTTAAACTTAAATAACAAAAAATAAAGAGAAATGTTTAAACTTTAGCTGGGCACTTTTTTATATTACCATAAGTAAACGGCTTCTTCATAAGTAGAAATATTATTTTGTTTCAATTAACCAACGAAAGATTTATCGTAATTTCGATTACTAAATTGTTAACAATTGTTATGGTATATATTTTTTTTCTCGTATATTTTGTGTGCTTAACTGAAAGTCAAAACTATGAAAAGGCACATAAGGATTTCTTGTATTTTCTTTAAAAAAAAGCAAATAAAATCTATTAGAAATAATTGTTCCTAAGCAAATCATATTAAATAAAAATCATGTGAATAATTTAAAACGTAAAGACAGTGAGGCTACATAAATGCAAGTAAGTGTATAACTTTGTGTGTACGTGTAAGACATATTGGAAATCTCAAAACCCGGGTATCTTCGCGAATGAGTGCATAGATTAATGACTGACCGTATTCTTCCGCACTCTCGAAAACTCAATATTACATAAGAGATTTGCATGAACCTGAATAAACTTACTTAAGAAAATCACACACACAGTGTGTACCTAATATAGGAATGTGTTTGATTATATATGGTAGTTTCAAATTTTGCTCAATAGCAACTGATCAGCGTCTCATGATATCCTCAATGCTGAAGCCGGTACGTCGAGCAGGAGCAGGAGGAGGTGGTGGTGCTGGTGCTGTTGGAGCAGGAATGCCAACAGTAGGCGATAATGTATTCGTTGTGTGCGCTGCTGATGTTGCGGATGGCGTTGATATCGCCTGGGTATTACTGTTGATGTTGGCTGCTGTTGTGGCTGCTGATTGATGCGTAAAACCAACTGATCCTGTTTCGCCTGGCAATGCTGTTTTCTTCGTAGCTGAAGATGCCGTTGATGTTTTTGCTGGTGGTAATGTTGATAATGGGTGTAAGGGTGACTGTGGTTGTGTTGGTTTCAACATGTGTAACGAATGCATATGAGGCCGCGACATATTTAGGGCTACTAAGCTGGGTGGAGTTGTTGTTGTGGCATAGGATGATCTATGACTTAGAATATGATGCGTTGCATGATGTTCCATGTCGATGCCAATTGAACGTTTTCGTATTGGTATTGAGCCGAGAAAACTGGGCATTGCCTCAAGCGGTGAATGTAGTGGTGGGTTCTGTGGTGATATCTGTGATTTTATTTGGTCGCCGCCACCCATGCCCGTTACAGAAACCGACATCGATGAGGATGGTGTAGGTAGTGATGGCGGAGGAGCTGCCGATATGGTTAAGGGTGGCGCCGCTGTTTTCAGATCAGTTGCTGTGCATAGTAGCGTTTTAGTATGGAGATCTCTGCGTACATGCAGCATTGGAATGTACGGTTCGGGAACATTGGAACTTGATGGCGAATGTATAGAATCGGCTGCACCGGGCGGAAGTGCGCGCATATGTGTGTAACGTGTACTTGCATTGGAAATAATAAAGCCTGACGATGTAGGTGGCATGTGATTGGCATGTGCTGAACTGACCATGTCCTCGTGACTGCGCTGTTCACGTTCTAAAATTGGCCGCATTGTGTACCGCTCGCCGCCTTCGTGATGACAGTGTGTTACCCCTTGTCCCGGTGGTGACTTTGCCTCTAACGCACTCTCAACGCCGATCATTGTCCGCCCCAACTCTGGCTCTGGTTCGTCGCCGTCTTCTACTTCTGAATCGTGATCGTTGAGCTCTTCTTCCATATCCATATCGTCGTCTGATTCCTCATCCGATTCCTCTGAGACATCCTGGTCGAATGAGGCTTTTCGTTTCAGACTCATGCGATCGAGCGAGCTTGAGTTCGTTGTTGCATGCAATCCGTTTTCATTGTCTTCATGCGCCTCATCATTCTCAGCCGTGGCTATGTTATTTGTAGGTGACGAGCTCAGCAAACGGTGTGCTGGCGACTGACGCGGAGAATCAACTTCCAATAACGAGTCTTCTTCATCGCCGCTCAAATTTCGAGCGTCATCCTCTTCGCCCACATCGACATACTCGGATGGTACATCGCCGACTGCATGCGTTAGAGCATGGCGTCGCAAGTCACAATTTCGACGGAATACCTTGCCGCACGATGAACACTCATACGGCTTGTGATCGGTGTGTGTAAGCAAATGCGTTTTCAAATTCGAACGCTGATTAAAACTGCGACTACAAACGGGACACTTGTGAGGCGATTCTTCCATGTGCAGAATCTTGTGCACGGCCAGTGTGCGCGACTGGCAGAATCCTTTGCCGCATTCGGTGCATTTGAAAGGTTTCTCCTTTGAATGAATATATCTGAAAGAGGGAAAGGGAAAGAGTGAGTCGAGTATTGGCATCGTAAGAGGATTAAGCGGCAATAAATAAACGTCGAGGAAGATTCTGCGAAATACCAATCAATAACTAAATCCATTTCTTGCATTCGATTACTCGTTTATACTCTCACATACATATGTACATACCTACGTACATTAGATATGTACATATGCATGTAAGTTGTACGAAAAGATTAAAACGCGCATTTGATTCATTTAATTTTGTTCCAGTAACGAAACTAAATCGCTTTTAAAAATTTCACATGCATAGCTACTATAAAATGGCTGGCGCTGCTGGGATCTGCGAGTTGCGATGCGATCACTTGTTAAATAGTCCAACTGTCGTTAAAACAAAATACATGGAAGCACACAGCCTCGCTCGCTGGCTAAGTGAAAACAGGTTCTTCAGCAAAGCCCCAAGATAAATGATTGAGTCTTAGCTTTGGTTTTGGTTTGGCTTTTATTTTTCTTATTCTTCTTTCATTTCGTTCAGCAGCAACTGCAGCAGCAGCAGCAGCAGCAGCACTGCCGCAAATATTATATGTACGTAAAAAGGTTGTGGTTGGCCCTACGTTAATTACAGACATGGCATGAAGGTAGATGAAAATAAATAACCTGCATGAGGAGCACTAATACTCAAATTTATGCATGTACGCTTACGTATGGAGCAGGCAGCAGTTCAACTATGAGTATACTCAAGTGAAAGAAGAAACTCACCTATGATCACGTAAATGGTCCTGCCGGCGGAATGCCTTGCCACAAATGTCGCAGGAATACGGGCGTTCATCGGTGTGCGTGCGTTCGTGAATGAGCAGGTTATACGACTTGGTGAATTGACGATTACAGAACTTGCAGATGAATTGCTTTTTGGGTCGCGATGCTCGTCCTGGGGCTCGCAACAGACGACGATCGAGACCTGCATGCATTGTTGGTGCGATGCCAGGAGGGAAAAGAGCCGCTGCTTGGGCAGCTGACGGAAAGGCAAATGTGCCTCCAGCTGTGGGCGAAGGGCCGGCTGGTCCGCCTAAATACGGTGGTGGGTACATTACGCCAGCGGGGACACCAGGTGGGCCGCCGCCGGGACCCTGGCCAGGGCGCTGCATCAGCATTGCTGCGGCGGCTGCTTCGCGCAGTGCGAGCTCTTTACGTTTGTCCGCCATCATGGAGATTATTTCATAGTTTGAGCCGGCCCGCTTGTTGCCATCTTTACCTTCAGCGGCCGCTGCAGCCTCCATCATTCCACTGTATAGCGCACTTGGTGGCGGGGGACCACGCAATGGATTTCTAGATGGCAGCACTGGAACGAAGGCGGATATCTCTCGATGATGATGTGACGCCTGTACACCGCCACCACCACCACCAATGAGCCCTGCTGCAGCCAAGTGATGCTGATAGGCTAGCTGCGTTTCATAGGCTGCCGCAGCAGCGGCGACAACAGCATTATTTCCACTTACTCGACCACTCGCAGATGTGTTCCGTGATTGTTCGGGCACAGCTGACACAGAAGCGGCATTCGATTGCATAAATTGCTCTATACGCGTTGGTCGCACCATCGAAATGGCACCACCTGAACAATCTTCCATTAAACTGTTCTCGGTGGGCATGTTAATTTTGCTATCACTCCCCCACTTTACGAAATCACATGCTGGAGCCAAGATAGGCAAAAACGATTCTGAAACGAAATATGAAGTTAAACGAATGTCAGTTGATTGTGTTTCAAGAACGAAAAGAACAAATCCGGCTAATAATTTCTAATAAAACGCTAGTGGCTTGCCCAACTATCATAATTGCCGCTGGTACGAACTCGAATAGTTTCAACTGAAGCAGAAATAAGCAACAGTACCCGTTTGTACTACCTACATATGGTACATAGTGTGTTTATCTTAATTGCGTATACTTCGAGTGCAATAAACATTTTAGAACTTTCATTTCAAATCGTTCTACAATCTTCGTATGTGCGATAACATTTTATGGTGCGTCAACACCAATCAAGCGAAGATAACGTGGCACCACTATCTCGTAAAACGGTAGGTAAGTAAGTAGGTAGGTAGGTAGGCAGACAGAGTCAAAATGTTTGCAACTACTAGTTATGGTACAAAATCAAAGAACTAAGTAGTACACTGGGTTTACGCTACAATCTTAAAATAGGCGACAATTGGAAGTAGAAGCAGAAGAAGAAGAAGACGAGGTAGAGGTAGAGACCTGAAGTAGTAGTAACAGCGATGTCGTCATTGGCGTTAATTGTTCAATTACTGGAAATCATTTCAAACTAGCCATAAAGTGTCATATAGGTAGATGATTTTGAAAGTCAAAATATTTAGTTTTTGTTTACTATTACGATATACAATATTCATTCGTTATTTATTGAAGATTCGTTATAATTTTCCGTCGAGTCGGCAATTTTGCAACAAACAATTTTTTAGGTAAACAAAAACCGTAGTAAAAGAAGACAAACAATTCTCTCTATCATCAACGGCATCATTACTGCCATCATTGTATTATATGGCTACAATCAAACATACACACTCTTACACACACACACACATGCTAACTCAACATGCATTTGTATTGCTCTCCTCGATATAGAAAGTCAAAGGCTTAAACATGAATCTGTGAAAGAATTTTCGAAAAGATATCGAGAAGCAATTTAGCTGCTGCCTGTTGCGTTTGTGTACATTCATTCCATTCGTCCCTCGTCCCTCTCCATCCATCGGAACGGGGAAAATCATATAAAGGGAAAGAACAACAACAACAACCAAGCATCAGCAAAAGTTGCAAGTACCCTGCGAGCGTCCAGCACAAAGTAAACATAATACATACATACAAACACATAAATTCAGGCACGGAATCATACCACACAAAAAAAAGAGGATGAACGAGAACGAAAAAAAAAAAAATAATAATAATGAATCTGGATTAAATATTTGTAGAGAACCTTTTTGCGTCCGACGATATCGACAGCTAAACAGCAGACTGCTAAGCCCGAATTATTAAAAGAAAAGCGTAGGTATAAACAAAATAACCCAGTTGGAAATGTCATCGTTTGAAATTAAGTTTTACGCTAGCATTGTTTTTACTAATGATTCAACAATATACATATGGTGCTTATGACTTGAGTTATGGGTTCATATCCATGCCTTGGTGGTATTATGTGAAATTGGAAAAGCATTGACTTTACCATGGAAATATTTATGCTTGGTGGTTTTAGTTTTCGTATATTTAAGATTTTTTTACGATGATGCCAGGATTGAATTTGAATTTGAATTTGAATTCTTCCAACACACACGGCGCTGTTCAACTCTGACCAACAAATATTCTTCAAATATGCATTTTTCATTTTGAGTCATCATTGATAAATACGAACGTGTCAGTCGCAAGCGCTACTGGCATCGCTTGTGACACAATGTACATTTTCCATTTTCAGGTAGCAGAAATATTTCATAAATTCCGATCGGGGAAAACAAAAGGCAGAGACACACTTGAAGGCTTCTACGAGATAAGAGACCTTTTATTTTTTAGTTTTTTGATAGCACAATAGATTTGTTACAGAAGCATATAAGTACATACATACATACATACATGTATAAATTTCGAGAAAAATTAATTATCAATATAAAGGTTAATTTAAGAACATTTCGGAAATTGTTTCAATAAAATGTACGGGTATGTATCATATGTGTATGTATAGTACATACATACATACATACATACTAGGTGATCAAGATTTATGCATGTACTAGATATGTATGTGTGTATGTGTGTGTGGGGGAGGGGGGGGGGGGGAGGGAGGGAGGTTTGAATTTAAAATGTTCAAATTTCTTACTCTCTTCCTTTTATTTATTTTTTTTTTTTTCTGTTAAGGAAATATTGTGTTGATGTTAATCCAGAAATTCAACTTGGTTGCTGTATATCACAATACTTCGTCGTGCTGACTGGCTGACTGGCTGGCTGGCTGACTGTTTTACTGCGTGCTTCACGAAATCGAAAAGCATTAAATAAAATGAAATGCCATATATGTATGTATGTATGTATGTAGGTATGTACGACGAGTACGAGTACGACGACAAGCAGATAGCCAACACGGCAGCGCAACCGCAGTCAGATACAGAAGCTCGCGGCAATTGCGTTTCCTCGGCCACGTTCTGAACGATTAATGTGCGGAACGCGGCGCGTTACAATGGTGAGGCGCAGTGTGAGGCAAAGGGCCAGAATATGAAAAGCCGAAAACCGGATTCAGGTTGAGATGAGTTCAAACAGCCAGCCAGCGAGCCAGCGAGCAACAAGAAGTAAATACCTTCGATCAAATAAACGAACAAACGACCGAACGCTGTATGCACACAAAACGAAAGCTTTAAAGATACAGATGATGATGCAAAGGCAAAGGCAAAAGCAAAAGCAAAAGCAAAAAGTTGAATACTGGATACAAAACGCTGCTATGCGATGCGATGTGGTGTGATGCGATGCTATGGAATGGGAGGATGATGGTACGGCATGGGAGCTGAAATGAGATGCGCTTTGTGGTTTGCTGTGGCTGTGATCGTGACAGCGCTGCCACTATAGTAGGTACCTATGGTATGCACTGCACACACGGTAAGGCGAAAAGGCACCACACTGTGTTCGGTGGCAATGACAGTGGCGAATGCAGTTGCATTTGCTGTTGCCGTTGTAGTAGTGACGATGCTAGTAGTAGTAGTAGTAGAAGTAGTAGTAGAAGTAGTAGTAGAAGTAGAGGCAGTGGAGCAGCAACTTAGCGGCGCATTGCGGCTCTAACTATAAGCCCCCAACGTTGATGGCGGAAGAAATGATGGCTATGATGATGAAGTAATGGCGACACTACTACTACTATGACCAATATGTATGTATGTATGTACGTGTACCTGCACTCATACACTCGCGTCTCTTCATTTCGGTATCGTTGTTGTTGGTGCCATTGTCGTTGTCGTTTGTTGCTTCATCTCGTCGTTTCGTATTTCGTTACGGGCCAAAAAAAAAAAAAAACAAAATTAATTAGCCACACTTTGGAATTTGAATTTAAGTTGGTAGCACTTTAAAGTAATTAACCGAGAAATAAAAAATGCCTCTGTATCTACACCACAAAATGTTTTTAACGATAATCGTTTAACGTGTTATTTTATTTTTCGTTTCCATTTTTCATGTTTGTTAAAACTTAACGTTATCTTTTTATTTTTTTATTTTATTATTTATTTTTTTGCAAGACTTACTTCTTAAATTTACTTTCCTAACTTGAAAAAGCTTTCAAACGATACGCAATTTCGTGTATTTATTACCACCAAGCAACAAAAAACTTTTTAAAAATATAATAAAAAAAAACTAAATAAAATCCTCGACTTCACTTTACACACGGGTACATTATTATTACTTGAACTGTATGCGAACGAAAAACCTGTTCGAATTTTTGTTGATTTTTTTCTTTTTTTTGCTTTTTCGTTGTTTTATTTATTTGGAATTTTCCACCACACTCCGCCTCCTCCACTTTTAACTCTCTGCTCTCAACTCGCTACTAATCGAACACACAACTCTAAACGGCAAACGGCAGTTGAAATGTGTTTTTCTACATTATGTTTTGAAATAGGAGCTGAAGCCAGTGCAGCTACCAAATCGCTCCTCAAGTAGTCCCAATCTCTTCCCACACGCCAGCCACATACATAAAAACGTTTTCAATGCAGAATCACAGAGCTACAGAGCCGTAGCCATATCGTGGTCGTATAAAATAGTTGTGCTTGCTTGGTATGGCATCAGCCATGAGTGGAAATGAGACGAGTGCCCAATACTTATAATCACTAAGATAGAAAACAGCAACTGAGACTACGATCGGCGCGCAACAAGTTCAGGCAATACAACTAAACATTTACACTCACTCACAGACGCATACACACATATGCAAACACATATGTAAAACGGTATTCGTACTTGAATTGTATTGGTTGTTGTTGTGATTGTGTTGGTGAACTATAATCAAACGTTTGTGCGTTCCGTTCTACGTTTAATTGCAGGTGCGATAGGTACGATCAACTCTTCAATACTAATCCGAGAGAAACTCCGTTGGGGGCAACGAGCCTGCCTGCCTGCCTGCTGTCTGCCTTGCCTGCTTGCTGCCTAACACAGTAAACCTTTCTCAACAACAAACAGCAACAACAACAACAGCAGCCACAATAACAAAACGATCTTCTCGGCCAACATATTTGTCTACCTCTACCTTAATACAATCTACCACAATAGCTTGATTGCTCTCTTTCTCTCTTGCTGAGAGCGAGAGAATTTTTAGTAGAATATTTACAATACTTACTCTTCATAAGCTACATAAGTAGAATAACATACTTACTTATTTACTTACAGGCGTCAGTGCTGTCACTTTACCACAATAGTGGTAGAACTTCCATTTTTTTTTTAAAGGTTTTTTTACTTTTAGGTCAGTGAGAGGTATCCAATATTTGGAATTATCCAAAATCTACCGCTTTTCCACTTTTTATTTCAGTCATCATTTTCAATATTTTCAAACAAAGAAATGTGTATGTATTTTGTTTATGTTCGTTATAATTAACAAATCTCAGAAGACCTGAGGTCAAAATACATTTTGCAATCTGGCATATGTACATACATACATATGTACATACATATATGTACTGTGGTTTCAATCATAGTAAAATAAAGAAGTATGCTAACCCTAAATCTCTTCTCTTTAAATGAACGAAATTCTGAAAATTCAATTGATTTTAATGACCCAAAAAGGTTCTCAAAAAATTAATGTCAGAGAATTTATAGCGCATGATTGTTGCATTTCACTTCATATCAAAAAGTATTATACTTGCGTTACAAATTGAAAAATGCGACTCTGGCTATGAAATACATTTTTCTCCAATTGTGAGAAAATGATCCTAGAATGATTTTTTTTTTTTAAATTTTTTGACAATCCGGAGTCCCTGTTTAGTCTACTTGTTTATTTTACTATGGTCTACTTAAGAGTTAGATAAATTCTTTTCTCTCATAAAAGAAAAAAATCGATCATCCTTTTTCTAAATCTACCACTCTTTTAGGAATCAACCCACCACTGTCCCAAGTGGTACAGCACTGACTGTCATATCGAATATTTACCTGTTTGCCGCAAGCTACTACACACAGAGAGCAGAGAGAATGTGAGAAACATGTATAAAAAAAGTTAAATTTCAGAGAGTAAAAACGAGAAATACTTAAACTAAAATACTGAAAAGATGAAGTGAAATAAGTAAGAAAAAAAAAAAAACATTATAGTAACTTAAATGTATCTGTCTCTTGGGCATTGCCGCACGGTGGGCAATAACTCTTTCCGTAAAATTTCTCAAGTCTAATCAAGTTTCGTCGTTGAAACTGAAAATCCCAAATTAGAAATTGCGCAATCGAAGTGATATTTTATTACGGACTAGCTGGGCTTAGCCACAAAAAAAAACAGCACCTCCATCCAGATGATACAATCTCGGTGATCCTTGCATTTCGAATATCGAAATTCTAGACACTTCTCAAATGACAAAAATTCTATGGTCACTTACTCAACCACGTGATTACGATTGTGATTTGGGATGCATGTATTGTAACCATTTTGAGTGTTTGTTTTGACTTTTCAAAATTTGTTTTGATTACAAAAGAACAACTTGAAAACTTTTGACTTATGTGCACTTCTTACTTCATAACAAATAAATAGAAAATAGCAGAAGACAATAAAAGTCGTAAATAAAAACTGGTAAAAAAAGGTGAAAAAAAGTAGTAACAAAAAGTATTGTAAAATTCCAGTACTGGACGGTTCTAAGGATATACCGTATTACTAATATAGTTCCTAAGATATCTCGTCAGGAATGTTCAGGTTATATGGGAGGTGTCATGCCCACTTGACATTAAGAAATGACACTCCACTATAACCTCGATATTGATAAATAATACTTGCATAAAAAATCTTAGTACCATATTAAAAATTCTACTTGAGATATCTCATAATGAATATTGAGGACACATTGGATGTGTCACACCTTCCTTTCCAATCCCACTCAAATCTTTTCTGTAGTATGGTATGGTCAAACAAATGATTTTGTGCTATATTGTATATGGTTCCAGAGATACATACAAACCAAGTCCACCCTAATTTCTCCCACAGAATGCCGTCAACAAATATTACTTTCATACCAAATCTTAGTACCGTACTATAAACCGTTCTTGAGATGAAAATTCAGGTTTGTGTGGTAGGTACCACGCTCACTTCTCCAATCCTTGTTATGAATGTTGACGTGTACTTCAGGAGGGCCTCATAACAAATACATTGTTTAAGTTTCAGCTCAATGGAATGGTTAGTTTTTGAGTTTAACGCTGGTGAGTGTCTCTTTCCCGTAGAAAGAAACACTGAGCAAACTCAAATAGAAAAGAGAAAAGAGAATGAGAAAGGTTGATCACAGGCTTAGTGAACTAAGTAGTTGAAAAATTGGGCGAAGTATTGGTCGAGATTATGGCATCGTCGGGCTATACTACAAGTCATGAACTCAGAAACCGATTTTGTTCCACAGTATTTAATTTTTTCTGTGTTTATTTGTTTTTCTTGTCGTTTTTAGTTGTAGAGAATGCGGTGCGCAGTATATCTGAATTACCCTCTAGTACATAAAACTTGATATTGCTACTACTTTATTGCTTGGTGATGGTGCTGCTGTTGCTTTATGTAGCTGTTGTCGCCGCCGCTGCCACTGCTACTGCTGCTGTTACAGCAACTGCTGCTGTTGATTGAGTCTATAATAGTTTTTACTCACCGTTTGTATGGAGTATGTAGTTATATGCAGCAAAATTCGCACATGGACATACTCGTAAACTAAAAAGAAAAAAACATATGAAAACAAAACAAAAAAAATACAAAAAATAATTGTTATCTTTTTTTCAGTTTCTACATTCGTATGCTATGCCAGTAATTGTGTGTTTTCTTCCATGGGCTCTGTTTTATCTGGAAATTTTTAAATATATTAGCTACTTGTAAAGGCAGATAAGAAAGAACCTCACATAGTTGTCCTCATATTTTCATTACACGTTAGAGTAAAGCTAAATCTAAAAAGATATTACATCGAATAACACCAATACATACAAAAACAACGAAAACCGCATACATACGAGTACATCTACATACATACTCGTACGTACATACATACATACATATGCACATTTGTAGTTATACTTATGTTGGTATATATGCCATTTTATTACAATAATTTATAATTACTTAAAGCTCTTATTTAGTTGATAAATTACAACAACAAAATACAACAATTGCATGGCACGGCGTAGATAACTTTCACCGGAAAAAATTCAAAAATTTAGATATTTTTGTTTTGCCTAAAAATTTATCTACGAGATATATACGAGTACATAATAATATGATTTTTACAATCACTAAACTATATCTAATTAAAAATATATAAATAAATAAACGACTATATTCAGTTACTGCTATGCATAAGTACTTATTACACTGGACCCATTGAAAGTTTAGGCTTTACATGCTCAACGGAAATATTATTCAACACCACAAAAAATACTACATACACACCTGGACAAAATAATAGGTGTGAACCCAAAAATTTTTCAAATGAACGAAAAACATGGATTGTCATGGTCTACAATCAAAAGGCAAATTTGGAAGTTTGGTGGCACTGCTTGGGGGAATCCGCGCAACAAAAGTTCTTCTCGATAAATATTGCAAATTAATCTGGATAATGAAATACTTAGGTGTGTTTTGGTAAAAATTAAAAGTGAATAAATTTAAAGCGTTATTTACGTTCGTCGCCCGAATGGCAAATAATTCAACGTCCGGTTCACAAAGAAAACAGTGAAGCACGGAGGTGGCAGCTTAATGCTATGGAGCAGTTTTTCTTGGCAAGGTAGTGGTCCGATACATCAAATTAATGGCGTTATGGATAGATTCGTGTATAAGGATTTGTTGAAAACGGTAATGTTACCGTATGCCGAGGATAATATGCCGCTTTTGTGGAAATTTCAGCAGGACAATGATCCTAAACATTCATCGCGATTTGTTAAAGCATGGTTCCAAGAGCATAATGTAGACGTCCTTGAGTGACCAAGTCAATATCCAGATCTAAATCCTATTGAGAACCTCTGGGGAGAACTTAAACGCCAAAACAAAACGCAATTATGAGAAAATATTACAACAAATTTGGTATAACATTCTGACAACTGTAGAAACTTGTTGGAAGTTGATATCGTCAATGCTCATAAGAATCGAAAAAGCCATCAAGAATAATGGTGGATATTCTGGCTATTAATACGTTCTTACTTATTCAGTAAAATACGGGACCATAATTAGCAAAATTTCAATATTTATTTCTAAGTTTTTTGTGCACACCTATTATTCTGTCCAATCGAAAATCTGTGTATTTTATGAATTAACAAAAAATTAAGTTATTTTTTAGAGTTTTTCAAAACCTTTTATGTTCTGTTATGACGCTGAAGTATGTTTATGTTGAAAACTAATTTGTTTTTTGAAGAATAACAAAAAATATATGAAAGCCAAGCTTTTTTGAAAAAAAATATGTTCACACACATATTATTTTGTCCAGGTGTGTATATCAAGGCTCTGACTGGATTCAGATAGAAATAGAAAAATAAATTAATTAAAAACATTACATATGATATGATACTGGCCCAGTTTTTGCAGTTATGGGCCAATAAAACCGATGACATCGATATGAGTATAAAATTTTGTCGGGAACAAAAGCTCCCTCGCTTGTGGATTTTTGTATATTTTTTCCATAGAAGGGTTATAGAAAAGGCCTGAAGATTAATCCCCTCATCGTAACAGTTATGATTCGTAGCTGCATTTACAAACTCAAATTATTTGTATTCTGACATCTAAATGTTACCTCATTAAAAACGGATCATTCTATCAAATGATGTCGAGGCGTTTTCGTTTCCAGCATATTTTTGAGGGGTAGAGTAGGGTTGAATATGTTCCCGTAAAAATTTATCTCATAAATTTTTACTACAGCTCACATTAGAAAATAAAAATATTTTTGTTTTATGTTTTTAATGTGGAAAATTATTTTTCCGAATTTTGCAAGTTCATCTTGTCAGATTATATCTAGTGTATTAGACAGACTTAATGAACGTTAGGATTACTATTTAGAGAATAACAACAATGCACATTTATAGAACGAACTGATCAGACAATCGTGTTGGAACCAGTCATGGTTCCTCATCAGCGATCTTAGTGGTAAATCTGTGTGTTTCAAAAATCTATTCAGTGAAAATATTCGAATTTCTTGTAGTGGTAATTCTAGGTTACAATTTCTAATAAGACTAGCTTATATGGATTAATTAAAAATATTTTTGATTTGAATTTGATTTGTGTGTTCTTTTTCTTTTTTTTTCATGGCACAACAGCCCATGGAGGGCGAGCTTTATGTCTTTTTTCGCATCCATTTATGTCTTGCGTGTTAAATTTGTACATGAATGGAAGGGGCCTACAGTTTAATGCCGAATCCGAATGGCGAGGTGAAAAGCATTTCATAAGCAATTTTTACTCTTGTAGGTTCGCCATTGCCTGCCAAAAGGTGGTGCTGTTTACTTTTGCATTTTGAATGTGCCAAGTTCCGAACTCCGGACACTGTGCAACAGTCAAATGCACCAATAAACCATTACGCCACAGCGACCACTTTGTGTACAGTAACCTTTAAAAACACTATTCATACATATTTGCATACGTTTAATAACTTAAAAGGCAATTACTTTGAACCCATAATTCACAAGCTCTCAAGCTTACTATAGATAAAGGATACTATGTATATTTTAGAACAATATTCTACAGAATATTTTATTTTAAGTGGCCAAAGATTTAACTCAGCACGGAAAACTAACCCATATACGAGTATCATAAATTTTATACTTTAAAATCGTAGCGACACATTCAATTTAATTTTATTAGGTCTATAAGAATCCACTCTTAGAACCTTATTATTTGTGAAAAGTTGAGTTTTTTGAGTTGAGTATTCTCAACCATAAATATTAATATGAAATAATATTTATGTGCGTACATTCTTGCCTCATTAAGGCCTTAAATGGATCGTTTAATTTGAATAGCTACTGTACATTAATTTGAGCAAGCCTGCACACTCTGAGTACAGGATACCGGTTGTCTCTGTAACACCCACAATTACATAAACGTCGTAGGTATCAGCATAACACTTGCCACAATGGCTGCCTACCTGTTTATCGGTGTCCTGTGATTGCATTCCTTCTCTCATTCTCCCTCCTTCTTCCTCCCACCTATCTATATTCTTTCCAATCAATAGAAGGAATGCTCTGCATTCATAAGGGTACACCGTGAGTGTTGAAAGTATCAAAAAAAAATATTAGTATATAGTACAAGATGACTCAAAAGTAATCACCTGATTTCGGCTTTTTTTTTTGTGAATACATTTAAACATTATTCAGAAAAAAGAATTAATTATTCATTTACCAAAAAAAAAAAAAAAATATATAGCCTTAAGAAATCGGGTGATTACTTTTGCATCGGATTATTACTTTTGCGTCACCTTTTACGTATTACGATTTGCATGAAGTAATTTTAATTTTTTGAGAAAAAAAGAAGACAGAAAAAAAGTAAAAATAGTCGAAAAAAGTAAAAATAGACTTTGGCTCTCCCCCTCCCAAAATTCGTAGAAATTTCGTCTGTTTTATATGAATTTATTCGCTTTATTTTATATTAGTTTCGTATAAAACAGTGGATTCTTTTACAAATTTGTAAAATTTTTTTTTGGTTTTTTAAATCGGTACGCCCTAATATAAGTACATATTTGATTAGCGTACATAGTAGGAATGATGTAGCTATTTATGTCCGCCTCTCCGTGTACACAGACGACAACTAACCAAGTAAAACTAAGCAATCTCAAACCAAACTTGACACAAACCTTCCTTATAGCCAAATTGGCAAAATCGGGGCGCGTCAGGGGGGCGTGTAATACGTCCTATACAAGTGAAATTTTTATGGGACATGACATTGTATGAAATTCTATAGATAATAAAACCAAATGCAGTATATGTACTTCATTGAAATATCTTTCAAAATAACTGAGGTTTAAATTGTCGACATTGGGCAATAGCCACGCCTACCTTTCATACAAGCGAAATAGTGAAGCAAATTAAATCAAATTCTGTGCAAATACGTTTGAACAAGTTTCAAGAGTACTTTTTACGAGAATTATCAGCAACGTGAAATAATCACGCGTATTTCTCATACCAGTCTACAAAGGATAATGTAAAATACAAATGCAACATAATTTGGTACAACAAGCTAGGCTGACAAAAAAATATTTGATACAACCAAACCATTAAACTCAGTTAACGAACACATAATAGGTGAGCTTAACAGTAGCCAGTAGCAAAGAGGTAGTTTATTTTCCATGATATGTAGCATAGTATAATGAACATAGTAGTATTCCATACAAATTAACGATGCGATGGGACAATTTATCTGTGACTATAAAGAACATGGTATTCCAAGTACAATTCTGCCCTCTTTTATCTTTTAATTGTATCTGAGTCAGTAAAATTATATTTCATAGTTGCATAGACAAAAAAGTACGAATTGTACTAAAATCGAATAGTCTCTTCCAATTGCTCCAATATTTTTTTCAACTTAAAGTGAAGATACGGTATCTGTGCGTTCTACGCGTTGCGAAATCTTTGTTTTTTATCATTCTCGGTCGATTTTCTTATGTTCTTATGGTTTTTTAATAAACTTATTTCCAAACAAAAAAGTATTATAATACTCTGTACTTTTTTATACTTACAACTCTGAAACAAGCCTGTTGTACGCCAGTTTTCTATACTTGGTCAACTATGTGCATTCGAATATGGTATGTAGGGTATATAAAGTTCGGCCGAGCTCTGCTTTCGAGATCCTGTTACTACTTAAGTCTGTTTTATTGCAAATGTAGTTAACGTAAAAATTTTTTTCTTTATGTTCACTTTACAATTTGCATAAAAAGTATCTGGCAACACTAGTCTCATTACGTCAAATGAACACATGTTTGAAAGGTGGCATTTTAGGCTATATTTTGTGTGAAGACAATTGTGTCGTGCGTCGCTAGTGTAAAAAGTTACAATTATTTGAAAATGAGTAAAATGTTTGAAGAAGTACGCTATGTAATGCTTTATTACTTACTATGGAAAAGGTAAAACCGAAAAATGTGTGCCGTCTACGGCGAGGATGCTGTGAGTGAACGCCGGACCCAGAAGTGCTTTGCTCGATTTCGTTCCACCAATTGCGATATCAAAGATGCACCTCGCTCTGGTCGACGCTAATCACTGAAAAAACCGATGAAATTTTTCAACTGGTGGGGCAAGATCGATACGCATGCTGTCAGGTGATAGCGGAGGCACTAAAGATCAACCACATGACAGATTTGTGGGTACCAACCGCGAACACTTTTTATATGACCCAATATTTATTCTCTTTTGTGCTGCTCCAAGCTTCCTCAAAATACCAAACAATATTGTACATATGTAAATTAATATTTTTTAATTGTGTTCCCTAGTGTTCTCATTTGTTTTTTTTTTTTTTGTAAAAAAAATCCAACTTGACAATTTTTACAGTTTGACATAAAAAACATATAACAATAACAACAAAACTAAATTTACCATAAGACTTGTTCGTGTTTCAACTTCAGTACACTCAGTACACTCAATCCAATCGATTGATTCCACATTTTTCTGTGCGTAGCTCTGTTTGTTTTTTATTGCCTAAACTTGTGATCTTAACCTGGTTAAGTAAATAGTAGTATACATACACGATTCCCGCTGAATTTTTGAGTTTTTCAAATCTCAATCGATGCCTCGCATTCGTTGTGCGAATACGCGAACTGCACAACAACGATCATGAAAATTCAACGATTTCCTTTATTACTATACAAAAATTAATTGCAATTTGTTAAATTTTTTTTTGGTGAATTAATACTAACTCTGCAATCTCTAAGTGTGTGACATTTAATTTAAATCTGTTGCTTTCGTTTGAAGTATGTATGTCTTCACGGTTCTATCTACGGAATCTACAATATTTCTTGGGTGATTTACACAGAAAAGAAACAAATGTGCTGGCTGATTGAGGGAGTTTTTTTTTTCCTATTTCAGTTTCCTTGGCTGCTCTTCCTTGTAGTGTGTATCATTACTTCTACGAATTAATGAACATTTCTTTATTGAATGTAGTAACTGAAACTGCATTGTTTCGTTTTGTTTGCATCCGATGGCTTTACGATTGTTTTCAACTTTAGTTACCCGGACTTGATCCACCGATCTATTGAGTATTCAAGGGCCGATATCCATCTGGAATATAAAGAAGAATGAAATACACTTTTGTTTGGTATACTCAACTCATTTGCCATTTGACACGAGAAGTTACCTTTTCTTATCCATGTCGGATTCAGTGCAGCAATAGTAATGGCGTAACTTGGGCTCTGGTGGTATTATTTCAAATGAATTTTTCTTCCCAGAAGAGTTTGATGACGTAGACGCCACCTTGTAGCCATGTAAACATGCCATTCCTGCAAAAACATATCACATGGGTACGAAATAATTTTATATTTGTAATACTCGTAGCTTGTACCATATGCAACATACCGAACGCAGTTTTACTATTCGCATCCTGATAGAAATATAAGCATGCATCCTTTAGGACGCAATAACATTTCGACCAGCCGACCCATCGAGAGCCCAATTTAATCAGATATCCAAAACAGTCAGGACGTGTAATGCTATTTGGCGATTGATAAATATTCCGTGCGCTGAGATAGATTGAATTGAATTAAATTGAATTGAAGTGAAAGGGGAACGTTTGAAAGATTCGAACAACATGAACAACTCATACCAATTATCCAACCAAGGTGTTTCTTGTGCGGCCGATTGCTTCAGTACTTGGATCCAACGACTCGACAGTTCTTCCGTATCTGCAGCGACATACATGGGTATACCCTCTCCAGAGTCTATCTTGAAAGCGTATGGCTTTCCGACTTCCGGTGGACAGTGCTCAATTATATGTTTCGCCATAATCATTGCGCCAATGGGCTGCGTGTCCTGCAAATGATATCCAACTATAATTCATATACTATACTCATATATGTAAAGCCAAATATTTACGTCTTCGGTCTTGTAGTAGTAGAGGCAATTATCGGGTCGCAAACAGAACCATCGACGCACCCATTTCTTGGTATTGGGTGAGCCTTTGGCCTGACCACTCTGCCGCCAAAGATACCCACTCAACAGGGGCTGGCTAGGTGGTTCATGCTGTTCATTCATCAGCACACCAATTGTGCTGGCCACTTTCAGCTCAAGCGTTGCACAACCATCATGCGCAATTTTCACCACTTCGGTGTGATTCTTGTCCAGCACTTGTATACCGTTCACCGAAATTATAATGTCACCAACTTCAAGTCCTGAACTTTCTGCTGGAGTATCTGGTTCAATGGCAGCTACAACAACTGGCTTGGAGCCATGAATGCGAAAGCCAAATTCACCGGAATCGCTCTTCACTACAACCGTTTTATCAATTCCTGTTGTAGAATGAGAAAAAAAAACCATAAACTGTTACACTTTCCAGAGCAGACAGCACATACTAGTAAATATATTGTCTGTGTTGTTTTGTCATACATACGTATGTATGTACCCGTATACATATTTTACGATAGCTACCATGTGCACCATCAGTGATTTTTGATAAAACATAACCTTCTCTAGCCCATACTAGAAGCATCAATTTCAAAACATCTTCTAATTTACGGCGCACCGATTCCGGTGACGAACTCGATGATATCAATTCTGAAAGTAGGAGCGAGTTTCGTAATTAAAAACACTTGCTCAATGATCACCACTTCCTCGTGAACATACCAATCATATTTGCCTTTGAACTGATAATAAGAAAACATTAAAGTTCACCGACGAACCTGTTTTTTTTTTTGTTTTGTATTATGAAATGAGCACAAGTTTCCGAATTGTGCCCGTTGCATTCACCTCGCGATTTAATTTAATCACAACTATTTTAAGAATAATTAAACAACAAATACGTGTGCATCCAATACGTTTAACGTGATGAACTAAGTGCACGCGCGATCCATCGAACACACGCTCTTGGCGGCACGCAATCGATTCAAAGATGTTTTTGTTCAAAAATTGTATTGGCCACTGTCGATCTGCCATTACTTATGAGCGTGTGAGCGTGTGAGTGAGTACAAGGGATCTGATTTGAGTATTTTTACTCTCAATGCTTCATGGGCCACGTTGTTCCAAAATTAGATACTATGAAATTTGTATGTGTGGTATATGGTACTTATATACTGGGTGAGGTGTGGTTTGAGTACACGAATGTAAGTTTAAAAGGCATTCGGTCTGTTAACTTACGAAATGTGCTGCTCTTTTGACGATGATACATTTCCAACGTGCAAAGACGCTGAACCAATCGATGGAGAATAACTTGATACTTGGAGTGGAAGCTTCTTTCCGAATCTGTGGAGGATGTTCGCTCACGCGGTGCATCTGAAATGTAAATTAGTATGGGTTGGTTTCTCTTCCAATCTTTTAATACATATTTACACTTTTGCGTCTTACCCAAACTTTTGTGATCCAATTGCATCCAAACATCCGAGTCTGTCAACCTCGTATAACGACCGGCATCATAATGTCCACGGTATACAGTTTGCTCAGTGCTTGTATCCGGTAAAACACAGGGACTGGAACCAGCCGGACGCAAAGTATGTGGGCTTCGGATATTAGTTTCACGACTTCTTTCTTCGCTCTGAAATTATTTGAGAATATTTCTCAATCAGATATTGGCTTACGCTTACAATTCTTACCTTAGCTCGGATATTTTCTTGTCGCGTTTTATGGTGACGACCACGCTCCACATGATATCTTTCTTCTGAACGAAACCGCTTATCCATTTTCTTATACAATCGTTGCGTAGTTTTAGTCGTCACCGGTGAATCAGCAAAATCTGATGGAGGCTTGACAATATCTTGTCCATTATCGTCCTCAATGAGCGGCAACGATTCCACAGAATCGCCACCATGCGCACTTAGCACTGAACTACCCTGCCCCTCCATTGCTTTGCAGCAATGCAAACAATGGCCAGACTGATCTGCTGCCATACCATCTGCTTCACTATAGAACACCGAATCGGAGCCAGGCGAAACTGAACGTAGTGATTCAACTGATTTGGCTTTTAGGGAGCAAACTTCGGAAGCCGATTTTGTTGCAAGGGGAGATGTTGTGTCTTTTGATATTGGTTTCATTTGTTCGACGCCGGCATTCGCGGGTACTTCGTCTCGGCGTTCCTCTGGAGGCTTTGCTGTCATACTGCTATCTAAAAGCTTTTCAGTACTCCCAGCTGCTGGCATCCCATAGAGGCTTACCAGATTCTTTTGTCGTTTTGCGGTGTTATCGTCACGCGAATTTCTTCGAAACTGACGACGTATCTTGGGACGGAAACGTTTTATTTTGTTGGGGCTTGACATACCCATCGTATCTACAGTTGCTTGTTTCTCTGGCGATTTTTCATTTGAAATCACAGTTGGTGCCGACTGTGGTTGCTGTGGTTTTTTAATAGGGCTCGTTAATGCTCGTAAATTTTCTTTTTCTATGTCTAACTTCATGGATGTTTTTCTCCGCTTGCGATCTTCGTCGAAGCGATGTCGTCTTAATTTTGGAACATTATCTTCATCGTGAGGTGGGCTCTCGTAATAGCCCGACGATGAGTAGCGAACTTCACTGCGCTCGTCATCTGATACAGACTCTTCCTTGTTTTTACTGGCGGCTGTCAGTTGTTGTGGTGGTAGTGTTGAAGTTACCAATGAGTTGGCTACTGCTGTTGTAGCTGTTGGAGCAATAGTTGTACTGCCCTGCTCAAAATCTCTGACTGGAGACGCTATTGGTAGAACTGCAATATTATAACTACCCGAGGAAGTGCTGCTAATGGAATGCGAAGGAGATTTCTTTGCCATGTCCACAAATGTAGATGGAGATTTCAGTTTGTTATCATTTTCGAATTTCATTCTCAATGACTGGTCATCGTATTGTAAAATATCATCGGATAGAATGTCTCCACGTGTTGAATAAAGTGAAGAAGCGCTTTCAAACGATGATCCACCATGAGTCTTGTCGACCTGTGAGCTCTGAGTCGATACTAAAAATGCATAGGTAATAATGGAATACATTAGACTCAGCTTACTTCAAATGCGAGTTAGCGCTAAGTAGCAAACAGTTTGACAGATAATAAGCAAAGCTAATTCACAAATTGCTTCAACAGCAGCATTGAGGAAGCGTTCATCAAGCAACAACATCAAATACCATACATAAGCGAGGAATGCATACATTACAGTTCATAAGTTTAGGACCACACAGTTTCATAAACTTGAAGTTTACTCGTATTTGTTCTTTGACAAATTTGATTTGAAAATGTTCAATTGTAATTTTTCAGCAAGCTCCGAAGTTGGCACTGACTTGGCTAGCAACAGAATGTGCAGAGTAATTGTGGCCTGCTGTCATCCATTTTGCTACATCACCTCTAGTTTCTCTCCCCCATCCACTGTTGCAGTTGGGAAATCCAATTAATGAGATGTCTGTGCATGTATGTACGTGATAGCTTAAGTAGGAATATCAATTGAACTTGGTGCATTCTTTACCCATGACAATAAATAAGGCGATGGAGCAAAATGTATGGTATATTCATTTTCAGCAGCCCAAAATTACTATAGAACCGTTATAAAATCTAATGCTGAGTTTGAGTTGTTGCACTTTGAAACTCATGCCTTTCAAACTCATGACTTTCAAACTTATGACTTTTAAACTAATGAGTTTCAAACTTAAGACTTTTCAACTCATTAATTTTCATATCATGACTTTGAAACTTATGACTTTTCAACTTTGAAACTTATGACTTTTAAGCTCATGACTTTTAAATTCATAACTTTCAAACTCATGACTCTTAAACTCATGACTTTGAAACTCATGACTTTTGAACTTATGACTTTTTAACTCCAGACTTTTAAGCTCATAACTTTTAAACTCATGACTTTTAAACTTACGACTTTTAAACTAATGAGTTTGAAACTTAAGACTTTTCAACTCATGAATTTTCAAATCATGACTTTGAAACTTATGACTTTTAAACTCATGACTTTGAAACTTATGACTTTTAAGCATATGACTTTTAAATTCAAAACTTTTAAACTCATGACTCTTAAACTCATGACTTTGAAACTCATGACTTTTAAACTTATGACTTTTAAACTCCAGACTTTTAAGCTCATAACTTATAAGCTCATGACTTTTAAATTCATAACTTTTAAACTCATGACTTTTAAACTTACGACTCTTAAACTCATGACTTTGAAACTTATGACTTTTAAGCTCATGACTTTGAAACTTATGACTTTTAAGCTTATAAGCTTTTAAATTCATAACTTTTCAACTTATGGCTTTTAAATTCATAACTTTTCAACTTATGACTTTTAAGCACATGACTTTTAAATTCATGACTTTTAAACTCATGACGTTGAAACTCATAACTTTTAAACTCATAACTTTTAAACTCATGACTTTTAAACTCATGACTTTTAAACTCATAACTTTTAAACTCATAACGTTTAAGCTCATGACTTTTAAACTAATGATCTTTGTCTTCATGCCTTTTAAACTAAAAATTTAATACGGTGGTCTTAATCTTATGAACTGTAGTGTAGGAATACGAGCATATGAAGGGCATGGCTACATAGGAAAGATTATAAGGCGATGAGCACGAGTATATGTATGTACGAACATTTATGCGTGTATGCGCATATGCACGAGTGTGTGTGATCCAATACAAGTAAATATGTATGTGTGTGTGTACGAGTATGTATGAATGGTGGTATACGTATGTATAATTGCTAAGGAATACATATATCCTTATTCCACAGACATACAGTAGTAACTAAGTACTGCACATTCAATTTCAAACCTGGTACTTGTGTAGTTGATGATGAGCTTGTTGTTGTTGGTGGTGTCTTAATACCTGGTGTGCGTTTCGAGGTATCGGTGCATGTTGCATATTCATCAGTATTCGTATTTGTACTGCATTCAGAGACATCAGCATTAGCAACAACATTAATATTAAACTTTGTTGCGTCGCCTCGTTTCTGCTGTTGTTGTTGTTGTTGTTGCTGCTGCTGCTGATGATGATGACTTTGCAGCACTGATGCGTCAGCAGCGTCAATTTTCACTGGTGATCTTTTGCCCAGGCTAGGTGATATTTTTGGTGAACTCAAATCCATTTCTTTGACCGTATACCCGAAGCTTGGTGTTACTGCAATTGATGGCGGAATGACTTTCGTCGTAGGAAGCGGCGGAAGAGCCAGAGTAGTTTTAAGCTCACGGACGAGCTGCTGCTGCTGCAATTGTTGTTGAGGAGATAATGAAATTGTTGGTGATTTAGTTGATTTGGTCACCGAAACATTGCTATAGGTTGGACTCTATGTAGAATAATGTGGCATATTTATAAAATGATTTTGAAATTCATTTGATTTGAAAAACTCACATGATCGACATATTGCTCCTCGAAGTCCAAAGCGTCCGTATCAATTGAACTGCGCTGCTGATGCTGTAATATTAGATTTTTTCGCTTCGACGATGGTGTCAGTAGTAGATGCGAATTGTAGGAACTGTCGGATATGTCCTTACTTATATGTTCGGCCGTTAGTACAGTGACTTGAGATTCATTCCAAATGCCATCTGAGTGATCTCGCGTCACATCGTTGGCCAGTGAATCGGAAGATGGATATGTGGATGCAATGGCTAGCATTTCATCGCGACAAGGACTGGGCGGCCCTGAAATGCCCAACACAGACTTTTCTTCCAGTACATCACCTGGCTCTTCCAAGCTAACCGATCGTTTCCTTAAAGTGTATTTCTTCTCACTATCAGTGGTAGCCTCTGGTGCAATGTCGACTAGTTTAGACAAAGTATTCGGGACATTCTCATACAATGGATCTTCTCTTTCTAGATCTTGATCTTCCCCGTCGCTGATCATAGCAGTTTCAGCTGCTTCTGCAAGTGCACGGCAATTTTCACATTCTTCCTCTTCACACCTTTCCCGACGCTGCTGTTCTACAGACGTCTGCATTTCAGTGGTTGGTGTATAGATGTCACGATATTTCTTATGCGTTTGGGGACTGCTGCGCCGCGGCGATACGTGCGGCTTGAAATCAATAAAGATTTCTTTATCGTCGGGTGCTGCACTTACTGCGGTTGGGTTTCCTTTGGAACGAAATGAGCTTCTGGGTCCGTAGCCGTCAATTAATTTCTCAGTTTTAACATAAACAGGCATTGATTGTCTTCGTATGTCATCCCGCCGAAATGGAATATCATTGTCCTGGGGCAATGTAGCCACCATTGACATTCGTCTATTACTGGGGGTATCCGCAAATTCTTTCGGCGGGATATGATGTTGATGCTGCTGACTCTGTTCAATCGCAATAGCTTCCTCGTCTTCATCTTTACAGTATTGGCTTGGTGGTGGCAGCAGATGCGGCCTTGTAAAATCCAAACTGGAGTCCATTTGCCCGCTACCCATAAGTTCAGAGCATTCCGTAATGTGTTTACAAATCTCATGTGAATGCATCGGATCTCGCCGCGGCAAACTATTCGAATTGAATTCGCTCTCTCGATGGAAGCTGCATGCACGGCGTGGCAAACTATTGCTTTCGTAACCAAAGCTATTGACGACATAAGAGTCCTCGAAATCGGCAGCGTCATTAGCGTACAAATTAAATGCTGGGCAAGTTTCAGTGGCAATGCTTTGATGTAAAGCTGCCGCTGCCGCTGCATTGCCTTGATAGTATGGAGCGATGTTTTCCTTTAGCGGCATCACGCGTGAACTTCTGCGGCTAGCAGTTTGACTCATTTGCAATGGCGGTGGTGGATCATAGTAATTGATGTCAACGCATGACGGCATATGCTCAAGGGGAGAACGTGGAGCATCCTCTGATTGTGTGCGGTATACAAGTTCATGATCGAACATATCCCTAAAAATGAACATATAAAAGACTTCAGTAATGAACAATGTATGTAGAAGAAATACTTATATGAACCGGCATAATTAATAAGTACCTCGGCCGTTCGATGTCAGCGTTAATCAGTAGCTTCACCCCATTCGGCATTTCTGATAGACTTTTCGTAAGTTTTTTTCCATTTTGCAATCCATTAGTTTGCGCACCTTGCGAAACTACCTTGACCTAAACGGGAGCGTATTAGCAGTTATTAACGTGAGAAAGACCTCAATTTTCAGCTACCCCCTTCAACTTACCTTATGTAGGGTTCTCGGACTGAGCGCCAAAATTTCCTTTCGCATCCCTTCCGTTTGCGTGGCTTGCGTTTTCATTGCATTGCGAAACTTTTTCTCAACAACGACGATTTCCGGGCTTTGCGGCGCCAGTTTCTGTGGTGGCATCATGCCTATGCCTATGCCCATGCCCATACCCATTCCCATATCTTCGATGAAGTTTCTGTTTGTTATCAGTGCTAATGGCTGTTCAGTTTGCACTTGTTGTACCCGGCCGCCCAACTCAACAGCACTATTATAGGCAGCAGTAGCAGGTACGAATTGATGAATATGAATGGGTGGGCCATGATGATGTGAATGCCCATGTCCGTGGATATGCTGATGTTGATGTAGCACAGCTTGCTGCGGGTGCATGCCAATTGGTGTGAACGGTTTCTGAATTGCTGTTAGATTATTTGGCATGGGCATGGATATTGGCATTGGCATTTGTACTAATGGTGGCTCATAAATGGGTCCGGTGGCAATTATTGGTTTCTTACCACCAATTAAACGCTCTTGACTACGAGCGGCTTTCAGTCGCCCCGAAGAGCGCAATCCCAAGTTGACATCATCGAAGGATGTTAATGTGTGTGAACGAGCAAAACTCACATGTTTAGTTCTGAAAAATTTAATAAGAAGATGAAGAAGAAAAAGACGGAGTCAATGATGGAAAAGGCTGTGTAGCCTTAAAATGTATAGATACTAAGTATATATCTATGTATGGTATACACGAGTGAGTACCTTGGTGTTGCTGGTCCCGATTGTTGTGACTGTTGTGCTAGAACTGCTGGTAGTCCGACGTGTGTGGGGCAGTGAAACGAGCTGCAATCAAACAAATGAACATTTATTTATACTCGTCGCCTTAGTAGAAATGTGTTATACAGATATGTGTACTCTAAAGGGATTTCGGTTTGTGTTGTTTGTTTTTTTTTTTTTGTGTATTAGATCTTCTTTAAAGTTGCCAACGACAACAACAACATTACAGACAGATGCGATACTTATCGATCCATATACCATAGTTTACATACCAAACATTCATATTTGCGCATTTATTTAATTGATTCTGAGCACGTAGTTCACGTAGTTCAAAACAATTGGCCATTAATATATCCTGGTAGATTGAGTGAATTGGTGTGACCCAACTTGTTGTCCTAGTTTTCATTATAATCATATAAAACATATATAAAACATAAATAAGTTTAACAACGAAAACGTAACGAGTCGAATTATTGGAAAAATATTGGCAATGATACACATAGATTGGAAGAAGATTTCCATATTTCGGAGTTTTGAGGGAGCTTATTTTGTGGGTTGATAGAAATCGGAAGTTATAGACAGAAGAAGTAGACAGACAGACAGACAGACAGACAGGCAGGCAGGCAGAACAAATGAAGAAGCAATAGTAAGTACTTAGCTGCTAAATGATAACAGGAAGCAAAAAAGGAAGTCAGAGGCGCAAATGAATGGAAAACAGTAAACAATAGAGGCTGTGAAATGGGGTACTAAATAGCTCTGAGCTACACCCAGAGTAAAATATTGAATATATGTATGTACATAGTACGTATGTATGTATGAAGATGTTGCTGATAGCGCGCCCAAACAAAATTTTTGCATATATTCTTCGATTGCGAATGAAAGATCCTAATTAAGAAATTAGAACATTTTATTCACAAAACTCACTGTGTGTTTATTTTTCTTTTTTTTTTTTGTTGTTTTTTCTGAGTATGCTTACACTTGCAAAAAAATGTTAGCGAATGCTTGGTGTTTTTTTTTTTGATTTGCTTAGAAAAGATTGCAATGCGCATGAGTTTAGGCAAATACTACAAGTACTTAGGCAATGTAGTGAATATGAGTGAACGGAATTTGATTAGCGAACCTTTGTTCATTGGTGAATGCATTCGCATTATTCTCATTTACTGATATAGCTGATTGTTGAACTCCAGCGACTCCGACTCCAAAGCCGACGCCGGCTCCAGCACCACCACCACCACCACCACCACCACCATTACCACCCCCTATCCATGAGTAACCACCGCCACCACTGGCAATGCTTCCTGCGTTATCTGTGGCTGATATTTTAGCAGTGCTCAATATTGAAGCTGGCTGTCGTCGAAAATAGGAACTGTCCATATCTGAATCGGGTGATTTATCATCATGATGATATTGATGTTGATATCTGCAATGTAATTTATATATTGCGCTTGCACTTAATTTGAAACTACCTATAGCAAGTTTGTATACCGCGGATATTTGTAAAAGGGTGCATAGACTGCTAAATTTTCATCTGATGGGACGCGCCGTCCAACGCATACACCCAGAAATGATTGTGGTGCACTTCGACCTGATAGACAGCCAAAGAAACGATCACGCCGCGGTCTTTCAAAGCTGCTCAATTGACGATCGGTAAGGCAGTACTGAAATGATCCATTTAATTGAATCTATGCAGGAGCATTTTATTTTACTTGATATACAGACCTGCTCACGTATATCCCCTTTCGAGTAAACCGATGTTCGTGGATATAATTCCGTTGATGATGTATGCCTCAAACGACGTCGACTCATGTTTTCATCTTCGGAATCGTAAGATCTATCATAATGACTGGAACACGGAGACTAGTAAAAAAAAGTTGAACTTTCAGCGGCAATCTTAATGAAATGATCAAAATTTACACAGTACGACAGTTTTACTTACTTTGGATGCTACTTCAATGGTGCCCAACGAAACTGCATGATGTAAACCTGAATAGAAGATAAAGTAAGCAATAGAAATAAAAGCGGGTAGCAACAATATTTTTTTCAAAACTAATATTCAAAACTAGTATGTTCTCGTGCTGCATTGAGGTGAGTGGGTTGGCTTTTAGATGCAGAAATCACCTGTGGTGAGAGTTGCTCTGGTAGGAGGGGCCTAACAAATGTTGAATTTCTCAGCTGGGATGTAGTCGTAGCCTCTGGAATTCTTACAATACCTACGGCTTAGTATTATCGGCTTACCATTTGTTCGCATTGCCACAGCCATATCTGATTTCTGGCGAATTTATTTTGACTCAATTCTATTCTCCGCCTCTCCACACTGTTCATTCGGTTCGCCTTAGATATCGAGGTATTATGCTATTTCGCTATTTCGCTATTTCGCTATCTCCTTTCGTTTCGATTTCAATTCATTAGTTGTACATATGTATATTGGACATGCTTGGTATGTAAATGCTCAATATGCTCAATATGGTACTTTTTTTCGATGGATTTCATATCAGAATGCATCAGTTTAGTTATGCATTTGACTCAAGTAAAATATTTGTATATATACAAATACATACATATATGTATGTATATTTGGTATGTATGTATTTATTTACTGATGTATATGTATATATATATATGTATATGTCTGTATGTATGTTTGAATGTGTGTGTATGTTGTCGTTGCAGTGTGTGATGTCTCTTATTATGTATTTGTCTTTGATTTATAGCTTCGATTTGTGTATTCCTTTAAATGCGTATCTTGTAAAAATCTGTTGTATAGTAAGTATTGTTGTAATTAGTATCCGTATATAGTATTTCGATATAAATTTAGCATTTACATATCTTGAATATATCTATGTACATACATATATATATACAAAATCTGGACTTATGCAAGGCCACCAATCGATAAAATCTTTCCACAAGAAGATGCAAAAAAACCAACAACCAACAAAGAAAAAAAAACCGACTTGCTCTTTTTCACTTGTCGACTTGTAGACTTGTTAATGGAAAATTGTGTGTTTTTTAGGTAATATTATATTTGTATTTAATCAGTTAATCGAAATGTTTTCTGTTTTTCATAATTACGGATTTAATTAATGCAGTAGTAGTGTAGTTTTTGCGGAATTGTAGCAGAGTGAAAATATTCTTTATACAAAAGTTTATATGTATATACGCCCTTGTGGGCGAACAGAACAGAAAAAAACTGTGAATGCACTGAACTGGATGACGGTGATGCTGGAACTGAAACTGAAACTAAAACTGAAACTGAAGCTGAACCATTATCCCAAGTATTTTTAAGTTGCGTACTTATCTCCTGGCATCATCTATAGACGTATGCAGTACGTATGTGCAGATGGAAGAGATGCGGAGCTGACAAAAATGTACGAGTAAATCAGAATAAGAGCGTAAAATATTGGTAAGCATTGGTAAAAACTGAACAGGCGACGACTGTTAACAGCTGCTTCAAAAATCACTTGCATATGCTTATGCAATTGCCTTGAAATCGATGTGAATTTGAAGTAAATCAAATGAGTAAAATCGAATGTAAATTAATCAAGTTGTTTTCAAAATTCACGCAATTTTCTTTCATATTATATTTTATTCCCTTAAGTTCGTAGACAGAAATATTTGTCTCTTCTCTTGTAAGCCCATCTAAGTTACGGGAGAGTGAGTGCAGGAAAATTCCTAGCTGGAAAAAGCCAGTACGCATGCCTGAGAGTAGCTCATAAAAAGTGTCCAGGATAATGTGTTTACAAAAATTCAATTTTTCCAATTGTCATAAAATAGAATAATGTGAAGGAATGTGTCAAATACAGTGTCGTTCGTTGCTATCAAGAAGGGAGGAGGGGGTTATCGCGAGCATACGTTGACATAAATTGAAGTACTTATAAATGAATGTGACTTTTTTTCGAATGATTTTCAGAAGCTAATATTCAGTGTCTGAGAACACTTCAACATCAGGCCGAAACCGCAGCAATGCAAACCGATTTGGAACCGAACGATTTGCCACTGGAGTTACTTGAACCGAACCATGAAGCAAATCGTTTTCTCACTTGAACCAAAGCAAAAAGCAAACCAGTTTTGTTGGAAAAAATCATTCAGTTCAATCTAAAGAAATGTTTCTATTATTACTTGTACTTGCTCTTTGCAATTTTCCAAAAATCGCATCTCATTAAGTCAATCTCCAAATCTGGTAGCAGTAAGGGCACAGATGAAGCGCTCTTAAAACAAATTGAAGGAAATGGGTCAATTTCGAATTATCTGATTTGCATGACTGAACAAATTCTATCGTACTAGATTTTTGTCGCAATGGTCCTGGATCAATTCACGACTAGAGAATTTTTTTTGTTTTCTTTTATGCAAAAGTATAGCAAGTTTCTGAGCGATTGTGCACAAACCTACTACAAAAAAAAAAAAAAAAAATCCAGTAGAATTGTGATAATTCGTACCCCGTGTTGTTATGTTCAAATTTGAAATTTCCTCAATTTCATATGTAAATATCCGGAAACTTCAATCATGACCGCCGACTATGAGGAGGTCTTAACCGCTGAACTGAAAATTAACTGAAAAACAATAAGGCTGCAGGTGCAGATGGCCTGACTTCTGATGGCCTTATAAATCCCTCATCCATCCCGACCTAATGCATGAGACGTCTACGTTGACCATCAATGATGAGAGGCTGTTACGAACGTTCGAGATGAAGATTATCCCTTACATCTATAGTCCATATAACGTGTAACGAATACGATGGAGCCATGAGCTGACGCAGTCAAACGTATAAAAATCCAACGGAATTGCTGGCTGGGTAATGTTGAGTGAATGGAAGAAAGCGCTCCGGTTAGAAGGGTGTTTTATTCGAGTCACGGTGGAGGAACACGCAGAAGAGGACATCCTAACCTCCGTTGGAAAGACCAGATACAGGGCGACCTGACTGCACTTGGCCTTATCAACTGGTGCCAGCGTGCGCTTAGCAGAGGCGACGGGCGAACCTTTATCGAGGCGGTACGTAAGTAAGTAGCTTATGTAAATAAAACCGCTGGCTCATAGCTCAGGACTCAGAGCAATGTTTGAAATACACGAATAAGTAACTCGTAGTGGCATATGATTTAAAAAAGTCGTAAAGGTAGTTTATTTTATTTTTAACCGTTGTTTTTGTTTTACATCAAATATTACTAAATCACTAACGATAAAATTACAAATTCATAGAGTATTTAAGGTAGTCTAAATAAATTATTAATTACATATTATATTTAATTATCTATTACATATGTACTCGTACTTGTATTGTATTGTATTGTATTGTATTGAATTGTATTGTATTGAATTGTATTGAATTGTATTGAATTGTATTGAATTGTATTGAATTGTATTGAATTGTATTGCATTGAATTGTATTGAATTGTATTGAATTGTATTGAATTGTATTGAATTGTATTGAATTGTATTGAATTGTATTGAATTGTATTGAATTGTATTGAATTGTATTGAATTGTAGTGAATGGTATTTAATTGTATTGAATTGTATTGAATTGTATTGAATTGTATTGAATTGTATTGAATTGTATTGAATTGTATTGAATTGTATTGAATTGTATTGGATTGTATTGAATTGTATTGAATTGTATTGAATTGTATTGAATTGTATTGAATTGTATTGAATTGTATTGAATTGTATTGAATTGTATTGAATTGTATTGAATTGTATTGGATCGTATTGAATTGTAGTGAATGGTATTGAATTTTATTGAATTTTATTGAATTGTATTGAATTGTATTGAATTGTATTGAATTGTATTGAATTGTAGTGAATGATATTTAATTGTATTGAATTGTATTGAATTGTATTGAATTGTATTGAATTGTATTGAATTGTATTGAATTGTATTGAATTGTATTGAATTGTATTGAATTGTATTGAATTGTATTGAATTGTATTGAATTGTATTGAATTGTATTGAATTGTATTGAATTGTATTGAATTGTATTGAATTGTATTGTATTGAATTGTATTGAATTGTATTGAATTGTACTGAATTGTATTGAATTGAATTGAATTGTATTGAATTGTATTGAATTGTAGTGAATGGTATTTAATTGTATTGAATTGTATTGTATTGAATTGTATTGTATTGAATTGTATTGAATTGCATTGAATTGTATTGAATTGTATTGAATTGCATTGAATTGTATTGAATTGTATTGAATTGTATGTATATACAATGCTTTGTTTAAATATTTATAATAGATTAGTTTGGTAATGGATATGCCTTTTTACTGAACACATTTTACAAAAATTTTCTTTTATTGTAATTACATATTTTTAATATTAGTTTTTATTTTAATATTTTTTTTTAAAGTTTTTTTTTTATTTTTAAAAATAAGGCTCATTCCCACAACAGTGACAGTGTTTGTGTTTAGTGCATCTTTGTCCAACAAAAACTCAATGAAAACTTAACAAGAAACTAAGTAAGTAAGTACCTACATATGGTAAGGTGAAACATTAAATACGAAGCTAACTAAAACTAAACACACTAGTTAGACAGATGAGAATGGGAAGTGGACGCGCATTCATTCCATCTACGAGTACAAGTAAGTATTAAAAATTTCAAATGGTACGAGTAGTTACCATCGTCGGTGGATCATAATTCTGGACCTTTCAAGTTTTGTTTTCATGTAAACTCTTTTTTTCTTTTATTCAAATTTGGTGAAAGTTTTTTTTTTGTGTTTGTTTTTTTTTCTTCTTTTTAGAGGCTATATATAAAGATAAAGCTTTGTTGTTTTCCAATTTTTTGTTTCAAGTAGAAGACTCCTTAAGAATAAAATAAAGTACAATAATTCGATGCTCAAAATGTGAGACCTCAGAATAACAAGTAGCTATGTACTTATGTAGGTATGTAAATACAAATATGTATGTACATATGTATGTATGTAAGTATGTATGAAATCTTTATGTACTATGAATTCATGTACGAGTATGTATATGTATGTATAGTAAGTAGTATGTAAATTGTATTGAAATCTTTTGTTTATATTTTATTTTTAGTTTAGTGAAGGTTTCTAATTTTGTTTGTTTATTTGTTTTATAAACTGCAAAAAGACTAGTAAAAATGTGAGCGACATGAAGAGATTTCGAATAGGTTTTTGTGTAAACACTATCCTCCGTATGGTAAATAAAACTTGACTCATCTGGCGGAACGTTCGGCAGCATCTCTCTCTAAACCGATGTGGTTATCTGCTCTACGAAATGCAATGGCATTGGTCTCGATAATGATTGCGAACGCTGCTGGCCATATCTACCGATTCCGGTGCCAGTGCAGGCGCCTATAGTGTTGGCGTTAGAAGAGGATGACACCATTCGATCGTTTTGGTTGTGCTGATGCTGGTGCTGCTGATACGTTGTGGTGTAGTCGTCGGCATGTGACTGCGCTGCATTTCTGGGTAAATAGATAATTTCTCTAGACATTGTTTCACATTTGCATTGCTGCGATATTGTGGAGAGACCTTCAGGTACGCTGCGGCTACGTGAGTTTCTAAAATAGGGCGAGGAGGAGCTGCAGGTGCAGAGCAGTGGTTGAGTCGTATCCGAACTATAGCTAAAAATATAGGGGAGCTAATTAGTATCTCAATGTCTACTGAATGAAGTTAGTTCCCTGATGAAATATTTCCATTCAGCTCGTAGTAATTGGCGGCAGGTACTGAAAGCAGTGCACTGCTGCTCTGCGGGATGGATGGAAATACTTCGTGT
Source organism: Palloptera scutellata (assembly GCA_958295655.1). Lineage (NCBI taxonomy): Eukaryota > Metazoa > Arthropoda > Insecta > Diptera > Pallopteridae > Palloptera > Palloptera scutellata. Next base: position 23,411,369 of record OY282452.1, read on the forward strand.
GTGGGAGAACAGTTTGTGTCTCCATTTACTTTGGTCCTCTTGACACCCATTGTGTGTAATTGTCGTGGCAATTGCAAAACCATTGGCCATCACAGCAATAAGGATTCTGTATGAATGATAAACTCTTCTGGATGCGTTTACCCATGCGCGCCCCAACGCTTCGCTGCCCAAAGTTGTATGCGGCTGGTGGCTGCTGTGAAATGCTGAGATGTGGTGTCATAATATCCGCTTCGGTTATGCGACGACCTCCCCTGGCGCTTTTGGTCGCTTCGATTGTGCTGAACAGACATGGCATCCTTATGCGATCACAATATGAGTTACGATATGCATTTTCGCTTCCGGCTTGATTTAAACTAATACAACTGCGATTGAGGAGATCTGAAGTCGGATGCCGATGATGAGGATGATGATGGTGATGAGGGAAATGGTGATCACAGTCATTGTAAACGTAGTCTGACCCATGATGCTCACCATGGTGGCCATAACCCTCCGTCGTCGTCGTCGTCGTCGTCGTTGCTCTTCCTGCTGCTGCTTTGCAACGATGACTGGCGAATGTTGGTTGACGCATCGACGGAATAGTACCGTTTTCATGTTTACGGTTATTTGAGCCTTGCTCAATATTCGAATAGCTTATAAAAAATATAATTATACCAGCTATGGCGGCTGCTGCACTGCATATATAATATCCAGCTCGTCCGTACTTGAGGGAGTAATCATTGAGAAAGGATGTCAACGGAACGCTTATTAAAACTGGTATAGCCTCTATGCCGCGAATTAAGCCTGAAAGTACCATAAGAAATTTCTTATTAGAAATTAGAATCTACCATAACTTGCGAATTCCTGAATTCTACTTACCCCACGCTTTCGAAAACTGATTGAGCTTGACTCGCTCCAACGCTAGTATCTTCAGCGCATATCGAAAGCCACCAAACCCAATGCCATAGATCCAGCTTAACACGCACAGACTCTTATAGCCCATGGAGAATGATAAAAACAAGATGGCGATTGCTATCGTAGAAATAAATACCTGTGAAAGGACAATAAAACGAGCGGTGTATTTCGTCAAGAGCTAATAATCACTCGCTTTCAAAAGCGCGGTACCTGAGATACAACTTGTGTGCTGACTACAAAACTTCCTATTCTGAAAGGTCTGCGTAGGAGAGCACCTGATACAACCACCCCCAGTGTAGTTGACATTCCCAAAAACGTTTGAAGCAACACCAAGTCCTGAATATCAGATCCTTCTTTAGCTGCATTTAACGACTAGAATATTTCAAGAGAGACACATTAGCAGTAGTTATAGATCGCACAGAGAGAGATTAATCTAAACAGTATAGTTAAAGTCGGGAATATATAAGATACAAATCCAGATTGAAAGGTTTCTTTCTTTCACAATTATTACCATTGAAAACATTGGCGTATAAATACCCAAAGCGGCAACACCTGAAGTCATTATAAGAACTTTCACTGTCGCCGACTTCAGTGGTGATATGTCAAGGAAGAAATATTTTCTAGTATTCGGCTCGCTTACGTTGGACGATTGTTTCTTCTCACGCATCTGCAAATTTCATAAGTTAATTATTGTTTATTGATCTTAATTGGAGATCGCGAACCTTCTTGCGCTGATTCTTCAAGTGCTGTATTGCTCTTCGCTGGGGATGATATAGTGAGGCGGGTCTGTAAAGCAAACCCATGAAGAAGCTAATGGCAACTAAAGCAGCAATTATTTGGAGACCCAAACGCCAACCAGCTTTGCTGTAAGAAAGTTCGAGTTTGTTGAAGCAAACAACCAAAAGTTAAAGTTATCCTGACAGCGCACTGCTTACCCCACGCCTTCTTTTAGGATAACCGAAAATAATGTAATGCCTACTCCTTCACCAGACATTGCAACCATTTCGACAAATTGACGTCTCCTTTTAAAATAGTTACCGAGCATAATTGTGGAGGATTCACGCACCATCGAAACCCCGATACCAAATACGATCCCTGTTAAATTTTATGAGTTACACATTACGATTGAAAGCTATTTCCGCTCACCATAACTGAAAATAATTTGACCCAATTCAGTGGCAAATGAAGTGAATAGAATGCCCAAGGGTAGCACCAAACCACCGACAACTGCTAACAGGCGTGTCGATTTCTTGCGACAGAAGGTGACCACAAACGGGGACACTAACATCGAAATGGACCAACTTAAAGCGCCCAGCCATTCTGTTGTCGAAATAGAAATTGCGAGAGCTGTAAAGAAGAACTGTGAAAGCAGTTGGAATTGACTGGTTTTATACCGATCTCATTGGAGTTGTGTAAATGTTGAATGGCATAGAACAAAAGTAGGCCATAGGACAGTTGTAGTCCGGTGGTTAGGACATGCACTAAGAACGAGACGCCACAGATGATCCAACCCCAGCCACCATCCGGGTAGAAGTACTGAAAGACAATAAAAAAAAAACAATTACCAGCCATTATTGGAGCTGGGGACATTGATCGGCGATACCTGCCGGATTCCTGTTATATCGACACCGGTGCGTCTTAGCGCAGGAATGTTGCGATGTAACATATGGAATTCGCGATCCGGTAAGCCCGGGAACGCCGAATCTTCTTCATCTGTTAAGTGGTTACCGAGCTCATATCCTGTGAAAAAGAAGTAAGTCATTCCCCTTTCCCAAAACTCCAATCCAATTTAGCATTCTCACCAAAATAGCAACCATTCGAGTAGTCCTTGTGTCTTTCATGCATGGCAGCGGGCAATAAAGTAGCTGTAGGGACTGCTGGCGATTGTTTCGGTTGATACTGGCGCAGGTGCTGGTGTTGGTGTTGGTGCTGTAGCTGTTGCTGTTGGTGATAAGTGCTGCTCCTGGCACACGTACACGCAGGCGTTTGTGGTGTTGCTTGCTGCTGATGGACATTATACTGACAACAGCAGCCATTGTCGTCGGTAAACCATCTGGTGCTGTTGCTATTGAAATGTCGCTTACAAATCGGTGTATGCCTCGCGGCTGCTACTCCCGCAGCCATCGGCAATGTGGCATAGCTGCCGTAGATGCCGTCAATATTTTGTAGAGCCGTAATTGATTGTGAGTGTTGGCAGCGGTTGTTCCGGGCTAAAGTGCTGGCAGTGATGGTGTCGGTGGCAGCGGAGGCAGAAGTGATTGCCGCATGTTCGGCCGGACATCGTCGCAGATATCTACTGGAGCCGTAGAGTTGCTGTTGCGTAACGGTTTTCTTCGTTGTCATGTTAGCTGGGGGGGCACTTAAAACTTCGGCTGTTGGTTTCTGTGGTTGCGATAGTGTTTGTGCTTGTGTTGTTGCTGCTGTTTGTGAAGATTGCGCAACAGCCTTTATTGAGTTATCTCTGTTGAGACTCCTTGTGGAATCGTCTTGCAGGCTGGAGAGGCGTGGGCAGGATACCCACCAAGCGATCGGTTGATCGTTAAATCTACAGTTTGGACACAAATAGCGACTGGTTGTTAGCGCCGGTGTTGCAAGCGATGCCGATGTTATGAAATTAACTGGTGCTGGCGCTGGCGCAGGCGGTTTTGGCGGAGGCGGTTGAGGCAGCGGCAGTGGCAATGGCGGTTTACGCTCAGTAAGCTGCTGTTGAATTGTCTTCTTGTCCTTTGTTTCGGCTGTTTCGAATGAGAGTTTCTTGAGCGGATTTCTTGAGTAGGGATGTTCACAGGCTAAATTATTCCTTCGTCACACCGCACATTTATTACAGAGCACTGGACTTCTTTGCTTCGGACGCACTAAACTTGAGTATTGTCGTTGGTGGCATGCGGCGAGTTCATTTAACGAGTGTTGCTGTTGCTGTTGCTGTTTTTGCTGCTGCTGTTGCTGCTTAGAACTGGGATTGCTTTGCGACTGGCAATTGTATTGTAGTTGTGGGCAACTGCTGTACAAAACTGATGATGAATTCGACAGTCGGCGATAAGAATCACCATTTGCCATGATATCACTCGGTCGACGATCAGTGGCGCACGATGCTCGATCACTGCAGTTGCATTCACATGAGCAATTGATTAACATTGTACACCCAGCAGCAGGAGCGAAAGCAAATTGTTAGCAATTGTTCTGTGGTTTCAGTTATGAATGTGCGGTATGTATGTATGTATGTAGTAGGCTTCCGAAGTCAGCTCACGCTCCCGAGAACAAATTAATCTGAAGCATTGTTTGAGATATTGCCCGTGTCGCTATGATGAATAGAAGATACCTGCAAAACGAAATTAACAATGTTCAACAAGTTTACATCAGTCACATACCATACTCGTATGTGTTCTATGTTTGTATAATAATATATTTTTGTTATGTATTCATTTATGCTATTTTTATTATCTGTTTTCCCAATGCCATCTCTCTCCACACCAGCACAATTTGCCAGCTATTTACGCTCAGCGTGATCCTTGATCTATTTTTGTTCATTTTCCATTTGTTTTGTTGTCTTCATTTTGCAATCGCTTTCAGTTCGATGAAGCTCATATGCATTTCGTTGTTGTTGTTGTTGTTGTTGCTGTTGTTGTTGGTATTTTTAATATATCGCACATGCTGCTTTACGAGTAAAGTGCAACAATCGAAGGACAAATGAGAAAATGCATACATTCTTTTGGCTTGTATTTATTTTTTATTTTTTTCACATACGGCACTTAAACACACATGCACACACAAGCACACTTGTATGTGTATGTAAGTAGATACGTACATATGTATGTACATACTCGTATGTAAGTATGTATGTAAGCATGTCATTGTACACATTAATGAAATCGTCCGTTGCTCCACTTAAAGGGAATCACTTTCTATGTTGCATCTTCTCACGTTCTTTCATTTGTCATTGACGACTTTTCCATGTTAACACCCTATCAAAAATTTATGTAGCAAAACGGTTATTTGTTTTTACCCCTGCGAGTGATTCATTGGGTCATTGGGTGTCTAGAGCCTTTAAGCGTTTTTCGATTGCGAACACTCCTCGTGAGCTAAATGGTCTGTAAAAATTTAGTTTTTATTGGTTTAGCGAATGGCTTAAAAAAGTCAAATTTTCACACACTGGCCAGTTCACGAGGAGTGTTGGCAATCTAAAAACAGTTTATGGCACTGAACTCCCAATGGCACAATGTATCAATTGCTGGGGGGAAAAACATGATGTCTTTATTCCCCCGCCCACTTTAATGTACATACTATAAATATGTTAAGTGTGCACCTATACAGGGTGGACCATTTATTATAGTTTGGAATTTGATTTTGGTGTGATGTGAATAAGAAACGAATGATTTTGATCCAATGTGGTTTTTATTATTCGAAAGTAAAATCTTTTCGGTTAATGACTTCCTCGGCTGACCTTCCCGAGAAAATCAACCCAATTTTATAGTACATTTTCGACTGTATGAAGCTGTATTTGAACGATGGCTACACCAATTTCGCCCTTGAGAGCCTCAGTCGTTGCTGGATGGTTAGCATAACACTTATCTTTAATGGCTCCTCACAAATAATAGTCTAACGGAGTCAAATCGCAACTGTGTGGCGTCCAATGCACATCATCAAAACGAGTAATATCGCGTTTTTTCACGTTGTTAAAGCTTAACCCCTTTCGGTAACCTCGAATATAAAACAAATTTTCCGTCATAATACGACTGGCATTAGAGTTGCCACTTACTTACTTAGCTGGCACTACAATCGATGATCGGTCTTGGCCGCCTCTTTAAAGCCAGCTTATAAGTCCACACTCAAAATGAAAAGTATTTCAAATTCCAAATGTTACATGGAGCACCCTTTATACTGGACCACAGATTAAATTTCGCTCTTCAATACTTTTAATGGCAATCTAAACACATGGCTGAACAGAATGTTCCAGGCTGCCTGGGACGACAACACCTCAGGCAATAGACAAGCATATTCATTCATGCCAAGTGTATCAAAGTTAAGAACAGAACAACTCTTGATGTTAAACAAAAACGGAATCCGAGCTGTAACAGGATTTCTTACAGGACACTGCCCAGTAAGGAAACATAGGAATAACATTAGGAATAACTTGGGACGAATTCTGTAGGTTTTGTGCCACTGTGACAAGCTTGCAAGTCTTAGACTTTGGCACCTTACTATGGCAAACCCAACTATTGAAGTGGGCAATGTAACTTCCATTTTTTATCTTGGCATTTTTGCTAATGCTATAAGCCTAGGAAGTGTATCTTAGGATATTCAATGGGCTCTTCACAATAGGCCTTTTTAGACCGCAGTGTTTTGTTGCCTCGTGCCCAGCTCCTGTTTCAATCTAATCTAATGGCAATGTGAGTAACACTCCACTACCACTAAACTTTTACTGGTAGTTTCGTTCGATTTAGTGATAGTGGACATCAAATCCCACTACCATTGCCAAACCCAACTACCACTAAACATTTAATGGTAGTGAAAATAAAATCACACTACTAATTGAATAATGTCGGTCATTCAAGTTAAAACAGTGGAGCAGTTTTAACCCTCTACTGTCTTTCACTAGGAATTTTACCTCCACTCCTGCTACCTTTAGTGGTAGTGTGATTTTATGTCTACTACCATTCAGTTGGATTTCAAATTCCTACTAAAGGTTAAAACTGCTCCATTGTTTTAAATTCAATGAGCGATATTATTATTGTCACCAAAGCTATCAACAATTTACTACCAATATTTATTTGATTTGATTTTCTTCATTTTCCTACATACACTCTTTTTCTCGTTTTGCATGGTATTTGTGGTATTTTAAAGCCATTTGCCACTTTTTGTCATCATTTACACACAAACATAAGTGCATACATACATACATACATATGCATGTGTGAACATAGAGATATGTATGGACATACGTACGAGTATGTATCTGTGTATGTATGAACCAAGCATGAGGTTTGAGCATATGGGGAAATTCTCTACACACAACAACAACAACAACAACAACAACAACAGCAGCAGCAGCAACAAAATATTCTTTTGTTGCATATGTCTATAATAGGATACCACCATTAGACTCGAATTAGCATGAATTTCTTTTGTTTTGCTTAGCTCAGTTAGAGTGAATGATGACGGCTAAAATGGTGTTGGTTCGTTGGTGTTGGTGATGAATAACCATTGTCTTTTCATATACATACATACATACTTATATGCACGTTGCGCTTAGATGACAATGATGATGTTGTTGGATGTTGAGAACAATGTTGAGAACCTATCCACCATCCACCACTTTGCTTTTCATAGTTAGTCAACGCTTTCTTCGATATTTCAGCACAACAACAGTAACTACTATATATATATATATATATATGTACAGATGGCCGCCTTGGCGTAGTTGGTAGTGCGCTGGCCTGTTACGCAGAGTGTACGGGGTTCAAATCTCGGCACAGGCAAAATAAAAAATTAGAACCTGTAGGACCCTTCCATTCATGTACAAATATAACATGCAAAGCATGAGTGAACACGAACAGCTCGGCCTAGGCCCTGTTTGTGCCCATTAAAAGAAAGAACAAAAGAAGTACATATCGCTCGTTTGCTGCAAAACTGTCATAACTCAAAAGACATAAATTCTGATACAATTGATAACGAAAAATTCTCATCTCACGTGAAGAGTTTATAAGATATTACTATGATACACAAGATAAAGCACTAAATAACAGTAATTTTTGTATACTTTACTTAAAATTTATTTGTTTTGTTTTTGTTTTTGCTTTATGACAGTCTTGCAGCAAATGAGCATATCGCTAAATAATACAAATGTATTTATGTATGTAAGAATGTATGTCTGTCTGTATATATGTTTGTATGTATTCGGAGGCGAGGAGAGAAATTCCGGAAAAGAAGATGTTTAACTCACAGGCACAGTATTGTTGAAATGTCTTTGACCCATTTTGGGCATCTGCACAATTTCGATTTGTCCAATAGCAATATTGAAAATTCGTCTTTGTAATTTTTTTTTCCAAAAATAATCACTTGGTTGATTCACAAGGTGCCGTATTCAGTGTCGCACCCTCTTAATTGTCGTAAGTTTTCTAATTTTCCCAAATTGAAATAATTTTACAACATTATGACAATGACGAACCTTGGGAATCACCTAACTGTTTAATATTTCTAAATGGTCTGGCTTTCAATTTCAACTGAAATTATTTTTAAAACTTTTGCTTTCGACGATCCAGAAGTTCAGTATGGGCCCCGCTAAAAATCCCGGCCCTGAGGAATCTCACGTCACGTCAGTAATGCATGTATGTATGTATGTATGTACTTATATGTAGTATATGAAGCTACTTCATGCTTATACAATACAGACAGCAACAACTTCGGGCAATGTTCTTTTAAGCACGTTTGCGACAAGTGATGAGATTCACCAAAAAAAAAAAAAAAAAAAAACCAAGAATCAAATGATGAAAATACATACATACAAACATACACATATACACATACATAGCATTGAGTACACTAGAACAAATTGACTTATTTACTTGTATGGGAAGAAGAAGAAGAAGAAGACGCAGAAGCAGAAGATAAAAAGTTTTTGTGTGTTTCAGTTGTTGTTTATGTTTGAAATCGTAATTAAAAATCATAAAAATTTAATTTATATTTTCAACTGTCAGATTAAAGAATATATGTATATGTACTTATGTATATCCCAAGTATGTATGGATACACAATCCATCAAATAGATGACTACAAAGTGTTGAAATAATGATCAGATTTACAGTCTGCGACGTTGCTTTTACACCGCCCGAACGAACGAAAGAATCTTGGTTTAGCATGAACATTGCGTTCGCTGCAAAATGTTCAGACACAATGTTGAGGCGGTGATCGGACTGAGTTCGATCGCTTTGTCGAATCCGGTGTTGCTGTTGTTGTGTCATTGTGAAAATGAAGTAAAAGTTAAGTAAAAAAGGAATAAAAACTAGAAAAAAAAGTAAAAACGTAGTGCAATGCAATACTGATAACATATATAAGCTTATTTTCAAGGGTATTATACTAAAAAAATTTTTACCATAAGTGATGTTTGGGAGAAGTAGAGCCCTCTCTCGACCGACGAAAATAACGCTCTATAAGTCCCTCATCCTTCCCGTCCTAATGTATGGCATGGCGCAGAGACGTGGACATTGACCATCAATGATGAGAGGCTGTTAGGAGCGTTCGAGAGGAAGATACTCCGTAAGATCTACGGTTAAGTATGCGTGGACGACGTGTATCAAATAAGATGGAACGATGAGCTGTATGAGCTGTATGCCGACACTGACATAGTCAAGCGTATAAAACTCCAGCGGCTTCGCTGGCTGGGTCATGTTGAGCGAATGGAAGAAAGCGCTATGGCTAGAAGGGTGTTTTATTCGAACCACGGTGGAGGAACACGCAGAAGGGGACGTCCTAATCTCCTTTAGAAAGACCAGGTGCAGGGCAACCAAACTGCACTTGGCCTTATCAACTGGCGCCAGTGCGCGCATAGCAGAGGTGACTGGCGAAGCTTTGTAGAGGCGGCCAAGACCGATCATAGGTTGTAGTGCCAGCTAAGTAAGTAAGTAAGTAAGATGTTTGGGAACTTTATCTTTTGCCACCTAAACCGGACGAGGGAAATAATTGGCTTCCGATGTTTGTTCTCGGAGCTTATGTTCGGCCGGTGTAAATGAATTGCGCTAATGAAAACTTATTAGCTACAATTTCTACGCGAAAGACCCTTCATTCGTTCGGGCGGTCTAAATGCAGCGTGGTAATACAAATGAGAGCGGGAGGCTCACTCTTCGTAGTAAGTAGTTATGGATTTTTTTGTTTCGGAAGTCGAGAGAGTATTCGTATTTTTCTAAGACGCCAGTTTATTGAGAAAAGGACAAAAAATTATGTTTCTTGCCATTTTCGTGTTTTGTCTTTTTTTGTGGAATTTTGACAATTTTAAAGGGTTAAAGCAAAGATCTTAATAATATTATATATAGCAAAGATCTTAATATATAATTTTAATATAATGCATATATATATATATATTATTAAGATGTTTAGTTAAAGTATTTCTTTATGATCTCAAAATCAAAATCATTTGATCATTCCACAAAATTAACATGATTTTGGTCCCTATTACCCCCACTTTTCTCTCAAATTTAGAAAAATTTCTGTTTTGGATTCGCAATCAACGTATCTAAATCTATGGAAAATGATTATGACCCGTAACGGGTCGCTGATATTATTAGAGGCAATATATAATATTTGCGCTATGTACGAAGTATGCGCTACATTCCCTTGTACTGGAACGGCATCTATGGGCCTACTAATTTTCTGGACATTTTTTGTGGCAGGAATTTTTGAACCAAAGAACACATTTTTCGTTCATAGGGGGCTCCGGAGTTAAAGTTTGTAAAAGGAGAGCGGGTGAATTGCAATTTGTGGAGCGAACGGTTTAAATTTCATGTACTATAGTTTTTTAAGCTAGGGAATAAATTTTTGGCCTTTTATCATGATCTAAAAAGTACCATATTTCTGAATGGGCGCAGGAGTAAAAGTTAGTAAAATTTGAGAGGAATAGAATTTTCTCTTGTTCGCGAGATCCCGATAGTGGATATTATGTTAGTGGAAGCAATATGTAAGTATAATATTTGTGCTATGTGCGAAGTAGGCACTACATTCAACGACCAATTTTTTTGGTTGAAATTTTGTGTACTAGGGTTTCTTTAGCCAAGGAATCCATTTTGAGCTTACAACTTTTTGCTAACGAGGATCCGGAGCTAAAGTTATTATTTACCCCATCTTCTCGAAAAGTGCTGTTAAGTTACAATTCCGATCCACTCTATTATACATAGATATTGACTACAGCATACATACGAGGTGTGATAAAAAAATAACAGTTATTTTCAAATTTCGTGAGTTAAGTATGTTCGATTTTCGCAGTTTTTTCTGTTATTTTGGTACACATGTCTGTTATATATGTTGGCAATATCAACCATTTTGGATTGTCAGTTTGTTTTTGACAGATAAAAAGGTTAGTCGTGTTTTGGTGTGCTCTTCGATTTTTTACTATTCGAAAAAATGGATCAAAGAAACTGTATTCAGTTTTGTGTAAAAAATGAAATTAAATGCGCAAGGACATTTGAAATGTTGACTGTGGCCTTTGGCCTTTGGCGAGTCTACTATGAGCAGAACACAAGTTCAATTGTGGTTCAACCGGTTTAAGGAAGGCCGAGAAGATGTCGATGACGATGCTCGTCCTGGTCGCCCGAGCACGTCAACAACCGATGAAAACATTGACGCAGTGAAGAAAATGATTTTGGATAATCGTCGAATCACTGTCAGAGAGGTTGCTGATGATGTTGGCATATCGTTCGGCTCATGCCAAGCAATTTTTACGGATGTTTTAGGCATGAAACGTGCGGCAGCGTAGATTGTTCCAAAATTGCTAAATTTTGAGCAAAAACAACGTCGCTTGTGCGTAAGTTTTTGGCCAAAAACAAAACCGTTATCATGCCTCAACCACCGTATTCACCGGACTTGGCCCCCGCTGACTTTTTCCTCTTCCCAAAACTGAAGACCCCGATGAAAGGAAAGCGTTTTGCTACGATTGAGGAGATAAAAGAAAAATCGAAACAGGAGCTGTTGGCGATACCAAAAAGCGCGTTTCAGAAGTGTTTCGAGGATTGGAAAAAACGCTGGCATAAGTGTATTATATCTGAGGGGGATTACTTTGAAGGGGACAAGATAGTTGTTGATGAATAAATAAATACTTTTAGAAAAAATGAAATGAAAATAACGGTTATTTTTTGATCATACCGTACATACATAGAGCACTTTTGTGGTGAGAAGTTTAGAAGACAATATACAACGATGGATTTGTGGACCGAGTGCTCCAACAGTACAAAATGCTTTTTTTACTTCGGCAACAAGTCACCCAACAAGTCCTTTCGAAAGTGCCAAATGAATTGTACCTTGATTTATGTTCGGGTTAGAACGTGAAAATCAATATAAACCCTTAAATATTGTACTTGTTGTTGTTGTTGTTTTTGTGGCTGTTTATAGAATACACAAACATTGTGGTACCACATGCTTGGTCCTACAGTTTAAACGCTAGTCCCGAATGGCGAGGTGGCAATTTGTTATCACTTGGTGATTTTGCCATTACCTGCCAAGTGACGTACTTGTACTATACACTGTGTTATAATTCTCGTTCACTTCATATCGATAGGAATGTTAGAAGTTTTTATGAGAATTAACCAAGAGTGGAATCGAAAACCCCAAAGCCTAGTGCTCTACCTATCGAAGTTGTCAATTTTATACTTAGTATTAAACAAGTAATTGGTAATGAAAGTAGTTCAGTTTTAGGCTTGAAAGATATGCCATTTTAAGGAGCATACCTAACAACATGGTTACGTGGTTACTTCATTTATTTTTGGCAATTTTTTGTTTCTATGACATTCACGGGTGTTAAAAGCTTAATATGAAAAACAAATATAACGTTTACCATAACATTAGCAGGAAAATTCAATATTCACATTTAGGGTGCGATTTTCTGCTCAGTCGCGAATGCTGGAGGGGGTCATGGTGGGGGCGCTGCGGGTTATATGGCTATGTGGGCGTGTACGAGTAGGGAAGGACATACAGATAGATATGCCATAGCTAGAAAGTTTTGTGGTTAATGCCCTCGCTACTGCTCGCTGCTCTCTTCGTGTGTTCAAGTAGATACATAACATCATAATCAGTGTGTATGACACTTTGATGGCACGACAATGATGCTGATGCTGATGATGACGGAATTACTAAGAGTAGAACAAGGAGTGAAGCGGCATTTAATTCAACAGTAGCATTTTTGACAATTTATCATTTTCGTAAAGAAGCATTACGAAAAATTGCTTCTTCATATTCTTATTCATATGTATGTATGTATGTATGCTTTGTACATTGTGTGTACTGACATACTATAGTACAGTCGTTGCGTTGGACACATAGAACGGGCCGACACACAGGCACATGAAAGTGATTTACCAAATGAAATGAGTTTTAATAATAATAAGCTCAATGCAGATGAAGATTGGAGCTGATTAACTTCATCACACAAGGAAAGACGATGAAGCTGTCGATGACAGCGACAACAGTAACAGCAAAGCGATGGCGACGTACATACTTGAATAAATGCAAAGGATACGGGAAGAAGTGCTCAATATATTGAATTGAATAGAATTGTACGGAAACGGAAATAATAAGTAAAGATTTTTTGTATCTGAAGAAAATAGAAATCGCAGCAGCCAGCAGGAAATTAAGTTTTTTGAAGGGATCCAATTAAATGGTTTGGTTTTCGGGGCCTCCATATTATTAGTTATTGAAATTATCAGGTGAAAACCTATGATTCAAATTTTTCAAATAGGTCATACTTTTACATATGTACGATATACATACATATGTATGTACTCATACACGTTAAGATAGTCGAAAAGAGTAGCCTAACCGAAACATGCGTAAGTCAAACGCTATTTACATAATAGGAATACGTATAATGTGCATACATACATACAAGTATGTATGTATGTAAATATGTATATGCGATTTTTGTGCTTCCCAGCAAACCATTTGTATTTTTTAAATATAACAAACTCAACTACAATGGGTCACAATCAAAATGGTTCACCCTGTGTCATATATACGAAAAAAATAGCTATAGATAAGCGTTTCTTATACTCTTGGAGGTTTGTCATTGCCTTCCAAGAGATGGTGCCGTGTTGAAAATTTCTTCTTTTTTTCCTGCTCCCAGATTATTATCCGCGCACCATACGTAGCATTCCACCACACTGCCAAATGCGTCACAGCGTTGACCGGTTAGTACATCGGTTAGTATACCGGTCAAAAAATTTCAAATTCTTTATGTAGATTTGACAGTGACTTTTTGTATGTATATTTATTCTAGATGATATGAGATTAAACTTGAGATTTTACATTCGATTCAAGGCTCAGAAGGTTACGGTTGCTACTTCAAAATCAGACTCACTGGAGAATTGATCATAGATAGGTGACTTAAGAACAACTCATTCTGAACCTTTTATGGTATGGGTAAATTTATCTTTTTATCTAGAAATTTTAACTACATTCTCCAGGTGATTAAGAATGGATGACAGCAGAGTGGTCGCTGTGGTGTAGTGGTAGTGCGTTGGACTGCTACGCAGAGTGTTCGGGGTTCGAATCTCGGCACAGGCAAAATAAAAAGTAGAAAAAATATTTTTTCTACACGGCACCACCTCTTGGCAGGCAATGGCAAACCGACAAAAGTAAAAATTGCTATGAAAAGCTTTTCACTTTGCCGTTCGGATTCGGCATTAAACTGTAGGTCCCTTCCATTCATGTACAAATCTAACACGCACAACATGAGTGGATGCGAAAAGCTCGGCCTAGGCCCTCCATGGACTGTTGTGCCATTAAAAGTAAAGTAAAGTAAGACAGCAGAGTGATGATGCTCATTTCTATATCGTCAACACCGAACAGAATGGGTAGATAGAGGGGGGGGATTCTCCGAACAATTGCACTTTCACTTTTTCGAAGTGGCTTGGATGGCTTTGGTATGCCTTCCTTAGCACTAAGTTTGTTAGATGATTGTATTTTACACTAGTTGGACCTACAGTTTAACGCTAGTTGCGAACGCTGAGATGTCATTTTGTTTTCAGTTGGCGGTTTTGACATTGCCCACCTATACACCTGTACCCTACCATTGCCTGTACACTTTCTTATTATTCACATTTACTTAATATCAGTAGAATGTAAGAAGATTATGAATAAGAACTAACCACCAGACCAAGACTTGAATCGAACCCGCAACCTCCCGGCTGAGAGTCTAGTGCGATACCCAGTAGACTATCAGGTTTTCATCAATCACTTTAGTGTCGTTTAAGTCGTTTAAATAATTAAATACATACATACATACATAAATAATTTTTCGTTCTTTGAGTTTGGGCATTTATATTGGGCTTAAATCGCTTGCTGGGTTATTTTCGTACTTAGTATCCGCTGTCTCTTTGTGCGGCAGGCAAAATGTGTAAATATACACACATTTGCAAGCTACTCACTCTTCTTTCTGCTATAATCTGCTCTACTTCTTCTTTTCATCCCAATCCACTTCACTTCAAATACTTTGCGACTTAGTTTAGCGTTGTTCGATAAACCCCGTCTCCCGTCTCCCGCCAAGAGCAACAAGAAATCGGTTTGTGCATTCGATTGAATTTCGCTGTAATGCAAGTGATTTTCACACTTTTTTCACACACACACACACACACACACACACACACTCACACCAATTGTAATTTGTATTGATTAACAAGCCGAAAAGGGGCACATTCCCACACAGTCATATATACATTCATACGAGTATGTATACACATACATATTCATATATAAGAGGATGTGCATATGTATACACACTTCTGAGGAAATTCTATTAAAATGCACTTAATATTTTTGGGGACCCTCGAGTATATGCATGTTGTGTTGCTCCTTTTGGAAGGTGCATGAAAATATTATGCTGTTGATGATGTTGTTGTTGTTGTTGTTGTTGTCACTGCTGCTACTGTCTGCTATTGCCTTACGTTATTACATACACGTAATTAAATTTTAAGACCGCAAAAACGTTAGCATCAGCATTATTAAAATTTCTACAATAACAAACAGTTTCTTTTACACCCCATCTCCTCTTCCCTGCAGTTCCCTGCCGCTGCAGTTGTGCGATTTTTAAGCATAAGTAGAACGTTTTGCAGCTCTCTTCAGAGGGAGGAAGAAGAGCAGAAGGATTGAATCACAGAACACTAGCGCGACCACTATAATACACACATACACACGCAAGCGGAAGACTTAGAAGAGGAGACGACAAAAAAACGTTTTAGCACTGCTGATTATTGAAAAACTGTCGCTATGGATCTGGATGCTGACACTGCAACCACTTTCTACTCGTAGTGGCGCTCGCACACACGCACACACACACACTCACTCACATACATATATATATATAAACTGACACTACTCGTCGTATTCGTACTTGTTTTTAATGTACTCGTAGTTATATATTTTCAAATCATAAACTAATGTAAGTGCTGGCATCCAGTAACAAAGAGAAAAGCAGTATGTTTATGAATTTATGAACACCAAAACAGCACTTTGCCTTTTCTTTCGTTGGATTACTTATTTTGAAACCACATAAAAGTTGACCAACAAAATCATACGCTAAGCTTCCGAGCGAGCATTCGAATGTCCGAGTATTGCAGTTTATCTCAGTTTCACGGGAGAGCAGTTATGAAGTAAGGTAAGTACATAGGTAAGATAGGTACCTAGATAGGTAGCCGCTGGACCGTCGCTTCGCTGTGTGTATATGTGTGTGTGTGTGTGTAGGGTCGCTGACTTACTTACTTACTTACTTGCTATTCACGTTTTCTCGTCCGCAAAGGCAGAGGCAGCGGCAGCGGCAGCGGCAGTGGCAGCGACAGCGACAGTGGCAATAATAAAATAAGACCCCCCGAGAAAACCAAAATTGAAGACGCGAATTTTATATGAAGACTGCCACAGTGTGCGCGTGTGTATGTGTGTGTGCATGAAAGTACGCACGTAGAAAAAATCACCGACACGACGCGCCGTGCAAAGCTGTGAGCAAACTGAATGTACAATTTATAAAAAAATATTGCTGATAGTCAGCATCCAACGTAGCATCCGAGAAAAATAAAAAAAGAAGAAGAAGAAGAAGAAACCGCCGTATAGTTACACTCGCTTTTCACGCTCTTGCTCACGTCCATCCAATGCACATTATCCATTCACCTATCACTGGAAATGGAGGGCGAATTGGAAAATGGAATATTTCCACATTCGTTCTTTACTCTAGAAATTGTTTATTTCCAAAACAAAACAAAATTTAAAAATAAAAATTGGTGAATGTTGTTTGTTGGTTTTCTCCTTTGCCTAAGCAAGGCGCTACAGTCTCGCACACAGCGACGGTTTCGAATGCAACAACAAATCGCCAGACATCGTGCTTGATACTTTCTTCACTAGTCTCATAGTCAACAATACATTCTTTTACCGCACAGCAGCAACAGCCAACAGCAGCAGCAACAAATGAAGAGTACAATGTGCTTGATTTTCATATTCGATATACTCTCTTAATAGCCACACGCAGAGATGCATAGATTGGAAGAGAGAAGAAGAGAGAACGTACCAGTGAGATGGGGGGAGAGCATAGATAAACTGGAATAGACGAGAATTCACACAGGCATCTCTGCATTCATAAGTGTGCCATTTCTTCGTGACGTTATACCGCATTGGGGAGCAACTGTAACCGGTATTCAAAGTGTTGACAGTTGGTCAAAACAAATCCAATTCTTTTATTTTACGTCGTTTCTAGTTGATTTTAGTCGAATGCAAAACAGAATATCATTTTTCACCATCAGCTCTAGTTAAGGAGTTACAAGGCAAAATTTTCTTGCAATGCAATTATAACTTCTAAGTATATCGTTGATCCAGTTTTCATAAATTATCAGTATTTTCATAAAAAATATTAGAACCTGTCTTTTTCTGTCTTCTGCAGTTTCTGGGATACAAAAGCTTAAAGTTCAAAAACTGTGTAAATTTTATATTTTGCACAAATGTTCTGTCAGTTGATATAAAATCTCATTTACTTTTTAACAATATCCTTTAAAATAAATAATAAACAGTGGAATATAAGGGGTGAACCAGAAAAATTTTAGAATTTTTACGGAGCAATTAAAAACTAACCAACAGTCCGATTTCACTCAAATAAAGTTCTTAAAGTTTATTAAGAATTTTTTAAACTATTATTCACAAAAAATTGATTCAAATATTATTAGCGGTTGCAAAATTGTTAAACATTTTTCTTAACTTTCTTTGTTAGAGACTGGTCGAACGTTCGGTGACTACTGCTTAGGCTTGATTCCATTGATTTCGGAATTTTCTTAGGGTTTGCTTAATTATAGCCCAATATCTTTTAATATGCCGAAATTCCGGGCAGTTGAGAGGATTTCCCTCTTTTTGGAACCACTGTGACATTATTTTCCTTATACCATTTCATAGTTGACTTGGAGTAATGACTTGTGACAAGGTCTGGTTGAAACAAAACGGTTTCTTTGTGCTGTCCAATAAATGGTAGAAGGCGCTTTTGCAGGCATTCTTCTATATAAATTCTGGAGTTCATTGTTCCTGTCGTAAAGAACGGCTTGGTTCGGAGACCGCAAGTGCAAATAGCTTACCAAACCACGGAGCGTATTAAAAATTTGGTATATTTTACTTCAGAGTATTTTCTGGGTATTGCATCCCTATTCTTTGTTGTAAAATAGGCATTCCCAGGCAACTGGTTGAAGTCCGTTTTACAGTAGATCTCATCAGTGAGAATCACGCAATCGAATTTGGTTATGTAATTGTCATACAGCTTTCTGGCAAACGTCTTCGCTATTTTTTCCTTTGCTTCCGACCGGTCAGGTACTTTCTGCTGTTTTTAGGTCCTTAATCCTTTACTTCGCTTACATCGCATTACCAGCCGTAGGTGCAATATACCAGCTGTAGCTGCAACATTTCACGTCGACCTCGTGGGGCTAACCCGATATGTACTAACAGCATTTTTCAGCACTTCTGGGTTATTTGGACCCTTTTTTCTGCCTGACCCTTCGGTTCTGCAAATGGAGTTTACCACGCAGTAGCTGTTTATGACGTTATAAACCGTGGCTAAACTCGCTATGCTTTTCTTTGCCATGCTTAGTTCATCTTATCAGTCAAGTAAATACCCAGTATTAATTTGCGGCGCTGTTCTTGTTGGCTCGACATGTTGACTTAATTAGTTTCAAGATGAAAATGATTAATATAGAAAAAAACTGCATTATTTTTACATACTTTCACTTGAAGATAACGGGTTCCTAACTCTTGACTATTGCGTATAATGGATACTTAAAAATTCTAATATTGGTTCACCCATAAGTATATGTATGTATTTTTTCTTTTTTATTTCACGTAAAGTCAAAATGTAGTATAAAAAATAAAACAATATTATAAAAATTGTTTTCTTAATATTTCGAAAATTTTTCAAGATTATATAAAAAAGTAAATGGACTAGGATTTCTATAACTTTTTTTTTCAATACTAGCTGCCCCCGAACTTTGTAGCACCTAAAATTGATTTGGTTGTAACTCTTCTCCCGAAAGCAATGAATGGGGTTTATGATTTTTAATTAATGATTTATGTTATTTTTTAGAGTGAGAAGTTGTTTCTTTAAATAGATTAAGAATTGTAATAACTTTTTTATTTGATTGAATAAGTTTGTTATTTATATCTTTTGTTTTATTAATTTCTTCTTTAGTAATTTTGCGTAATGTCAAAGCTAACTGAAACATATGTATGTAAATCATTACGAATAAAGGAGCCAAGTTATACCATTTTTAAGTATTGAATCGTATGGGCGGTGCCACGCCTCTTTTCCCAACCATCATGTGTGATATGGAGCTTAGAGTTGAACGCACAAAGCCTTTTGCCAAATTTTGTTAAAAAAATATTCAAAGGGAGTCGAGTTATAGCATTGTGAAATATTGTAGTGTATGAGAACCGAGTTACCAGGTGTACGAGTATGAAACCGGTATTTTTTTTTAAGAAAATACACGTCTATTTACGAAAAATGGTTATACATTAAATCTTCAAAGTTGTGGCCATTGCTAGCTACACATTGTTCCCATCTCTCTGGCAATTTGTGAATGCCTCGCAAAAAAGATGGTTCGTTTTTTCAGTCAAACCAGTCATCGAGTCATTTTTTCACATTTTCGTACGAATCCAAGTGCTGCTCAGCAAGTGCGTGCCCCATTGATGAAAATAAGTGGTAGTCAGATGCAGCCAAGTCTGGTGAATAAACCGCTTGGGGAAGGGCTTCCCAGCCGTACGAATCTACCAATTCTCGAGTCTGTTTTGTTCGAGGTGATGGTGCATGGTGCATGGTCATGAAGAAAAATCACTTTGTGTTGCCTAGCTTGATATTCTGGACGTTTTTGGCATAAAGCACGGTTCAAACGGATCAAATCGGCCAATTGTTGTTGGTAGCGTTGACCAGTAACTGTTTCACCTGGTTTCAGAAGGTCAAACTAGATAACACCCTCGCTGATCCCAGAAAACACAGAGCATTGTCTTCTTTCCGAAGCGATTTGGCTTTGCTGTCGATTTGGCCTCGCTTACGTTTGGGATTCTCGAAATAGATCCATTTTTCATCGCCAGTAACAATTTGATAAAGATATGGTATGACTTTCTTTTGTATCTGGCGAGCAACACTTCACAGGTGGTCTTTCGATTTTCTTGCTGTCTTTAAGTCTTTCAGTCAATTCATGCGGCACCCATCTTCCCACCTTCCCACCTTCAAAATCAATCCCATGGCTTTTAAACGTTGAGAAATGCATTGTTGGGTCAAATTTGCCATAATTGTTCTGCAAGTTGTTCTTGCGTTTGACCATCAACCTCATCGAGTAAAGCTTGCAATTCGGCATCTTCAAACTTTTTTTGGTGGGCTTCCACATTCTTCGTTTCTCACATCAAAATCACCACTTTTAAACTTATTGGACCACTCATTACACTGTGTTTTGCGCCTAAAGCATGCTGGCCGTAAGCTTGCACAAGCATTCGATGAGATTCCAAAGCAGATTTCTTCAATTGGAAACAGAAAATCATCGTAGTTCGTAGGCACAAAATTCGAAATTTTTACGAACGAAAAAAAAAATGAAACTTTATTGCTTATAAACCGAATATTTTTGACAGAACTAAATGCCAAGAAATGGCGTGAATGATTTGGTTTGACGAAGGGTATAGTTTTACGTAGCGACACAGAGATGTCATTACCGGTTTCATACTTGTACACCGGGTAACATTGACTTTTAGAAAACTTTTCCAGATTTGATTGAAATACGAGTATATACCTGCAGATGATGAAGAATGTAACGAAGCAAATTTAAATAAAATTCTTTTGTGGGTGTTAAAATTCAATGTATTTAGTAAATTTTCTTTTATAGGAACAGTCTCATTTCTTACTCGTATAAAGTGTATGTAATAAAATAGAGTGTGTACAGAATACTTGACTTAAAAAATAACATTATATTTACACACAAAATTTAGTTAACCAACTCCTCGTCACCAGTCACTTACAGAAATTTATTACATATATTGAATGGCAAAATAATTGATATGATGTTTAAAAAATCATTATTGATATAATTTCTACATAAGTGGGAATGGAAATGTTTTATTTATTTCAAAATTCTTTGTTTGTTACGCTGTGTTTGTGTTTATTAATTAAAAAAAAGGTTAAGAAATAATCACAATAATAATTTTTATAATAATATTTTTTTGCTACTAAGTAACTAACTAACCAACTAATTATATTTGGAATTTAATTAAACTTAAATCAATAAAAAACTAGAACACATTTTTATTAATTTCTTCAATTTGCTTCTTTTTTTTTTATTATTAATTTTTTTTTATTTGTTTTTTTTATTTTTTTTTTTATATTTTTTGTTTTTTTGTTTTTTTTTTTTTTAAACAAGAAGTTACATAATTTTACAGAAAATAGAAAAAGACATAGACTTAAAAATATATTATAAACATATTTCATTAATGTTTTATCGTTAAAAAGAGAACCTATTTAAAACGAATATAACGTCGCAGATTGATCCAGTTTCAATAACCACCCCGACTGCGACATTACAGTATACACATACGATTTCGTTTTTGTTGCACATTTAAAATTAACATCTCCATCACCGTCTTAGCCGGTAATATGTTCTCTGGCCGACAACGTGGTATTGTCATTGTCGGCATTTGAAGTTGGCGCATGTGTCGTCATATTATCACATCGTCTGTAGTATAACAAATAAGGCACACATGGTGAAAGCGGCAATAATACATCATTTTCGCTAACTGGTTTCACAGCCGTATCATTGTAACGCATCCAGCTGCGGTAGCCAGTGTGATAAACATCGGTAATGTAATGTCCTCTGGAAGCTTCTGTTCCATCGTGATAGACAACGGCGAATAGGCGATAGGAGCGATGTTTTTGTGAGAAGTTTGTTGCGGGTGCAAGTACTTCTGAAAATTAAATAACAAAAAGATGCAAGTTAGAATGTAATCAAAAACACAGTAACAAAATAAAAAGAGAAGAAAATGGAAAGAGTGTGAGGTCAGATTAATATACCAACACCGATAATGCACTTTTGGAATAAATTAAAGAACTTCACTATGACGATCAGATTCAGGGGAAAGAAACTATAGGTCTCCTCCCTTCTCCATCAAAGTAATCAAAATGAAAGATTTGTTTTTTAGTGTTCTTAAAACATTACATTGAGCATATCTGGGTTAAATTTTCGACTTTCGACCGACACATGTACACTCTAAATAATCAAAATTTCCACTTACTTGTATCAATGTCCAAAACAAGTGGATATTGAAATTTTTTCAATATTTTTCTGCAACCATGATATCCATAATCGAACCATTTCATGTGTAAAATCAATATCAGTGGCAACTTTTCTAAAGTCATTTGTTGCCAGGCTACCACTTCTTGTTTGCTCTTGGTGCCTGTGACGCCCTCAAGTTGATTGCGGCCAACGAATATTTCGAGTGCTTCCTTGACCGAAGCAGCTTTCTAATAAAATTAAGAAAAAATAAATAAAAAAGTTAAATTAGTTTTGGGTTTGAAATCAAATGGAATAAGTCGCAATTGCTGTCTTTCATTGTTCGTTTTGCAGCTCACCTTAACATTCAATTGCAGCGTAAAGAATGGTTGTATAACATCAGTAGCATGTTCACCTTCGCGTTCCAAACGTGAACGCAATTCACCACGGAATATATCAGTTAATGGTGTGCGTCCGAAATCAGTTCCATCTGTAACGCTGTCTTTGTTTCGATTTTCGCAAATCATCTGTAAAAAGAATTGGCAATAAATAATAGATTCAATTGTTACCGAAGAAAGCATAGAATCATATGTTCAAAAGTACATAAAAGTACATGTTGATAAAGTACATACCTCAAGCATTTCATCGTTCAGCTCATTGAGCACATAGCTCAAAAACTCTTCAGCGTCTTCTTGACGTCCTTCGACGTTCCTCCCGCGATTTTTATTCCACAAATTATAAATTTCTGTGGGTTCAAAGGCGGGTTCGCATGGCAGGACACCAACACCCTTGCGGAAATGTCGACGGCTCGGTAAGGTTGAGAAGTTTGCCATGAAGGCAGTCCTAGAATGAAATAAGATGTGTTATATTAATAAGAAAACTTGCCAACCAATTATTTCAATTCAATATTAATAAATGGGACATTTTCGATTTCACTTTAATGCAAAATCTAAAGGGAACTAATTAGAAATTGCATTTGGGGAAAAATTAAAACTTTGAAAACCTGCCGCCACTGCAAAGCCTCACCAAAACGGTTTCGCAGTTGTAGCAGCGGCAGCAAGTCAATCACTAATTGCTCTCCTACAAAATGTAACGCAAGAACCACAAATGTGACCCGAGATCTTTTCTTTAAAAAGTATTACATAAAATGATTTTTAAAAACTTACATGGCATTAACGGTTGGCGTTTTAACTGCAGACGGCGCAGCTTCTTGCTTTGGTATCGCACGTAGCAAGTTGTAGAGGGGCGTGCAGCCGAGCAGCGCTTGCAATATCGAATTGATGTAGCAGTAGTTTGAACGATTCGTGAGCCCTCGTGGACGTAAGCTGTTGCACGGAAAATTGGTTTTCTTTTTGTATTTCGTTAAGAAATCGGCAAATTTTAATGTACGAGTATATTCAACAAGATTGTCGCTGTTGCGTTGAATTGCTGTAGAAATTGCACTTTCCTGTTTTGCTGGCTTATTGTTGATGGTGGCAGTGGCAGCGGCAATAGCTGGTGCCATCGGTGAGCGATCTTGAGCAGAGGCTGCGGAGTATAACTTACAGCCCAGCGGTATAATCTCTGGTGTCGGTGTTACCAGTGTAATGTCCTCCTTGTGAGGCGCTACCTTGGCGATGAGTTTCTTCGTTGCGAACGTTGGTGTACTGTGTGTGGTGCGGCCGATGTTATTGATTACCTTTTGCTTTGGCGACATTTGCGGCTGTGGCACATTTGGTGCGCTGTGTTGTGCTGTTGCTGTTAATTGGCAGACAACTCCAGCAGCAACAGTTGCAATATTGCTACTCTTCTTAGCAAAGAGGCTAGCCCATGACGACGGTGTATCGGCTGGTGTGCTATTAACAGCATTTACATTGATGACAGGTGGATCCAGATTAATGGTAGGTGGCGCCACTGCTGTTGTCACGGTTGCCATATTTGTGGATGTGATCGATTTCTTATCGGCAAAACCTGTGGTTGCCGAAAGCGTGGTGGAGTAGGTTAGCTCAGCAGATGTATTTTGTTGTTGTTGCTGCTGAGAGAATTGCTGCGGCATCTCAGTAATGCTAGCAGTTGAGGTAGTTTCTGTCGTCGTGTTTTTTCCGCTGCAGTTGCTATTGTTTTTACACTTCACTATTCTTGGCATTTCACTAAAAAAAGATATAACGATTTAAAAAAACGAATCACTTAGAGCTCGTAAAGAGTAGTACTCGGTTTGAAGGCTTCAGCTAAACTAAAATAAATGATCAGTTACACTTTACCATTACGGTTCCTTGAGAATGTGCCTACATACCTTTAATTGTTGTACGACCTTCAAATAAATAACCTCTTTACAATATATTCTCTTCGTACCTGGTCACATAATTCAATTAGGGGAATGTGTTATGTTTTGACACATCAATTATCAGTGCCATAAAGGATAATAAAAGCGAAAAGAAATTTTTTTTCTTACTTTCTCAAACATTCGTGAATTTCACTTTCCGTTTTATGTAATTTTGCTTCAGTAAGTAAAGTAAATAAGATGCAAACAGAAAAACAATAGAGGATGCAGGTAGGCATCATTCTGTCAAGGACCAGGAAACAAAAGATAATAACGCAAAACGAAGCAGAAAAGTGTGAAAACATAACAGGTACTATTGCAAAGTGCACATATCCGGTAAGCTATTTTATTTCTTCTTACAGTCTACGAAATGATACATTCTTACATACTAATCCAATAAACATGAGTAATTGGCGTCTGCCCAAATTAGAAGGGAAATCTGACGTCCATAACGTATATGGTAAAATTATTTTGTACCCTTTCTAACCGGTCCCGAGTGTACCTTATAATATGGGTTCTATATTATAGAACATTAATTTAGATGGGTACGTACTAAGGCTATAAATACATACTACAATAATTGATAGCTGAAACCGTTCCAACCAGCTTTCTAATTAATATTTTTCAGAAATTTTTGTAGTACCATATAATTTGAGATGGGATTCTCTGATATACTTTATGTGACCCAAAGTAAATTAAACCTATCCATATTTCTATAAGAATGCTGTGCACGGTTTCTATTTACACGGTTTCGATTTGCTCGGTTCCGATTTACTCATTTTCGATTCACTCGGCTTGCCGTATAACGTATCAACCATTTAAATCAAGGATATGATGGCGAATCTAGATATCTTTAACGGTAGTTGAGACTTAAAATATAGTCTAATATTTTACATTATGGCTAAGGGAACGGTTGCTATCTTAGTCCGCCTGTTGAATTCGAATTGCTTGATAATCAGCGCAAATCATTTCAGTCTCATCCCTGGAGCCGCCATTACATCGGTGCTTTGAATAATAAAGCGATGAGTCAATGAGAAGATATGGTAACTCTCTTTTGGTAATACTATTTCACTCAAAAGCTCAGTTGCATTTGCCTTACTTTCATATATTTTCGCCTTTGTTTGTTTTTGTAATAGTTGACTAACCTTATTCTGCTACAGATTAGTGTAGCGCTAATTTGCGGCAATATCGATACAACTCAAACATTTTAGATTTCCTAGAGAGAGAGAGAGAGAGAGAGAGAGAGAGAGAGAGAGAGAGAGAGAGAGAGAGAGAGAGAGAGAGAGAGAGAGAGAGAGAGAGAGAGAGAGAGAGAGAGAGAGAGAGAGAGAGAGAGAGTTTTCTATTTGATATACAGTGCGACCTCTGTTAACAAGTCTAAAAGAAATTCTTTTCAACGGTAATTATTGGAAATTATCTTTTTTTATATTGAAGTATATTACAGAGTTTTGAGATTTTGGAACTTTTTAGAACACATACTGATAACTTTCAGCGTGTTTTCCAAAACCTGATGGGTTTTTTAAAAAATCTTGAGAAACAACTCAGAAAGAGAGAAGGAGTAGAATAACACAAAAAAAAACTATGTTTTGGAGTCTAGTTAAGAACTTTTTGTCGGACCTCAAAGATATCGGATATCATATTTAAAAAGTATATCGTTATTATTTTTTTCACCTTAAAATCTCAAACACTGTGTTGACGTCTTAAGGGAATCGAAACAATAGATTCTCAGGCAAAATGTTCGAAATTTGTTGCACAAAGTAATCAATCAAACAATATGATCCCAAAAGTGCTTGCAGCCCTTATGGCAGCATAAAGAACAGGGACGGCGGAAAGTTTTTGATCGCCGTTAGTAATATGTTACATGAGTTATGTTACTAGCTGCATTGTATCCCATCTGAAATTGGGGTCACCCACGATCACATACCGACATAAAAGATGGCGCAATCTGTACTTACTAAACAAATCGAGTAAAAAAATTTCATATTAGATTCTTTATTCTTCTTTTAATGGCACAACAGCCCTTGGAGGGCCTAGGGTGAGCTTTTCGCATCCACTCATGTTGTGCGTGTTATATTTGTACATGAATGGAAGGGACCTACAGGTAAATGCCGAATCCGAACGGCTAAGTGAAAAGCTTTTCAAAGCAAATTTTTACTCTTGTTAGTTTCCCATTGCCTGTCAAGAGGCGATGCTGTGTAGAAAAATAGTTTTTTCTACTTTTTTGATTTTGGCTGTGCCGAGATTCGAACCCCGGATACTCTGCGTAACAGTCCAACGCACTACCACTACGTCACAGCGACCACAGTTTCTTATCTTTTCGTTTTTAATGGCGATGTTAATGGTTTTATAACATTTTTTTGTTTAAAGCATTGCTGACAGGACAACTTGTCTTGAAATTATTGTAAAACTAGTACAAACCCGTTAACCCCCTAGATATGAGTGGGGTAGGTATTGCGGAGACAGCGGCTCTTGATGTTCTGGGCATGTCCATCCAATGTGATGTTCGTTGGAATAAACACATTTTTGACGTGTCGAAAGAAGCAGCCAAGTGTCACGGCTTTCTTAGGCTGTGTAAAAAATATTTTAATTCGACTGATCTCCGCATGATCTACACCACCTATATAGATCCTAAATTGGAGTATTATTCTCACCTATGGGCTGGAGCTTCACGAACGCTACTGGAGCTCCTGGACCGTATCCAACATCGAGCGATAAAGCTAATAGGAGACAGTAGAGTTTCCAGCTCTATTGACTCCTTGGAACATCGGCGACACGTGGCTTGCGTCTCACTGTTCTACCGTTACTTTAACGGTAGATGTTCTTCTGAGATGCGGAAGCTGATGCCGCCAGTTATTGTGTTCAACAGAACTACACGGTCAGCAAGGGGAACTCACGCCTTCCACGTAGACACGATGTTCCAACGCACTACTCATTACAGAGAAACTTCGTTCATCTGTCGTACCGCGCGTATTTGGAATAAGCTATCAACAATTTTTCTCAAAGCTCAACAATTTTTCCCAATTACTTATCATGACCCTTGCAAGTTTAAAGCAAACATTCATAAACACTTCTCCCTCCTTTTTCCTCCCACCTATCAACCTTCCTTCCAATCAACACAATGCTCTGCATTTATATGGGTACACAGGGGTGTGTTGATTATTATTAAAAAAAAAAAAAAAACAGCTACAATATTTTGGCAATAGAGTTTATCCTGAAATTTTGCGTATTCTCAACATAGAACTCATAGTTAAGCATATGCTACGACACTCATTCTGGACAAATATAGATGTTGTGATACCTACATCTTGCGTTGAGTGGCCCAAGCCACAAAATGGTTTAATGGCTCACTAATACTTACAATTTTATCAGGCAAGGTCGGGCCACGCTTTATTTGGACACACCGCCATGGGATGTCAGTCAAACCCGCTCTTCCAGAAACATGGTTTGAGAGTTCTTGGCACACTTTTGCGCTCAACACCTCTTATGAATATACTTATTATGATTGGGTTTTTACAAGAATAAGTGGATAAAATTTAAACCAAAATTTAGGAAATTTTATTGTCTAGTACCACAATTGGCTTCTTCTGTAATCACGCTTCTGTGAAGTCGGGTTGTGGTCCTCGTTGCCTCCCTCACCCCTTGTACCTAAAGTACATTTGTGTATATACTTTTCAAAAACCACAAATAAATGAGTTCAACTTAATTCGTTTTTTTTTATTTTATTTATTTTCGTTAAGAGAATAATATCTTCTTCAGTAGTATACAATTTTTGTTGCTTATTGTTAAGATAAAAATAAAACCTTTTCTAAAGTAGATACATTTTTCATTGTTGTTTTTCTGTTAACAAAACAAATTAATTTTACAAAAATTCAACAAAACTTGCAATAGTAAAGCTAAACTTATTTAAATTGATATATTTTTTAATCCTTTTGATTTTGTTAGTTGAGTTCACGAGTATACGGTATATATACTAGGTATGTATGTTTTATTCTAAGCGCATAGGTGTGTAATTTATTCAACTTCTTCTAAAAACCGAAAAGACAAAAAACAAGAATACTTTTTCACAATGCCATCAGTTATTCAAAAGATTACACAAAAAACAAAAAAAAAAAAAAAGGATTAAACCCTAAAGGTAAATTACAAATATCGAGTATAAATACGAGAATATTATTTATTAACAAAATATTTATTGCTGTTAATTTACAGATGGAATAATACCATAACTTCCCTCATACTACAAGTATGTAGTTATATGAAATAGTTCTTATATACCATATGAAAGTAAGTATGATATCTGAAGTCAAAATCGAATATGAATACAATGCTTTTTTTTTTACTTCGTGAGGCAAAATAGAGCAGTAAATACTTGCATAAGAATACTTCCTAAATATTTTACAATGTAACTAAGTGAATTAAAATATTATTAGTGGGTACGCAGGCGATCAGCTACAAACCTAATAATTAAAATACTTAAGAGATTAGAGAGATTGTGAAATAAATAAATAAATATGATATTAATCGTTTGATACAAGACTAGACTGTCATAACTCTAAAAAATCTAAATTTTGAGAAAAGCGTATATAAATTTTTTTTATTAAATTGTCACTCAATACAATTTGAACTCGTAACGACGAATCTCTTCTCACATAAACAGTTCATAAGATACAGATGTGGTATGAGATATTTTTTTGCACAAGATGAAGCACTAAATAACGGTTATTCAGAAATTTATTTCGAGCGATAAGTCGATTAACCACTTTAGTCGACTTTAATGTGTCTGTATTATGATGACCAATGTCAACTTGAGATGAAAGTAAATGAATTTTCTTCTCATAAGGAGTGAGATTGAAAAACTCTTAACACACGTTTTACCTAATAATTTTTTTTGGTTGTAAAATTTAAATATTTCTTTGATCTAGTTACCTTTGAAAAATATGTCAGTTATTATTTTTAATGACAAACATGTTGATTTATTGTGAGTTTGATCAAAATGAGTGAAGAAAAAGAAGTACGTTTTAAAATTATTAAAAAATTTTCAAAAAAATCCAAATTGGTCCTACAAAAAATTGGCCAAAGAATTGATGGTCTGCCGTCAAACTGTTTCCAATGTTATTAAACAGTTTCAGGAGAATTTGACCACCTGGTTCGGGAAGAAAGCAAGGACCACATGATATTGGGAAAGCCAAGAAAATAGAAAGCATATTGAAAAGATCTCCAAACACATCTGCTAGAAAAGCTGCCCGGTTAGCCCAGTGCTCTGACTAATTGGTGCGAAAAGTTATAGCCAATGCAGGTTTGAAATCATACAAAGTCCAAAAAGTTCCAGACAGGAATGCTGCAAGAAATTTAGACACCAAAAGTAGGGCTCGGAAATTAAAAGCGAATTTCATGCAAAAATATTCATGTTGCATAATGGACGACGAAACGTATGTATTGGCAGATTTTACGCAGCTTCCGGGTCAAAGTTTTTATGCTGCTGATGCTCGAGGAAATGTCGAAGAACAATTTAGAATCCAAAAGCAGATAAAATTTTCTAAAAATTCATAGTATGGCAAGCTATATGCTGTTGCGGCAAAAGAAGCATGTCATTTGTTACAGTGGGCTCTATAAATACCGAAATATACATCAAAGAATGTTTGAAAAAAGGCTGCTTCCTTTCATAAAAGACCACAATGTGTCCACATATTTTTGGCCCGATTTGGCATCATTTCACTACGGCAAGAAAGCTCTTGAGTGGTACCAAAGTAATAACATAGTTTTTGTACCAAGAGATATTTGTCAATCCTCCAAATTGCCCGGAGCTTAGACCAGTGGAGAGATATTGGCCTCTTGTGAAAAGAAACTTAAAGAGCACAAAAAAGGTGTCTCAAAATATCGAAGATTTTAAAAGGAGATGGGCAAACTTTTCCAATAATGTATCTGAAACAACTATCAAATCTCTAATGGAAGGCTTACCAAAAAAGGTCCACGTGTTCATAAATAGTGGTTAGAACTATAAAAGTTATATTTTTCTGTAATTTCTAAAATACTATCAATTAAATAAAAAAAAAATCAAAACTCTAAGATCAACCGTTTAAAAATTATTGAGTTTTATATATTTTAAGATTTTTTCGATTTCACTCCTTAAATGGTAAGTGTTGCCAGAGCAATTTTATAAGGTTATTTTCACTGGTATATTTTTTTAGCCGAAATCGAAAACGGTTTTTCGTTGAAAATTAAGATACGAAAAAGCTTGTGTTGCTAATAAGTAAACCAAATTATGTGTCACATTGTCATAAGAGGTTACGACACTGAATACGACACCATGTGAATTCTCCAAATAAGATTTTAAGTTCATTCACAAATGAACAATAATCGATTTTTTTCGATTTTAGATTATTTCGTTTATTCAAGATCGAGCTGAAAATGATTTTAGAGTGAAGTTTTTAGAGGACAAAAAAGAATGAGCTTAAAGGGGCCAATCGTGTTTTGATCTTTTTTCCCTCATATCTTTTTATTTGAAATTTGCTCACTTACATTTTTTTTATTTTCAATGAATAGGAAATGGAATGGAAAATAGTAGAAATTTTAAGTTTGAGGTCTCCGTTTTTGAAGTCCATTATTGCCTTTTAAAACAAGATGAAAATGTTGAGTCGATATTTCAGTTGGCGAACCATTCAAATTTATAATTCGTTCCGGGTAGTAAAAATTTTATTTACAGTTCAAGAGCTAAAATTTTAAATGAAATTCGTATGCGAACGAATCGAAACCAATGGTGACCTGCATCCCAAAGTTTTTTTGTTTTTAAATTGCAGCTAAATATTAAATTCAGAAAATGTGACTGTAGAATGATGAAATTAAATCTTTTGTAAAGTTCTGGGCAGATAGGACCCTTTTCTGAAGCGTGTCTGCATAAGGGCCACAAAACTGTTTCCAAAAATCAACTATTTTCAATCGAACTATAAAAAATTTTACTTGGTTTTTTTTTCCAAATAGAAGCAGTAGAACAAATTTATTTTACTTGGTTTTTTTCAAATAGAAACAGTAGAACAAATAATAGATATAGACAAAGTTCTTTACTTTGGACCAAATGTAACGTGTAGAAGCAATAGAAGAAGAGGACGTCCTAATTTCCGTTGGAAAGGCCAGGCACAACAGAGAAACCTGACTGCACTTGGCATTAACAATTGGCGCTAGCTCGCTCATAGCTGAGGCGACTGGCGAACCGATTATCGGTTATAGTGTCATCTACAGTCGTTGTTCAATGAATTACGAACTAGGAGAAAATTTAACGTTTTTCAACTTCAAATGATAATAATGGTCAACAAGTGTTTCAAACATGAATTTGTATTAATTTATTTATACAAATGGCTTTATCACCGTATTAAATATTGAAAAGTTAACTGGAATTGCTTAATATTTAGTATTTTGTGAATAAAATATTTGAAATGGGTCGAGGAAAAGACCTTAGTGAGCAGAAAATAATTGAAGTTGCGACTCTCCTGCGCTTAAAAGAATATAGTTAACGGCAAATTGCAACAATAACAGGAATATCATCATCATCATCAGTTGGTGAAATAGCAACAAGTTTGTCAGGAGAAGGTTTTCAACAGCTTAACCGGCGAAGGATAAAACGAAATACCTTGTGTCAGCAAACAAAGAGTCTTGGACAAAATATCACTGTTGACAATTATACTTTTGAAGTCGTCAAGGATTTCGTTTACCTAGGATCCATCATTGACACCAACAATAATATTAGCCTTTCGATCAAGCGGAGATTAACTCTTACCAACAGGTGTTACTACAGGCTCAGTAACAATAGGCAATTGAGAAGCAGGGCCCTCTCTCGACCGACGAAAATAACGCTCTATAAGTTCTTCATCCTTCCCGTCCTAATATATGGCGCAGAGACGTGGACATTGATCATCAATGATGAGAGGCTGTTAGGGGCGTTCGAGAGGAAGATACTCCGTTAGATCTACGGTCCAGTATGCGTGGACGACGGGTATCAAATAAGATGGAACGATGAGCTGTATGAGCTGTACGCCGACACTGACATAGTCCAGCGTATAAAACTCCAGCGGCTTCGCTGGCTGGGTCATGTTGAGCGAATGGAAGAAAGCGCTCCGGCTAGAAAGGTGTTTTATTCGAACCACGGTGGAGGAACACGCAGAAGGGGACGTCCTAATCTCCGTTGGAAAGGCCATGTGCAGGGCGACCTGACCGCACTTGGCGTTATCAACTGGCGCCAGTGCGCGCATAGCAGAGGCGACTGGCGAAGCTTTACAGAGACGGCCAAGACCGATCATCGTTGTACTGCCAGCTAAGTAACTATGTAACCGGCGAAGGAATTGCGCCTCTGCGCGAGAAATAGTGTTCGAGAGGAGGAGCAAAAAATTATAAACAGCACGTTACAACAAAGGAATGCACCTATTCGTGTACTCACAAAAAACATTCAGGACTCAGGAATAAAAATATCGTCAATGATAGTTTCAGACATCAATTTTATGAAGCAACAAATATTAAATGTAAGCGTGCTGTAGCACGACCTCGCTTAACATCAGAAATGAAAAAAAAAACGGATACCTTGGGTCCAAGCTGCACAAGAACTAGACGGGTGAAGACTGGGATAAGGTTAGAGAAAAATAATGTGCATATGTGGTAGACTTAAGAGAATAAATTTGAAATATTTATACATTTTTCAACATATTTTGCAGGTGATTGATAGTGACGAATGTCGGCTATAAGCCCTTACGGAATCAACCCGGTTTGTTTGTAAGACTCATGTACATCATTCATGTACAAATATAACACACACAACATGAGTGGATGAGAAAAGCTTGGCCTATGGCGCTACATGCGTCGACACTGATAATCTGAAGTTCATTGTGGTAAAGGCATAACACTTGCCACAATGGCTGTCTTTCTCTTTATCCGGCGTTAGTTAGCCCGGGAAAACATCCTCCGACTGCGATAGTGTGGGGATGAATGCATTATAGCAAAAGGTCCAGGGCCCTTACATTTTGCAGAGGGAACACTTCGTAGTGCCAAGTACCTGGAGGAGATATTGTAAAGCAAGCTATTACTATTACCTTTTATGGACTCAATGAATATGGACTCAATGATATGTTCATGCAAGACGTCGCGCCATGTCACAATTCTTTAGCAATGGTAAATTTCTTTCAAAAAGAAATATAGCTTGCGCGTAATTCATTGAACAACCAGTGTAAGTAAGTAAGAAAGTACATATGTATGAAAGTAAGTAGAAACAATATCTAAAATATGGATATGATTATGATACGATACGATTTGGTTTGATTTGATTTGATATGTTGAATTCGATAAGTAACTAGTGTTAAGGTCGAAGTACATATGTATGACTGTTTGTAGGTATGTGTGTAGGTATGTTCTGGAATGATAAACATTTGATCTCTGATACGTAATGCAAATATGATTTATGTAGTTTGATTTAGTTTTAGCTTGCGATATACTTTTGACTTTTAATACAAATGTATGTACTTAGTTGAAATGTTAAAATTAAATGGTTGTATTTATGCCATATGTGTAAGTATGTATGTATATTTTTATATATTGTATAATATGTATAATATATTTCTTTTGTAAAATCTTGTAGATTAAGTTAAGTTAATTAAGACCTTCTTTGTTTGGTTTATTTAGGTTATGTTGAAATGCAAATTGGTGTTTCTTCACAAATTTCGTTTTTCTTTTACAATTTAAATTTCATTAGTTAATTTGAATTTGTGTTTGAGTTTAAGAAATACGAGTGTACTTGGGCGAAATCTCCCTCACTGTTGTTTTTCACTTTTACAGAAAATTTTTCTTTGATGTATCCATTAAGTTGCGTGTAGTATCCTTTGTTGTTATTGGTGGACCTTTCGATTCAAATGTCGGTTTCCCCATTGCCAATGCTGGATTCAGGTCAAGCATTGTTCTTGGACTCATAGCAACAATGCTTGCACCAATTGGACCTGCGAAACGGATATATGATGAATGAGTTTCGTGAACAAAGAACTTATAGTAATTGAAGTAAGTATGTAGATAGAGAATATAGGTATGTATATGTAAATATTAGTGCAGCTAGAAAACTTAAAAATTTTTGAAAATAAATTGTATTTTCATTGATGTACTTATACTACCTACTGCTAATGTAACGAAATGCAGTGATATCGAGAGAGTTAGTAAATATTATACGAGATAACACTGTACCTGGACTAAGTATGTATCTTAAATTTAGACGATAATTTCGTTAGGCTCAGCAAGAAAGCGTTAACAATGTTATGGAATTTCTGGATTTTCCCTGGCTTAAAGACGTTATGAATTATTTTTGGAAAGGATGATTTTATTGCTACTTGGTCTTTGACGTTTATATTTCTGACAGTTCACTCGTGATTCTTGACATGTGTTGAAGTGGAAAATGCTCAGTTCTGTTCGCCATTTCATCATGAATAGGCCTGAACGCCTGAACAACATTTGCAAATTATTGAAATTTATTATCAAAATTCGTGCTCTGCGAAAAATGTGTTTCACAAGCAAAATTGTCTTCAGCGACGAGGCTCATATCTGGCTCAATGGATACGTGAATAAGCAGAATTGTCGTGTTTGGAGTGAAGACCAGACAGAGGCAATTCAGCAGCTAGCAGCTACCAACGCATCCCGAAAACTGCACTGTGTGGTGCGGTTTTATGGGCAGGCGGCATCATTGGCCCGTACTTCTTCAAAGACGATGAAGGCCGCAACGTTACGGTCAATGGAGAAAGGTAGCGTTCGATAACAGCAATTTTTTTTGGCGAAAATGCATTAATTTGACTTGGCCGACATGTGGTTCCAACAGGACGGTGCCAAATGCCACATGCCACATTGCACGCGAAACCATGCATCAATTGAGAGGCGAATTTTGGTGAGCAGTTAATCTCACATTTTAGTGCAGTCAATTGGCCACCAAGATCGTGTGATTTGACCCCGTTAGATTATTTTTTGTTGAGCTATGTTAAGTCTCCTGTCTTCAGGGACAAGCCAAACATGATTGCTGCTTGCTGCTTTGAAAGCCAACATTGAACGCGTCATTGGTGAGATTCCGAGATTCCGGCCGAAATGTGTGAAAAAGTGTGCCGAAATTGGACCACTTGAAGCATAGCCGCGGGTAACATTTTAATGAAATTATCTTTAAAAAGTAAATGGCAGGAATTCATTTATCGATCCAAATAAAAATTTCATTCGCTTTTGTAAAATTTCTGGGTTTTTTTGAATTTACAAAAACCAAGCTCTTAAAAAAACACTCTTTATGGTACATAAGTATGGTACAAATGTAAACTCTAAATTAAACAGAGACCGACACATATTACGCAATTTTATGAGTTAAACTTATTTGTTACAGGGTTATCCGTTACAATATTTTGTACATGCATTTAATAAAAACTAATAAATTTCAGATGTAATGAATGGCAATTAATTGAGCAGTGCTAGGAGAAATATAAAATATAATTAATTTTGTAAAATACATTAACATGCAACATGCAACATATTATTGGGCACAATTAGACACATACATTTGATACATATACAAAGATAGTTATAAAAACAAAGGATAAATGTTGAAACACATACACAAAACTCCCAACAAGTAGTGGTATACTCTCTAATGTGAATAGGGTTTTCTAAAATCACTATTTGGTAGTTTATTATTCTGTTTTTTATTTTTTTTTATTACATATCAACCGTAATTCTTCATGAAATTCTACAATAATTTGGATTCCTAAGTGTCTAAGGGGCTTGGGGTCTGGGAGTGGAAGGGGACTCATACATCATTATATATATACTTATGAACAAATACATATATACAAAGTTACAAATAAGAACTTGTCAAAATAGTTAATCAAAAGAATACACAATTTGAGCACACACCCTCCCAAGAAGAACAAGAAGAAGAAGTAGAATCGGAAGAAGAAGAAGAATGACTTAGAATCCTTGAATATCGTGGTCAATATGGTATGTCTTGTGGGAATAAATTGCAATGCTTTTGAATTTGTCAATGATCTGTAGGTGCGTTTTTTTTACTTATACCAAACTGAGTAGTTGTCATATTACGAGCAGTGGTCGATTGTAGTTACAAAATGTGTATTTTTTAGTCGAAACTGAAGGCCATATCTGAAATATATAAAATACAATGCAATATAAACACTTTTCACATCATATACTTAGCTGGACCTAAACAAATTAAAAATTAATAAAAATTTCGCGCTGGTTCATCGGTGGCAATGGTGCATCAACTCAGTTACATTCTTAATTTCGTGACGCGATCATTTCACTGATTAACATAAATTACGATTAACATTTATCAAGTGTACCACTGGAAATTAGTTTTCCCTTACGGTTTCGGACAAAAATTTGTGATTTCGCATATATGCTACGCCTCGAAAAACTTTGTAAGCGGATCAACGTTTTTCGCGCCGAAACTTCAAATATGGCCGAACATTTTTAAGCGAAGCCGAAATTTTCGTTTACGCTGACAAACGAACGATTTTACAAGCTTTAGTTGCTATCATAGAATAGGGGATTCGCTAGGATCCAAATAAAAATTTCATTCAGTTTTGTAAAATTTTCCTCTTAAAAAATCACCCTATATAAGTCCATACCGGAGAAGTTGCCATCAGATTAAAAACTGGATAACTACAAAATATGTTCGTCATTTCACAAAGTTTTTTTCGACGGGTGCTAACTTTTTGCCGGAAAATTTCAAGTTGATATCATAAGTATAGTGCAAATAAGCGGAGAATGCTTATGAGTGGGATATATTGGCATATATTGAAATTAAATTTGTCCAAACGGGAAAGGAAAATTACACGAATCTTGGTGCTACTAAGCGAAGAATGCTTTTAAGCATAGAATACAGTCCTAATAATGCTTTCAATTGAAAAAATTTGCAGAAATTTAGAAAAGATATTTTTCATTCTTAAATTAGTTATTGAAAAAAGTACTTATATTTTTCAAAATTTTCATTTCAGCATATGCACTAAAGTGTTTAAGAGAATAACAAAAAGTAAATGGAACAGTTGTGGTAGGTACTTTCCAAGATATGCACATACTATTGAGTGGGAAAAATAGTGTTTTGTAATTCTCATTTACTTTACAATACTTTTCGCTTATATGGATTTTTGAAATAAACGATCTATAAGTAACCGTGAAGGGTTCCGAAATGAACGTATTATCTTCCGGTAGTTATTCTTTCGGTATAAATTTTCGTTATAGCCGAATTATTAATTAAATATTTGTTTCGGTTTCGAAGGAATATTAGAAAAATTGGCATAATTCGGTTTCGTTGTCGTATGAAAAAAAGCTAATTTCAGTCGGACACTTTATTTAACACAAGTACAAGTAATTAAAACTAAGTACAATGCGATAGAAAAAGAGTTCATAACAATAAAAGAAACACGATACTTAAATACAGTGGAGTAAACTGAACACGAATACGTTGGGCCCGAAATATCAAACAGCTACTGACTTTTTTGGAACTACTTAATTGAATACAACAAACTTGCCTTTAACGAGTAAAAGGTTGTGATTTATAGAAATAATTATTTAATATTTAATACCCCATCAAAGAGATGAGTGTTAACTAGAATGAATTAGCGTCCTGCGAATCTGTTGTCATTCCACAACTTAAAGCTGAACCAATTTAAAGTAACGTGGTTAAGTCAGAAAGGAAACACGTTTAGTCTACTCCACCGCATATGTACGATACAACAAGAAAACAGCTCGACAACAAGAATCATAGGAAAACTTAGAATCAAGAATCAATTTGAAGAAGAAGGTGGAGAAGAGAAAGCAAGGACGAGTAGTCGGTTGTCCCCGAACGTACCACACTAATCGAGGCGTTAATCTATATGCACGGGTATTCATTGTAGAGCGTGTTCAATCAAATGAACACATACGAGTACTTCTGTTGTAGAACCGGAGCTTGATGAAGAGGAGACACGTAGGTAACAGTGGCGGCGGCGACGAAGGTGACAATGCTGATGATGTATGTATGTATGTACATATGTAAATGATATGTGCGTGGGTTGTGTACAGCGAATTGAAATTGTTGTTGATTTTTTTATAATTTTAATTAGCATATTCCATAGATTTCGGCAATTGCATTAATCGATCCAAGCTCCCCCGGGCAAAGAAGAGGCATCATGTCTTTATGTATGTGTGTAAGTAAAACAAATAAAAACGATGACAACAATTAAAAAAAAAAACTTTTTAGTATATCTTGATTTAAGTCAGAACGTAGTAAGTCGAAATGTTCTTTAGTATTTTTACGCAATGTTGTGATTATGCAACCGGAACTAGATCAGGAGAACATTTTTGCCGTTGTCTCGATGCTGTTTTTGCCTGTTCGTATTTTCAAAGAAGTCTTCCCATTTTTCCTTCACGTGGCTTGCCAATCATGGTCGAGTACTCGTCTATATTTACATGTAAAAATTACGGAGGAGTAAATAAGGAAAGTAAATAAAGAATATGTATGCACGGTATGTATGGATATATATGGATATATACAAGGTGGGGCAAAAGTAATGTCATAATGTGAATGTTCCGTAATTTTTGCAAATGGCGTCAAATGTCATTGAGCTTTAACATTTATGTTGTAGACAACTAAAGAATTAGTTGACAACAAGTAATGGAGCGATACACACACGCTCGGTCAACGATGGAGATTTTGAGACATCAATTTCCGGGCTGTGTGATTTCCCGTTGGGGAGAAGTGAGCAAATGTAATGCCATAATTATTGTAAATGGCATCAAATGTAATTGTACTTTGACACAAAATTAGTTAAGGTTGAACAATGGAACGATACACACCTACAAATCTTCAATTAGGAGCCAAAATGCTTGTGCTACGCCAAATGTGCATCAACTCAGGAGGTAGTCATTTGACCTATATCATTTTTTCAACTTAGTGTCATCAATTATACTCGTACACCTTCATATAAACTTGCCGTGAAAACCCAAGAAGCCCAATTTTTTTTAATTTCAATGAAAATGGCAGCCAATCCAATTTATGACATTACTATTGCCCCACCTTGTATATAAAAACATAAGTAGGTACATTATACGTATATGAATTATGATTAACATTCACAGAATACAATTATTGTACATCATTTCATTCATTAAATATTTGAGATATACAGAGATATGCAAAATTTATATGATCGTATATACATACTCGCATGTAGTACAGGGGTTTTCAATAGGGACTTAATTTTTTATTTTTCTTTTTTTTGTATTTAATTCTTATTTTTTAATTTTTTTTGTTTAAACTTCCACTATCAAAACGTCATTTAAGATTTATAATTTTATCATGGTGAAGTTCCCGGGCGAGCAACGTTTGGAAATTATTAAAAATTACTACCGGAATTCTGAGTGGGAAGTCGCAACTTTAAGAGCGCTTATTCCAATTTTCGGTGGTAATAATCGTCCCACCAGATAGGCTTTGCGTGCTACATGGGATAAATTAGAGTCAAAAAATTCCATTTTGAATGTTCCTGTGCCCAGTGAGATAACGCACCGGTCGAAGTAAGTACTTCAATTCAAAATGAGCCAAATGAGTCGAATCCATGCCGTTCACATGAATTGGGAATCTCTCAGACCACGAATTGTGGCGAATTTTGCGCAAACGAAGCCTCGGCGGAACTTCTTTGAAGGAAAAGTCCTGAATTTCATCGAAAATTCCTCTTCAGCGATGAAGCTAAGTTTTAGCTAATCGCTTTGTCAATATGCAAAATATGCGTAATTATTTTTTTTTATTGATACATTCCACACACAGGGTGAATGCAGAGCATTGTGTTGATTGGAAGGAAGATTGATAGGTGGGAGGAAGAAGGAGGGAGAATGAGAGAGGGCATTCAATCACAGGACACCGATAATAATTGGACAGCAATAATCCCACATGTGATTCAAGGGACTCCATTGCATCCATAAAAAGTGACCATGTGGTTTGAGTGAGGTGGAAAATGGGCTCCAAAGAATCGATCCCTGCAGACATGTGTACTACACGTTGAACAAAATTTCAGCACGATATCTGAATTGTTCTGTGTTTTATTTAAATAAAAATTTTTTATGTCCCCATTGGCTCCCTAACTAACATTGTTTTAAAATCGTTTTCTTTTTGGCCGATCCTGATGCGATGGTATACAATCCATACGAATTTGCAAAATATATGTTTTTGGAAATATTATTAAGTATTAACGACCTTTCTACATTAAGGTAACGATATGTACATATGTACCATAAATATTATACAATTATTAACAATGCATAGGCATGGTAAAATGATTAATGAATAAGACTTCTTTTTGTCAATTTTATCGTGGCCAACAAGCACCGTCTGACAACGACAATTCAAAATTTCCGCATTTAGGGAACGGAGAATCTACACGACATCCATGAAACACCATTGCATGACCAAAAAGTGAGTGATTGCTTGAGTAGGCGTTTGCGCCTCGAAAACCATCATTGAGCCATTTTCTTTTCCAGAGAAGGCGAAACAGTCAATGGGAATCGATATCGGGGGATGTTGGTACATTATGCCCGCCCGCAAATCTGTGAAAAAGATCTGGACGGTTGCTGGTTTTAACAATACATTGCGCCGTGCCACACTGCAAATCAAACAAGGCAGTTTCTGCAACGAAAATTCCCTGGACGTGTAGTGTCAAAAATGGAATTGTACATTTGCAGAATTATATGAAACAAAATTTTGTGTAAACTAAATTATGAATTTGCAAGATATTAAAATCGAGAATTTTGAAAAGCAAAAAATTTTTCCAAAAAAAAGAACAGACTTTTTTTCAGACAGTATTTTACCATACAGAATTTCGATCCGCTCCCAATTTTAACTTACAGATTTAAGTAAACTTTTAATACCTTTGAATGGAAAGCTTTGTTGTCAAATTAATGATAAAGGCAAATTTGATCATTTTATCACACTGTGGAATGATTGGGCGTTTGTA
The DNA here is from genome assembly GCA_958295655.1 of Palloptera scutellata. NCBI lineage: Eukaryota > Metazoa > Arthropoda > Insecta > Diptera > Pallopteridae > Palloptera > Palloptera scutellata. The sequence goes on from OY282452.1 coordinate 23,453,008, forward strand.
CAATTACACATATGGTACATAAATATAGAATATTTCCATAGAGTTGTAGCGTATACTCGTTAAAAACAAGCATCGTAAGCAGCCATAATAATTTTCCAGCCGTATTATATAAATCCAAGCACATATGTATGCACCAGATATGGGAATAATTTATCGTAATTCAATGAACATTGGCATTAGATAATTTATAATGATAAGCCGATTTGCAAAAGTTAATGTTAATGCATTTGAAAAGCCAATTCTAATAAGAAAATACATTAGCATTAAACTAATTCTAATGATAAACCGATAGCATTGACATTCGAAAAAACAATTTAAAAAAAAGATCATTAGCACTATATTAATTCTGAAGACAAGCCGACAGCATTAGCATTGATTCAATGATTAAAATAAAAGCATTAGAAAATTATCAAATTTGCTAGATATTAAATCAATAGAAAAAATTCATAGTTAAAAATAATGCATTAAGCTTAGAATACAGATTAAAAAAAAAGAAATTTCTATTGGTTTAAGTCAGGAAAACCTTGAGCCAATTTTAAGGGTTCTTTAAATAAAAATTATGGTGAAATAATATTATGTATAATATGAAAAGATAAAAGTTATTGCAGTGAAAGTAAGCAGCTTGAAACCAGCAAAAACAAAAATATGGTATTGTACAATTAGATCCGAGTCTAAGGAGTTATTATATGTACGCCACCGAAAGTATTTCGGCATGTAATCACTGATGTTTACACATCTTCGATCGTGAGTGCCGCCACCCATTTTAGTTTTCCTACTAATTACAATTGTTCTAATGATAATTCTATCGTTTATCATTATAATTGGTTTTTTTTTAATGATGATAATGCTATTAGCTATTCAATGGAATTGCTTTAAAGCTATTTTTTAATCATTAAAAATAAATTTTCTAATGCTATTGCTATCGACTAATCAATAAAATTTCTCCAATGCTACTTCTATTTTTATTATTTAATTAGAATTGTATTTTCTAATACTAATGAATTCGACCAATCATTAGATTAGCATTTTCCAGTGCTAATATTATTTGCTCAGCATTAAAATTTAATTTTTCTAATGATAATACTGAATCAATGAAGCAGCTTCATTATCCTGGTATGCATTGAGTCAATCACAAGTACAACACATTCAAATCGAAATAAAAACTAAGAATCAACCCCCTTCAAATTCGATTGATATTTTTAGTTTCCGGAATAATCCAAAAAAAAAAAAAATTCATTTGAATTTTTGTGCATTTTTAATGTGCCTCTCGCTGAATACGGCAAGGTTCATTGCCCAATATTGGTAGAATTGATTTATATGACTACCGGTAACGGAGGGAGGTGGACAGGCGGAGGGCAGGATAGGTACATGTACAAAAAGTACACACGTGAACGATTTAACAGTGAGCGGTTATAGGGGCTCAGGTATTCTCGGCATCCGCCTTTTCGATATAAATGTAATATTTATGTAATAACTAGAGTGCGGATTCTTACGTAAATGCATATTTTTCTGATTTTCTTAATAACAAAATAACTCGTATATCTTTCTGCATCATCAAATTTGTGTTAAAATGACATTCATTTGTTAGTGCATATTTTTGCATATTTTTGCATACTTTTGCATATTTTAGTAAAATTATAATTCATTTTAAAATAAATTTTATTGCCTATGCCAATAAGGCCTTACTATAGATGAGGTTCCTAAATATCTGAGAATTGTGCGATGCTCGGCAAGCAGACTTTACAATTGTTTTTGTTTTTAAATCTTTTTTTTTATGAAATACTGGTGACTTTTGAGTTATTGAAGTTTTTTGTATTATTTTCTATGTTTTATGATTTTAACTCTAAATAAATTATTAAAAAATACATTTGATAGCATATTTTTCTGCTTTTTAAAGCATATTATTTATTTTAAGCTGCATATTTTTTGTATGGTGATACATATTTTTGATTTTTAGTACATATATGAAAATTTGCACCTTAGAAATAAAAACTAATAGCAAATCTCTTATGGTGGGCTAGAGCAGGGAGAATGGAAGTGTTTATCAATGTATTGCTGTTGCTGAATCCATATTTTCCTACTACGCAATGTTTAAGTAGTCAAAGTTTTGTAGCGAACAGCGAAGATCGGATCGGATCGGATCGATTCGGAAGATCGCATGAACGAACCAATAAATCTACGAATGCTTTAAACTTACCTGATTTTGGACTGACCAGATCCTTTGTTTTGTTATTCATGCGCCTTGGGCCACCAGAACCGCCGCCCATGGTGCCAGAATGTGGACCGGAGCCGGGCGTACCACAGCCGCTAACACCACCTGGTTGACCTGCATAGCAATAATATACGGCAAAGCATTTACATACATTAACAGTATTTGGAATCATTATCACACTACCTGGGATCCTTGGTTGACGGGGCTGTTCGACAGGAAGCACTCGTCTGCGTTTCTTTGGCAGTTTGGCTCGGGCTTGTGTATGCGAATAGTACATGGCAAAATTGCTCACTATGACGGGTACTGGCAGTGCAATAGTTAATACACCGGCGAGAGCACATAGCGCTCCCACAAACATACCAATATACGTTTTGGGCGCCATATCACCATAACCAACAGTGGTCATTGTAACGAGGGCCCACCATAAGCCCAGCGGTATGCTATTGAAGTCATTGTGCGGATTCGGTTGTATGCGCTCGGCATAGTAGACGAGACTAGCGAAGATTACAATACCTAATACGAGGAAAAATACAAGTAGCGTGAGCTCCTTGGCTGAGGCGCGAAAAGTCTGAATGAGTATTTTTAGGCCGGACGAGTGGCGCGTCAGCTTGAAGAGACGCATAATGCGTATTATCGAGAAGAATTCTAGAATGTCGGCGTTCTCGAGATGAGACGCGAACCGCTGAAGCACAAGATCAATATAAAAACTAAGCGTTGCTATATAATCTATGATGTTAACAGATGACTTTATGAATTCACATTTATTTGGCGAGGATATGAATCTAACCTATAGAGGAAAGGAGCAAAGATACACATATCATTTGAGTTTGCCTGAGTAATTACACTGAGGGGATAAATGAATATGAGCTGTGTGTGTGTGAGCTTTTAGGCACATATCCCTATGGTACATGTAATCTCTATAATAGATATATTATCAACCATTTCGCCGCATCAGTCATCAGTTCAACTCACCAGAATCTCGAAAGAGAACCATGCATTACACACGCATTCAATGTAGAAGAATGCTATATGCGCATTTGTCTGCGGCTTATCCACATACCAATCCGGATTACCACTAGTTGTAGTTACCGATACATTCTTCAGATATGGAACCCTCATGTCCGGATGCGTTTTCAGGCAGAAGGATAAAATGGAAATACATATGAAGAACACTGACACAACACCAATTGTCTACAAAAATAAAAATAAAAGTACAATAAAGATTGCAAAAGTCATAGTAGCATTGATTATCGTTTCCGAACCTTGGCGGCGTTGGAACTGTAGGGTTCATCGAATAACGACCATATTCGTGGTTTCATCTCTTGCCACCAAGACATCGTACCTTTGTAGTAGTCTTCTTCGAAACCGAATTTGCGCGCTATTTCCTCCTCGGACGGTTTTTCTGTGTCAAGGTCTAAGCGATCTAATACAGCGAGGGTTTCTTGCGTGTCTCTGTGCTATAATATAATGGGAAATCGTTTATTCGTTAGATGAATGGCTGACAGCTGCAACACAAATGTTCCAATGAACCTGTGTATAAGTCATCCAGCAACAGGGTTCTACTTGATTCGAATCCAAACCCCAAAACTCCAGCTCTTCTTCAAACAGTGGTCCGCAAACATCTGTAGGGTAATGCAGTTTGCCAGTTCTATAAATTTAATTTAAATATTGTACATTGTATGTTCAAGTTGTAGGCGCATCTAACTCTCACCTGTAATAGTTTAGTACTTGAGCAAAAACTCCCGGATGACGATCAAAGAAGTACTCGTTGAGAATGGGATCATAATTTGCGAGCGCTTCAGTGAGTCGTGACAATCGTGTTGCGGGAATCTTTTTTAATGTCGCCTTATAGGTTTCATGTCGTATGCCGCCCACATTTAGAACGACACGATTTTCCGAATCCATATTTATTAGATTCATGGCTGCATGCGTGTAGTGCATATTTTTAGGAATGAATTTCATGTAGGATGTTTGTGAGTATGATAGTGTGGTAGTGGAGGTGGTGTAGGTGGTGGTGTTGAGAGCTTATGTGTGATTGGTATTTTGGTACTTGTTATGTTAATCAAAAGGAAAATGTGTGGTATGTGTGTTCTAAAACCTTGCAAACCTTTCAGCTGTGCTTATGCTGGCACGGATTCTACGTGTGCCTACGTGTGCTTCTTTCAGTTAAAAGAACTGTCGCCTCTCTTCCGTCGTGCAGCAACCAGTTTTATTCGTAGTATATACATGGGGTATTCCTTAATCTAAGACGCAATACTGAACGATGCTGAACGATGCCATCTGAAATTGATATGTAATGTTGGCGTTAAGAAAATAGTCGAAATATGCGGTATTCATTGATAACACTGGTCAAAAGTGATTTTATACATTGCAGGTGCTTATTTCTTATTTAGAAACCGAAGACTGAAAAGGAATGGTTTATGGTGTAGATGGACGGTTTCTGTGTTCAGAAAAAATGTTCTTCTCTTTATACTAAACAGCTTTCCTATAGACAGCAAAAACGATAAGCTTCAAATTAAAAATGTGCTAGTACAGTCTTTTTAACGTTGTTTTTCTGAATTCATGACACACTATCTCGAAAACCTAGTGGAACAAAACGGTCTTCAGATGTGATTTTTGTAGCACAGTGTAATTTATGAAAATTCTATTCAAATTACTAGGAACTACTAGATTTTTGTTATATTTCGACTTATAAATAAAATTTGATTTTATAGCACAGTGTAATATATGAAAATTGTATTCAAATTAGTAGGAATTACTAGATTTTTTACATTTCGTCTTATATCCCCTTCAATAAAATATTTTCACTTCTACGTTCGGATTCGGTATAAAACTGTAGGTCCCTTCCACTAATGAGGGGATGGGAAATGCTCGGCCTAGGCCCTCCGTGGACTGTTGTGCTATTAAAAGTAGAAAGAAGATTCCTTAACTGGAGATGATGGCAAAAACTGATTTCATTTCAGTTTTGAAATGAGCGCGCTTAGGTCAATTAGAAACGACGTAAATAACAAAGGAGAAAAATCTAAAAGTGTCGGCAATAACACATGATATACATACATATATCAAGATCCAATATATATAGATCCAACGACGTGACCTCATTCCGATACAGCAATATCCTAGGATAAGTCCCAGCATCTCAAAACCTTGATTGAAATATTGAAAATATTTGAGATTCTCAGAAACATTCATGATCGTTCACTTTGATGCAAAGTTGAAAATTATAGAAAGATCAACTTTCGATTCGGTTGAACTAAAAATTCATCATAAAATTTATAATTAACCCAAATATTATTGTTAAAAGAACGAGAGAGTGGGAGATGGAGAGAGAGAGAGTGCATGCAAATTTATGCATGAAATTGAATTAATTATTATTATTTTTTCCAAAAAATTTTAACGCATACACACACGCACACTTTCACATACACGTACACGCATACGATAACAAAACCAAATTACTCGCATTTGGAAAGCACTAAATTTTCAATTTATAAACAAAATAAAGAAGTTTTGTGTGACCGCATCAAAATACATCGAAGTGCTTTCTAGAAGAGCGAGAGCGGCGGGGATGCCGGGCGTTTGATAGTATACACGCTGCTGACGATTGTTGAGGGTGAGCTAGATACTGCATCATGGATATGGATATGCGCACTCCTCACAACTGTTCGCTCCCCTACTCCATATGCGAGCATGCAGCACTGTCGAAGGAGCTAATGAATATTATCGAGGAAAAGCCACCGCTTTTAGGCATGTACCTACACACACACACACACACACACGCACACTTGAAATCTTCAGCAAAAAAACTTGTTGAGAAAAAAAATCCGCTTTGTTGCCAATTGGAAATGGCACTTCAGCATTTATCATTTAAGAATTTTGAGCTGTTTTTTTTTTCTTGTTTAATTAGTCTTCTTTCACAATGTTTATTTTCATTGCGCTTTCAAAACACTTCAAATTATTTTGGAAAACGCCAGAATTTTTGCAATTTTGCTGTCGACGCAACAGAGGCGAAATTCACGTACTTTGATTTTCTGGATATTACCCGATTCGACAATCGTTTCTATACTTCTGTGTATATTTTAAACACTCACTGATCCATCTGCCTGTTCAACGATTTGTTTATGAAACTAGTGAATTTTGAATATTTATTTTCAAAAATTTTTGATTGCCGTGCCGTGCCGTGCCGTGCCGTGCCGCTTCACTTCACATTACACTTGAGTCCACAACCCGCGTTTCGCATTCCGCATTCCGCATTCCTCATTCCGCTCTGCCCTTTCGTTCTACCAACGAATATAAAACGTTGTGTGTGCTATTGTATATTCTTCGGGTTTAACACACTTACTTACCATACACTTACTTATGCATGTATAGCATATTACAATACAGTAGCAGTTCCAGTTCAAACACTGCGGGCAACACACGACACTTGCATCGATTTTTCATTTTTGTCCCTTTTTTGTACCTTTTGCATTTACCATAGATTCTTGTTGTTTCGTATATAATACCATAAGTATTTTCAAATAACTTCACTTCATGTAATTATGTAGAGGACATACATCGACTTGCTACTTTACCACATGCCGCATGTCTATCGTCCACCACATTAAACGCTTGCTCACCCGCTCAATGGCCGCCCCTGCTCTTCTACCTTCTTTCTATGCGTTAGTTGGAACGTTAGCGTAGTATTTCTAGTATTTCCTGCTACTCGTCTACTCTACCTTAATATCGAATTGAAAAAGTTTTGAATTTTAATTGTCTTGACTCAACAGTGTTTGTGCGTGTATTTCAACCCCCTCCCACATACGCAAAAGGTATGTACATATGTAAATATATGTGCTTTTTCAATCATCGCAACCTTTCCTGTGATTTTTTATTTTTATTTTTTTTTTTTTGTTGTGCTCTCACCTAAAAACTAAATTTTACCTAAACGATTTTATATTTTATACAAAATTTATATGCAATTAGTTGTTTTTAAATATTTTTTCTGTGAAATTTCTAATTTCTATTAACACATTCTTGATTTGATTTTCCGTTATTTTCCGTGTGTACGTTATTCCAGCCTGAAGCTCCTTTACAAACTACAACTGGCAAATCATTCGTTTCTGCTCTTTCGCTCTTGCTCTCTGCGTGTGTTCACCTCCTTGTTCGCCTCTGCTGACGACGGGCATAATTATACATAAACATTGATATTGTTAAAATAATGTTCACCTCACAGCCACCTACAACATGCCATGGAATAAATACGTTGCACCACACAGACACATGAGCACAGTTTGAGGAGCTCTGAACGCGCTCATAGTCACGCCAGTTGTTGGAGCTAAAGAATGGCGCGCATTTTAATTTCAAATTCAAACCAGTGTTGCATGCTTATATCGCATCGGAACGGAAATATTGGAGCGTTATATTCGTATTTTTTCTCGGCTATCGCAGCAGTTTTTCGGTGTCCAGTCTTCTACATTTTCTAATCCTTTTTTAAGCAAACTAAAGTTTCTTCTATAACATCGTATTTTGCTCTTCGCAATAATATAATAATAATTCCAAACCATGAAAGTTGAACTCTTAGTTGAACTCTTTAGTATTGGAATCAATGTAATGAAAAACAAAGATCCAAAATTATTATATCTGCAATTCTAACGTAAAAGTCGTAAAGGTTGTGGTTTAGGATTTTTTACGCCATTCGTCCTTGGCGATAAAATCGTCTTAACTCTACTGTTTGCATTATTCACCCAATGGATTTAGTATTGCGTTTAGTTGCTACGATAATGTCCCCTATTGCGAACGCAATTCGATTTTCTCTTGTAGTCGAATAATCGCACGAATTTCAATTTGGTATTTTTGCGAGGTTTATTCGACTGAGAAGAGAACTATTGTAAATTTCGACTCTTTGACAACTGCTACTGTGAATATTTCTGTCATTTTTTGAATAGTAAAATCTAAATTTAAATGCAAATAAACGATGGAAAAAAAAAAATCTATAATCAAATTATTGAACGATGATTCATTTGACGGCCTTGCTTGAATTAGCAAAGAGCAGAAGGCGGTTAAAGGATGCATCGAACCTCTTGCTAACTTTGTTGCAATATTTACTGGTTCACTTGTCAAAATGTCGAAAAATGCTTTTATGTACTGCCAACATACAGTGTCGGACAATTAGAAAATAAGAACACCTTATAAAACACCACTATAAAACTTCCATTGAATTTTTTTTTTATCGGACTGCTTATTGCAAACAATTTTTATAAAGAAGAAAATGGTATGGTATATACTTTATAAATTTCTAGATGGGAACTTACTTACTTACTTAGCTGGCGCTACAACCGATGATCGGTCTTGGCCGCCTCTGGAGGTTTCATTGGAGGGTATTTTAACGTGGTGGGTTCCAAGCCCGACGCACAACCATTCATTCAAGGCCATGGAGAAGCCCGCCGCACACATTAGTTAACTCACTGACGGTTGTCAGATCGCTATCCAGGGGACGCCACGAGGAGGCTGTGTGTGTCGACTTGAAACGTAGAAGCGCAAGGATCGACCATGGACGCACCTGCGACTGTCACGAACTTTACCTTGTGTCCTACGCCCCAGGCCCCCCTAGATGGCAACACTACATTTAAATATTTATTGGGGATTCCCAAACAAAAAAGTTGAAGCGAAGCATTCGAAGGCGGACAATTCAATAAGAACGGCAGACGAACAAATTTATATATTTTAAAAAGAAAACTTAAATTTGTTTATAATTTGTACTGGCAAGCATTTAAATGGTAGCATTGAGGGTAATTCAACAAATTAAATGTAAACTATTCCGTAATGTGGTCGCTGTGGCGTAGTGGTAGTGCGTTGGACTGCTACGCAGAGTGTCCGGGGTTCGAATCTCGGCACAGGCAAAATCAAAAAAAAAAGTAGAAAAAATAATTTTTCTACACGGCACCACCTCTTGTCAGGCAATGGCAAACCTACAAGAGTAAAAATTGCTATGAAAAGCTTTTCCTTCGCCGTTCGGATTCGGCTTTAAACTGTAGGTCCCTTCCATTCATGTACAAATATAACACGCACAACATGAGTGGATGCGAAAAGCTCGGCCTAGGCCCTCCATGGGCTGTTGTGCCATCAAAAGTAAAAAAGTAAATTCCGTAATGTCACAGCAAAATGGGTCGAGCAAAGCACTGCAGCAAGGAGGAGCGTGATTTGGTGAAAAAACTGCGAAATGAGGGACAAAGCATTCGCCAAATAGTGTAAACTACTAGCAGACCCTCGACATTTGTCTACCAATTATTATTACTTCAAAAATTTCATTGCAAGAGAGGTAGGCCCCGCAAAACTACAAGTGCAGGCGACAATCGCATACAAATTTTGGCGGCACGCGATCCATTTAAGGCAGCTGCCGCAATTAGAGAGGAGACAGGGGCTCAAATTTGTGCTCGATCAGTAAGGAGACGGGGAAAAAATGTATGGGAGAACCGCACGAAAAATACCAATGTTGACACAAAGACATCGAAAGTGTCGCATAGAGTTCGCTAAAGCGCACATTGACTGGGATGGTTCAATTTATGCAAAAAAAATGGCCTAACGTATTATGGACAGACGAAAGCAAGGTGAATCTTGTTGGAAGTGATGGCAAACGTTGGGTTAGACACCTGAAAAATGCAGAATTGAGCCCAAAATATACTAGGAAGACGTTTAAGCACGGAGGTGGAAGCATCATGGTATCTGTATTGGATAAAAGAAACGATGGACAGGTTTCTTTACGTAAACACCCTTCAGGAGGTGAAGCTTCCTTATGCTGAATGGGGAATGCCCCTGAAATGGCAAATGCAACAGGATAACGACCCAAAGCACACCTCAATCCTTGCGCGAGATTGGTTTTCCCATAATGGATTTCCCGTTATGACCTGGCCTTCACAATCTCCTGTTCTTAATCCAATCGAGAACTTGTGGAATATTGTCAAAGAGAAGATTTGGCAGTACCAGAGCTAAAAACAAAGACGTGGTATTCCATACCCCAGGCTACTTGCGCGTCTCTGGTGGAATCAATGCCTAGAAGGTGTGAGGCGGTTTTAATTAACAAAGGCTATTCCACAAAATATTAGCATTAGTGAACAATTTGAGTCAATATTTTATAAATTCTTTTTTTTTAATTGAAGTGTTCTTATTTGTTTGTCCTTCTGATATGTGATTTTATGCATAACTTTTAAATTTCGTTTTTTTTCACTGAATTGATTTTGTTTTTGTTTTAAGAACAAATTAAACTTATGGAATAAATGAATAAAAGTAAATACCTTTTGAATTTATCATAAGCCTAGAGAAATATTTTTTTAATGTTTTTGGTTTCAGAACAAGGTGTTCTTATTTAATTGTCCGACACTGTATATTATGATCGAGTGATATCGAGTAGTTTTATCCTTTGGGGTTTTTATGTGCCCAATTTTACTGTTCTGCACCAGCAGCGTATTTAACAGTTTTAAATATGCTAGCTGCCAAAAAGTTCTGTTAAGTTTTTCGTTTTACTGGTAACCTTTAGGATATTCTGTTACTTTCTTATTTCCTTTATAGATTTCCTTTTGGTTATTTTAGCAGAGCTGCGCTGTCTGTATGGAAAACTTTTTCAGATCTACATAAGTTCTGTTAACTTTTAGGATATTCTGCTACTTAACAGAATTCCTTTTGGTAATTTAAACAGAGCTGCGCTGTCTGTGCGGAAAACTACTTCAAATCAACATAAGTTTCCGGCAAGCTACCGAATCGTATTTAAATAATTTTAAGCGTATTCAATATATAATATGTATGTACACATCAAGAAAAAACTTAGAATTTGAAACATCCAAAAAATTGTGCCGCGCTTGCTGTTTAAAAATAATGGATGGCTAACCTATGAGTAAAAATTCCGTGTGAAAAATCCGTCATTCGGCATAAAACTGCAGGTTTCTTTCATTCATGTACAATTACAACACGCACAGCATGAGTGGATGCGAAAAGTTCGGCCTAGCCTCTCCAAGGGTTGTTGTTCCATTAAAAGAAAATAAAGAGAACTGTCAGCTTTTCCACCTTACCACCCTTTATATTCTTGCTTACATTATTTCTCAGGCAATGTTAAAAGTGGTTATTGTCTTCACTATCTGGCATCACTACAAAAACAAAAAATTTCCCCTCACCATATCGTTTTGACATTTCTCCCACAATATCAAAACAAAACAACGAAACGCATTTGTAGCGCAAGGTAAGTTATAAAATATATTTAATGTTTCCTATAAATTATTATAATTATATTTTTAACTTAATTTGGGTAAGATGGAGTAGCTGGCTAGGTGCAGGTGAGTAAAACAAATAGCTTATATTTTTTGTTTTAGTTACTCTTTAGGCTTTTCCGTGGAAAAGGTGTAGAGATTTATTTGGCCCGATTTCCTGGGGAAATTATATCGACATGACTGATTATGGAATTGTTGCTTCTTCGTTTTATATTGTCAAATGTGTTTCTATTTTAAATTTGTTTTTTAATATTTTGTTGTGGTCAATATTATTTTTTGCCTGTGCCGAAGATTTGAACCCCGGACACTCAGCTTTGTAGGTCACCGCACTATTAACTACAGCACGGCGACCACCTATGCGCTTTAGACGGCATAAATGTGAAAGAGTTACATGAATTTTAAAAACGACTCACTCTTAAAAAGTGAACAAATTCTCTTGAAGCCCCTGTAAAATATATACCATACATAGATACTGAGTAGAGCGTCGAATAAACTATTAAATTAAGTTTTATATAATTGAAATTCTAAAGAATATCGTGAAATCAAAATTTCACGCAACTCATGTTTTTAAAAGATAGAACTTTTATTGCTATTTTCAAGATTTACATCATGCAATACAAAAGGCACATGGAGTGCTTGAATAATGTACACATCTATAGATTTAAGCTATGTATCATTTATGGTGAGAAATGGAAGAAAAATCTTAAGACATTAATAAAACAATTTCGAACTCAATGTTTCGTTTAAAACTATGCACACTAGCAATTTAGCTAATTACAAAATGTACTAATCAAAAAATTTAAAAAATAAAGTAAAATAAAAAGAAAAAGTGAATAAAGATGAGGTGTATTGTTGTTTTATGTGGTTAATTCAATGGTCTGTTGTGTGTTATTAATTAGGAAATTGTGTCTAACATATTCTGGCTTTCTTGCTTGTTGTTGGAGTGGTCGTGTGGCATATTTTTTCCATTTCATTTGCTTGGATTTGGAGTAAATCATTTTGGAATTCTTTAGTCTGGAGCAAGAAAACACTTTGCTATAATTGAGTAAAGAGGTAAATACTTGTAATGAAATTCATTGCGTGCATAGAAAGAAAAATATTGATACTACCTTCACTTGTTTTGTCATCAGCACGTCCATTTTATCATAGATGATTGCATGTAAACCAAGGTTTTTCAACAAGAGAATGGTGTCTTTTGAGTTATTGTCGTCGCCCCAACAGAATAGCACAAGTCCACTACTCTTAGCCATATTGACCTATAAAGTTCGAAATTAAAAAACTCTTTGGTAAATCATCTCATCTCAGTCCGTAGAATTGAACGGAACCTACCTGACTAGGATCGCGCAGCAAGTCTTCTGTGTGTGCCACAATGCCGAGCAATTCCATAGCTAGCGAATTGAAAACAGCCGATTCGATGGTGCTGCCGCGTGGATCTAAATATTTTTTGTATTTGTCGGTTACGCCAACCGTCAAGAACATTACTGGAAATCGATTTTGCTTGAAGCGTAACATCGTGCAAATATCTGGATCAAAACACGAGAAAACAATGCGTCGGTTAGCTGCCTTGTGCAGCACTACATCTAAAATGCAATCAACATAAAGATTTCGGTCGATAACGTGTTCGAACTCCTCTTCCATGGAGCCATCTTTCAGCTTTTGCGACCATTTCACCTCAATATTAAAGCCAACATGTGAGTCGATGGCATCCAGCACCTCGGCAAGCTGCGGAAAAGGTTGATGCTCCTGCATATCCTCGTTGTGGAAACAGCGTTTCTCTCTTGTGCGACCCTCTGCAGTATGATAGACCTGCAGCAGCGAAATTAGTCAACATGATTAAATTGAAATTAATGTTTCTGGGCCTCATTTGCACTTACCGTCATGGTCTTTAGTTGTTCCAGTGTTAACTCACGCATTGGTAGAGCCAAAAAGTCACAGCCGTCCTGAATTTCACTCTTCGCCTTGAGCGAGACGTAAATCATAAAATCGTGATACACCACTGGCACTAAGTCCTTACTTAATTGTACATCGAACTCTACCATGTCAGCGCCATGCTCTACAGCATTTTTCAATGACATAATCGTATTCTCACGAATGACTGCATCGTTGGTTTTGAAGCTGGTGCCTAACCCGCGATGACCTACATCTAAACCAGTCCAGCGATCGTTCCAATAGCGTGTGTACGACTCATGCATGTCCATTGTGATTGAGGTCAGCGGACGCATTATCAAATAGCCAATCTGCATCATGCCCATGGGACGGTGGCGCGAGGCGCACGTAATCGGTACATCCAAAAGTCCTTCGGACCGTTTTAAGAGATTCGGCAGCACATAGTGATAACCTAAATGATATGGTGGTTCATCCTGAGCAGCCTTTGAACTATACGTATACAGGTCAATCAAGTATGCGGTGCTCTCGAAATCACCAACAGTCAAATGAAAAATAACCAAATCATCTGGACCACACGCTGTGCCGAATTGAGGCTGCGGTCCAATGGCACTATTATCGGCATTCAGTGTCGTCACCTCATTGAAGGCGAAAGAAGTACTGAGGTCAGCACCATTCTCACGCGTATCATGAGTATCATTCGATAAAGAGTCTTCTAGTGGCGACATATTGACTAGAGGATTGCTTTCACAGCCACTTGGTATCTTCAAATTCATCGGAGTCACCTTGACATGAAGAAAACGACGCTTCATGCGTTGTTTGAATTTGAACGGTGCATTAAAGAACTTCAGCTGTACAATCGTTTCCGAAGTTAGCCAACCACGATCCACTTTCTTCTCACCACTCGAGACTCCAAAAATATCTTGGCATTCAGGTTTAAATGTTGCTGCTTCAGGCACAATTCTAGGCGTCAAATGTGTTTCCCAACGCCGTACGATCACCTTCTCACTGGCTGGATCAACTGCGCACACTAAAAATCTATATTCGGTGGGATGATCACGTGGTATGTTCGTGTACACTGACCAAATGTTGCTGTCTAAAATGAATACAGAAATTTATGTTTTGTTAATGCAACATTTAATCGGTTGGTTCCAAAGCGTGCACAAACGTTCCACTCACCCTCTTCCTTGTTCATGAGGACACAGCTGCTGAGCTGCCAATTACCCAAGGTTTCACAGTTACCAGTAACTGCCATCTTTTCATTCAGCGCCATCGCCCCATTCACTAGCACGCTAAATTTCCAGGTATGCTGAATATGGTTGCTAGAAGAAACATGACTGACCGACAATGCTGAGGAAGTGGTCGGCGGTGCAGCCATAGCATCGCAGGCTTCCGCCTCATCAGCAAAGAACCAACGCTGCATATTTGAGTTGAATCTTTCTTGGATGACTAACCAACGAACAAACGAATTTGGTTGGGAAAACTATTGTCTCTTGATGAAAAAATCTGAAAGTAAAGACAAAAAAGAAAAAGTCTATTAGATGATGAACTTGAGCTCCCCCTAGGCAATGTGACCAAATGAAACTGCAATAATAAAAGGAGAATGACGGCGGCGGTATCGACGCTACCAAAAGTCATTCACTCACTTTGTTCTAGGGCGATGTGATGTGAAATTGGCAAATACAGAAATTTTCCTCAAAAGAACTCAGCAAATTGTGAAATTTACGAACGAGCGAGCGAGTGAATTTCCGAGAGAGTGACGTATTTAAACAAACAAAATGTAAACTATAAACAATTACAGTAATCACTTTGAAGTAGAGTTGAGCTGTGGGTAAACAAAAGCCTTGTCGCCGTCGCATTAAACACAATTGATATATTTCATACAAGCTGGACTTCGCTATGAGGCCCAGCACTGGCACAGGCAATCTACTTTGTTGACATATTACTTCATTCTTTGCTGTAGCTTCAAAAACGTCAGCTCTTACAATAGCAAAAAAAAAAAAAAAATAATTGTAATTTAGAAATTATTTCAACTTTACACTACCTTTTCTCTTATCTCACGCGGCCACTCACCGCTACGTTCTTTTATGATCATATTGTATTTGTAAATCACGTTAGTTATAACAACAACAAAAAATGTGTAAAGGGAAAGTGAGATAGAGACAAATCAAAACACAACAAAGAAACGTAACTTCTTTTCAATTCCACGAAACCAAAAAAAAAAATATTTGCAAAAACAAATGCAATGGGAACAAAGAGAAAGGTCATATTTTTATATAAAGTGCATTTTACGGATAAAGTATTGACGATGAGATCTACAATATTATCATACATAATTTCAAAATATCTCTTTTAGTTCTAGCTGCATTTTGCTTTAAAAGTCTACATTTAATTTAAAAACCGACTTGGGCCGGAATATTGGTTTGTATTGGAAATTATATTGAAACTTCACAGTAATTTCAACAAATGCCCAACGAATTTAAATGCATAATTTCATAAAAATCAGCTGAGAATATGTAGGAGCCGATATTCCGACTAAACATTTATCATGGCTTAAATTTATATAATAGGTTAAGACGAAGAAGCCTTAGATTTTCCATATACTATTATTTAATGATGAAAATGGCGTCGATTTCAGGGTGTGTACAGCGAAGAGGAAATCGATGCCAATGTTTTGCACTTACCTGAAAAAAATTAAATATGTAGTTACAAATGTCTGGAAATTGCCGAAATAGTAAATTGGATGCACACGTGTTTTTGGTTATTTTTTCCAGTTAAGCGTAGAAGGCATTTTGTCTTTTTCTTTTTTTTTTTTTTGTATAAAAAAAAGTGAAAGTGAAAAATATGAAATAAAAAAATATGGCAAATTGTGCTTGTGTAGTTAATGCTCCTCCATTAGGGGACACAGTTCGCTAAGAATATTGATAGATACTCCTGCTGTCCATTGTTGAAGTACGTAGTCTTCGGTTTGTCGCTGGCCAATGAGACGATTAGGGAGTGTACAGCAACTCCGTTTCCCACGTGTCGCGTTTTTAACTTATTTCTTTATCCCTTTGATTTATAAATTTTTTTTTGCTTACTTTATTTGTTAACTCAGCAGAAACAAAGTATTACGCGACTCTCTTCAAAATGTTTGAACTGGAGATAAACAACACGACACAAGTCTCCATTTGTTTTTGCAAGTATGACCAATCATAAATAACAAAAACTGTATGCCAGCTGTTTACTACTGCAGAGGTGTATTTGAGTGAACAGCGGCAGAAAATCTGTCCGCTACACTGGTAAAAATTAGCCAGTATTTTATGTAGATCTTTCTTAATATCGTAGCCAGATTTTTCTGGGAAACATTTGTATGGAAAACAAACCAGATAAGTTTGCACAAATAATTCAATGTGCCAATGACTCTTAAACATCCGCGAAAGAATATTCAACCATATGAAAGACAAAACGTGGCCCCTTTGTTCATCAATTATAGTCATAGTATTGCTGCAATTCATTGTGAGATTTACACGTTTGTTCGAAAAATTTGTTCCCGCAAAAATGGAAGAATTTACACGATTTGCGAGTAAGTCGTTTGCAGGAATAGCCTAACGATATCTTTGAAGAACTTAATATTTAAGTGGAGGTTGAAAAATAAACTATATAAAACAACCATAATGGGAATAAGTAACACTCACGTCAAGTTTCTCTTAGCCATTATCAAAGTGGCTTTTAACACGTTAGCATGCTAGCATAACCATGAGCACAACTTGTTGGATCCAAAACAATTTTGTTTTCTTATATGAAAAACAAAAATAATTCAATGTTCAAGGTATGTTTATTTTATACATTGTGGAAATTTCATAACTGGCTGTTTGTAATTTTGGTTAATTCAATGTAACAACTTTTATAAAACTTTAACCGAAAAATTGTCTCTGTTCCATGATAGCGGTGTTACAGAAGGATGGCAAGTATAGTCACGTGAACTCACACAATAATATTTTCAGTCAATAGATACATTCAATCCCACTGGCTTATAGAAACTGGAACTAAAATATATATATACGAGTAAACATATAAATCAGATTATATTATTTTTCAAGTTTTCTCTCAAAATTGCATTAAAACTTTTTGAAAAAAAACCTCAAAAACAAGTTGACCATTTAGCTTAAGCTAGAATAAAGTTTAAAATTATTTTTAATTTATGGAAATATTTTACAAGATATCATCGTCTACGTCATCATCATCTCAAACGCTAATTGGCCGAAATTCTTCAGCACATTATAGATAAATGAAAGTTTCACTTTACGATAGCGCCAACAAAATCATTTAATCCATTTCTGTTGTTTGGTATTGTCTCGAGGAAATTCAATGTAGCTCCACTATCAGATTCCATTATTGATTTTTCAGTTAAAAATAGTACTACGCATTTTTACATTTTTAAACAAAAAATTTACAAACAACCAAAAGGAAAACTTCCCACAAAGAATTTGTTTCAATGTAAACTTCGCCAAAACCATATGATTTTGGGTAAACATGCGCAAAGGGTAATCAGGGTTTCAGTATTAATACTAGCCCTTGCAACCCTGAATTGTGCAGTGCTGCCTAGTTATTATTTTATGCGCGGGAAAAAGTTTATTTTAGTTTATTTATGTGTAACTAGAGCATAGAGAAATTATTTTGTAAAATGGACCAGTATCCTGACGAAAATGAAGAATTTGAATTGCTTTATCAGGAAGAGCTGGAAATGCTCGATGAACTACCACCAGATGAGGACGGTGAGTGAATAATAGGTTGACACAAACTACAATTGAAATAGCTCTTGTTTGCATACACAGAGAATTACCTGCCCATTCCTGCTGCTGAACCCTGCTCTTCCACTACTGGAAGAAGTACTGTGCATATTCAAAACGACAAAAGTGAATTATTAAACTCGCCGGCATTTTCACAGATTTCATATGGTTTCAATGACATAGCGACAGGCGGATCAGTTAACAGGCGTCTATTTGGAACACCTTTAGGTCCACAGAAGAGGGGCACCTCAACACCACTCACAAGTAAACATCATTTGGAGCCTATCGAAGAAGTTGTTGATGATTCATCGGAAGTTCCACTTGCCACCTCAGCAAATGGGGAACTGCAGGGAATTGGTTTGCGTAGCAAGCGTCGTTTGGAAAGAGATCTTTTTGGCGATATTGATGATTTATATAATAACGAAATATATGAAGATCCCGTTGCGAAGAAGGCACGCACTGAAGAGGAGCGCGATCTGGAGATGATCTCAAAAATACTTGAAACTCGGCGGCAACTTCGTGATGCCAGCAAACATCTACATAAAGACGATTTTTCACAATTAAGAGCGCTACACGCTTTCAAAATGCAAAACCTGTCTTATACAGTTCCAAAGTGGCCGTTTTTGCCGCTGCAGCGTAGCGATAGTCAGCGCATTTATGTGCGCTTCCATTCAAATGATTTCGAGCAACGTGCGCTGGATAGTGTGAGTGCAGTGCCAAATTATAGTGGATTACTGGGCGAGAGCAAGCAACAAGTGTGGGAAGGAGCCAATGAAATTGTAAGCGATCCCGTTCTATTTTTCAATATACACAAGTACCATATTTAGATTCGTTTAAGGTTCTTCGCCGCACTAGTTCTAATATTACACAAGCTCAAGCGGATACGTCTAATGAAGACGCTACAGCTGTTGCTAGCAGGCGTATAGGCAATGAACGACTTTGGGTAGAAAAGTACAAGCCACGTAAGTATATTGATCTGCTCTCGGACGAGATGACTAACCGCAGTCTTCTCTTTTGGCTAAAGATGTGGGACAAAGTGGTTTTTGGCAAGTAAGGTTGAATTGCAAGGCATATAAATCATTTTAACTAACCGTTGCCTCTATGCAGAGAGTTCAAAATCAAAGATAATTCAAAAAATGATGGAGAACTCAGCACTTTTAACAAGCGCACCGGAAAATTCGAATCGACTGGAGGCTGGAAAAATCGAAAAACGCGACAGACTCTCAACACAAATATTGATGACCTAGGACGCCCCATACAAAAGGTGGCCTTACTCTGTGGACCTCCCGGTCTTGGAAAGACTACTCTGGCGCACACGATTGCACGGCATGCTGGTTATGTTGTGCGAGAAGTCAATGCTTCCGATGATCGTAGCCCTGAAGCATTCAAATTAGCCTTAGAAAATGGCACACAAATGTCCTCGGTGATGAATCAAGACCGACGCCCCAACTGCATAATTCTTGGTAAGCGATTCTAGTATAAATTGCAAGCCTTCACTATACCGATGATACATTCCCCTTCAGATGAAATTGATGGAGCACCGAGACAATCTATTGAATTCCTTGTAAAATTTGTCAGCGACAATTTTCTCAACAAAGCAGGAACTAAAGGGAAAGGCAAAGCACACCGAAGCATACTAAAGCGTCCTATTATTTGCATTTGCAATGATGTTTATGATCCAGCGTTGCGCCCATTGCGTCTGGTTGCATTTGTTGTTACCTTTCCGCCAATTGATGCATCACGTCTTACAGAGCGGTAAGTGATTTGTGAATATACATATGTATATATACATAGTTGGGCTCATATTAAATGTTTCCTCTTTAAAACAGATTGATGCAAATCGCAAGCAAAGAACGTCTTAAAACTGATTTTGGCACACTTTATGCGCTGGCAGAGAAATCGGGCAACGATGTAAGGTCGTGCGTATCAACTATGCAGTTCTTCAAGTAAATTTCCTCAGTCCCATTTTAAGCTTAAATACCTTACCTTAACTGTTTTTTCCGCATAGTGGTCAGAAAAAAGTCCTCACACTGCACGATGTACTGAATAATAATCTTGGCCAAAAGGATCGTCACCAGGGCCTTTTCGAAATTTGGAATTCTATATTTCGGGTATACAGACATACATACATACATAATTCATAATTGCATTTCATCATGCACTTGACACTTTTGGATGCTTTAGGTTCAACGACCGCGTAAGAAACTTCTTGATCAGGGCATCGATAACGACGGTCTTCAGGTTACTATGACAGATATGTCTGTGCATACACGCACACAAAATGTACTGGATGTAGTGCACGCAGCTGGTGATTACGAAAAGTATACACAATTATTAATATTACACTTGATTAAAGCTTACACAAATCATTCTCCTTTCCTCTAATGTTCAGAATTATGCAGGGAGTTTACGAAAACTATTTGACTCAAAAAATGCCCGATTCAAATTTAAATGGTGTTGTTCAGGGAATGCAATGGTTTTGCTTCAATGATATGGTACAAAACCACATAAATCAACGACAGAATTACAGCGTCTATCCGTATTTACAATTTGGATTTGTTGTTTGGCATTTGCTTTTTGCATCGTTAGCTTGGCCAAAAATAACCTTTCCAACGCGTGGCTTTGAGGTAAATACAATATTAATATAGTATCTGAAATGAAGTTAGTATCTTCTAAGGATTGCAAATGTCCAATTATGAAACTGTAAGCATTTTGCACTCAGTAGAATGTATTTGTATGAAGTTAAGGAAAGCAGTTTTAAAATTTGTTTTGTTAGGCGCAGAAAATTGAAACTGAAGAAGTCTGTCCGGGGCAGGCAGTTTAGTTTTGATTTAGAATTTTTAATTACCACTACTTCCTAAAACGTATTCTCGTACATAAGTGATTAAGATTCTATTCAATATTCTTTTTTTTTATATTCATTTACATATACTCATCTGCACATCCAAATACATTACTTGATTTTGAATTAAAAGCTTTGCCTGTAGTTGATTGCATTTTCTTGTTCTTCGTTTACTGCTGCTGTTACGATTTCCTTTAACTTTTTTGACATCATAGTCGATGGATTGCTGCAGTTCGTTTTGCGATGTCAGAAAATGTGTTGGGCACATGAATTATGCAGACTTCATTACCCTTCGTTGCGATAGATCTGCAAATAAAATAGAATTTCTATGCTTTACCTACACTGCAAGAACGACGACGGTGATGCCTTAAATTCATTTCATTGCAGTAGCGGCACAAAAGTGAATAATCACACAATCAGGAAATAAGTAATTTTTATTATACGCTCTAAATGCAATCACGAGATTAATGGCAAGACTGTGTGAATGCATGGATATGCAAAACTGCCTGTTTTTACATTTTCAAAAAGAGTTGCAAAAGCATTGAAGGAAAATTGTTTACACAAATTCCTTTTCCATGCGAAGAAGTGTGTAAAGCTTATGAAATAATTTCATATTCATGCAATTTGAAGACCTGAGCTTTCTCCATGTGTTGTTGCCTATCACCACCAGTGGGTGGTAGGGGAGATGGAGTGGTTGGTGGTGGCTCGCCACAGTGCACAGTACATATAAATCATGTTTACAGTGTAAAGAAGTGGTTTGCAAGTTACACAAAAATTATGTAATGCTCTAATGAATATTAGTGTAAATTAAAAGTATTTTAAGTACTTTTTTTGTGTGTGAAAACCTTAGCAGCCTCGTGCGAAATAGGTTATGAACTTATTATAATTCTATCACAGCTACCACATATGTGTGCCTTTTCCTATACATTAGGTAGTCTCTGCTGAATAATACCCGAATTGAACTCAATGAAGTTCTTCAAAGAGCAAATGAAAATAACTATTTATGGTAGCTTTGAGTTCGAGCTCTACACTGGCGGGTTCAAAATTGTAAGTGGATACTATGCCGGTGTCTACAATAGAACACCTTAAAAATTATCGAATCACTGCGGCTTTCGGATAAAGCTAATGTTTTTCAGGACGAACTTCAAGATTAGGTTTACACAAGCGATTACTCAGATTTGATATACAGCGCACTGGCGATAACGTGAACAAATAAAAAAAATCCTAATTTGTTAACGTTTTAAAGAATTCTTACTTTTTTTACGCTTTAGTCAACTGAAGTCAAGGGAAGAATAAAAGTAGTTGACGTTAGTGGAAAGAAAAGGAAGGCAGCTGAAAGAACAATGATTAATCGAGTCGAGGTTCAGATTTTCCAGATTTTACTCTAACAAGAACAAGGTACCATAGTGGAGGTAGTAGCAGCGATACCTATGTATCTACCTATGTACCTACCAACTTACGTTCCAACGGCGACTTTTCCTATTCTGGCCACTGTCTGAATGAAATTTGTACACAGTGCAATGTTGTAATTGTATATAAAAAATGTATTTAGCAATTAACAAATTGCTTTTTGCTGAAACTTAACTCAGGCTGCCTGCCTGCCTGCCAGCCTGCCAGCCTGCCGACAGCGGTAGATGATAGGTGGTAGAGAGTGATCGAAACTGAGCAATGCATTGCAGTTTAATAACATGAGGCGTGCAATTTGAATTTTTATGTCCGTTAAATGAATGCATTTTGTTGCTGAAATTCATTTTCCTAATCTTCTTCTATTCACAGTTTCGGCAAAAAAGTGTGACGCAACGTAACATCTTTCAATCATTACGTAAGGGCATATCATCTGGTGCAGTGGGTGTGGGTCAAGGGAGTGTTATATTAATTGATACAGTGCCCTTCCTAAAGCGTATACTATCGCCGCAATTGCGTTCAGTGGCCGTGCAATTGCTATCCACAAAGTAATAGAAAAAAAACTAAATTGATTAATCAAGTGATAAATTTTACAATTGTTTTCGATAAATCTTTTCTTATTTTTAGAGAAAAATATGATCTCAGGCATACGGTTGAGGTGATGGTTGAACTTGGCATTACCTATACACAAATCAAATCTGCTGATGGATCTTATGTATTCCAAATGGAACCAGACTTAGATATGTTGGGGCAGTTTCCAGGCTATTCCGGCGTAACACTAGCTTACTTTAGCCGGCAGCTAATAGCTCGTGAAGTCGAATTGGAGCGTATACGACTTTCGACACCGAAGTTGAGCGGAAATGTGAACAAGAGACCAACGCTAGCCACCAAGAATGTAGTACCGAATCATTTGCAGAAGCTTATGCCAAAAAAGCTCGATAAAAATGCTAATTCAATGGCAGCAAGTAAAGAAGTGGTAAGTTAAAGCGTTTCTTTTCTCTTTTCGAGATACCGTATAAACACGATGTTTCTTTTTCCTCTATGTAAAATGTATGTAAATGTGTGCGGCGATTGCAATTGATTTGCATCGCAAACAAGAAGCATCATTTCTGTACGTGCATGGCAAACCAATTGCTACTTGATATTTCTGCATGCAGCTGCTACTACTTCTGAACTTAATAGTATATAAATTGCAATTTTGCCATAAATTGACTAGTAATATGTTTGCTTGTGTGTGTGTGTGAAGTAATTCTTTTTTTTTTAACATTTTATTTATGCCACTCTCTTTTTTTATATATTCGAATATTAATTGAATTTTTGTACTCTATTGTATGTTTTTTTTTAATTTAGGCCAATCACGATATTTCAAAGTTATTTCATTCATGATAGAAAAACTTGGTATTTTCCGGTTTTGATGCGAAATTTTTTATTTTAAAGCTAAGGCTACTAAAGGGTGATTTTTTACGAGCTTGGTTCTGGAAAATTCAAAGTAACACAGAAATTTTACAAAAGTGAATGAAATTTTTATTTGGATCGATAAATTAATTCATGTCATTTACTTTGTAAAGATAATTTCAGTTAAATGTTGCCCACTGCTACGCGAGCAACCTCCATTCTGAAGGTCAAATTTCCAAATCTGAAGGTCCAATTTTGGCACACTTTTTCAAACATTTCGGCCGGAATCTCACCAACGACGCAATGACGCGTTCAATGTTGGCTTCCAAAGCAGCAATCTTATTTGGCTTGTCCCTATAGACAAGAATTTAACAAAGGCCCCACAAAAAATAGTCTAACGAGGTCAAATCACACGATCTTGGTGGCCAATTGACTGCACCAAAACGTGAGATTAACTGCTCATCAAATTCGACTCTCAATTGATGCATGGATTCGTGACATCGTGTTGTTGGAATCACATGTCGTCCGAGACCAATTATTTTGCATTTTCGGCAAACAAAAAAGTCTGTTATCATTGATAACAGTACCTTTCCCAATTGACCGTAGCGTTGCGGCCTTCATCGTCTTTGAAGAAGTACGGCCCAATGATGCCGCCTGCCCGAACAGTGCATTTTTCGGGATGCATTGGCAGCTGCTGAATTGCCTCTGGCTGGTCTTCACTCCAAATACGGCAATTCTGCCTTTTCACGTATCCATTGAGCCTCGTCGCTGAAGAAAATGTTGCTTGCGAAACACATTTTTCACAGAGCACGAATTTTGATAATAAATTTGAATAATTTGCAGGCGTTTTAAGCCATCAAGTTCAGGCGTAAGTCTATTCATGATGAAACTGAGCAAATGAAACTGAGCATTTTTCACTTTGACTCATGTCAAGAATCACGCGTGATCTGTCAGAAATACAAACGTCGAAAAGCAAGTAGCAAAAAAAATCACCGTTTATAAAAGAAATGAGTGACTTAATGCCAAGAATATGTAAAGCACAGCTGTTTTGCAAAAGCAAAAAACAAAATCACTAATTTCTTCTTAAGTCCTGTCACCTCCGTTGGGGCACAGCGTCTCTAATTTGGTTAGGCTCAGTAGTTTTTGAAATAAATAATCGAAAAGTCGATTTCCACTTTCGATTGAAATAAAAACTTCAAATTAAAAATAATAAATATATTTTCCCTATTTTCCAATTAATTAAAAATATTCTTATTATTATTATTTGCTAAAATATGATTTCTGTTCTCATTTTCTAACGGGACTACGCCATTTTATTTTACACTTACTTAATAGTAAATCAATTAAAAAAGATTGTAAATCCAGCCAACCAACCAAAAAACAACAAATTTTCATATACTTACATACACTTCCCTTCCCTTCTTGCTCTATTTCTTCGCCTACACTTTGCAACCACCACCACCTTCTCTCAACCAGAAGACGGCAGCTATTTGCAGATAAATAAATATCCATAAGGGGATTCTGAAAAATGGCTCGGCTATAATAAGGGGATAATAGCAAACAAACATTTATTGTCTGTTGCACGGCAGCAGACGGGCGAGGAGGCGAGTGGGCTTGGCGGGCTTGGCTACTTGCCGGGCCGAAGGTATACAATACTTTCTCGCCCATGTGACTTTTGGCTAAACAATAGCACACAAGCTTAAATAAACCAGAAAGCAAAAAAGCCAATAAACAAGAAAAGTAAGAAAAAATATAAAAAGCGAAAAATGCTGGCTGGCTGGCTTTGCTTGTGAATGGTTTTCAATTTGTTTCTGAGTATATGTACTTAGCTTACGGTGTAATAACGATAGCGTTTCCATCGTGCTATTCCGAGTTAAAGATGGTGATGAAGAAAACGAACGAATGGAGCGAAGTTGAGTGAAATTGCATTTGTGTGTGTATAAGTAATGTGAATGTGTAAAGCAGTGAGCATTTTATCAAACATAATTAAAAGTTAAATTGAAAATGAATGCCTTTGTTTCCACACTAATGGCTGTAAACCTACACACTCGTAGTACATACCATTCAATTCAAGTGCATCTACCATACATATGTATGTGTGTGCAACTGGACGCACAGTGTCGCAAGTACATAATTGTTGCTGCTCTGTCTTACAGGTCTCTAAGGATTTTTTTGGTCGCATACAATGCAAGACGACATCAACACAGGACAATGAACAATGTAAATACTTACTACATGCGAGTAGTTTGGATTCATATAAAATTTCATTTTGCATTTCAAATCTAAATTGATTTTTAATTTTAGCCAAATCTGATCCCATCGTTAAAAGTCCAATTTGGTATCGTTACAAAGAGGGATTTAATAATGCTGTACGCAAGGATATCCACATAAATGAGCTGCTGTAGCGCAATGGTAGACGGCCGTGAAGTTATCAAGATGCTGAAAAACTAAAAATGCTTTACACAATAAAATATAAAACATGTTTTTAACGATCGATTTATATTTATTTATTTAGCCTACAGAAAGTACTAAGTCTACGTATAACGAGTACTTAAGATTAATAAATTTAGAGCTAAGAAAGATTAAAATTTATTTGCACTTAAATTAAACCAATTTCTGTATGGCAATCGATTCTAAGGGTACTGGAACTCCAGTGTAACAATCATTGATTGGGACACCCAGATGGCTGAAATAATATTAAGTTAAGAGCAAAATCGTGCCAACTTATCTCCAAAAAAAAAAAACCAATTGTAGTAGATGGGAAATGGCTAGTAGATCGTTATGGGCGAATTATAATTGTTGGAAAAAAGAACAACTCATCAACAAAAATCGAAGCGATGAGTCAAAACTGACGGCAGTCATCACAGTTTTTGTGGCATTTTGGAGTGCAAACAGCCAGAATGTACAACACTTTCCGCTGGAGCAGCGAATAACCAGAGACAAAGGTAGTTCACTACCTCTGCAAATGCCCAGCTTTATCGAAGGAAAAGATGAGCCAAACCACTTTTCGACAACCTTAAAAAGCTGTCTAAAGCCGACATCAATGATCTACTAAAATACCTAAACTAAACGAAATGGCTATAAACAGTTCTTTGAACTTGAACCTACCCAAACTTAAAAGCTGACGATGTGACTACTAAACGGCGCGCGTAAGCGCTAATTGAACTCGTGGATCGAACCATCACTTCCAACAAACAAACCAATGTCAATGAACTGGCCTTAAATAGAAGTTAAGGCAGGTAATTTAAGATGAATGTGGAGGCAAACTGTCGTATTGGCAAATGCGGTACTTTCTGAAAGTAACTCTACTGACGCCAAAGACACATAGAACGTGAAATTATTTAAAAATCCTACACATGTTCTTGCTTGGAGGTTACTGACAGCGATTAGTTCAGCCCCGGAACAAAAACAGTTTGTCTTTGGTAGTTTATCTGTGAATTAAAGTTACTTTTGACAATTATTAATTTGATAAAATTTGGTTGTTTTGTTGACGTTAAGGGGTCAGCGCTACAATAGTGTATAGTATCTTTGTCATGCTGACGAGTGAGCAAACTGAAGTAAACGCTCGTTTTGAAAGTTAAAGGAAAAACTAGTTTCGACCACAATCCTGGTATACACTTCTCTTTCATTCTGTGTATATGCTCATCGCCTCAACGAAAAACTCTTAATTTGTTTCTTGCTGTGAGTTATCCTATGTTATCAGCTACTTTATGTAACCATCCAATGAATTACTGCCGTTCATGGCGCTCGTAAAGTTCGCTATAAAATGTGTTAAATTGATTGAATGAGATTGTGATTGTGGTTATTTTTGGGTAAACTTTATTTATAATGTATGCATACCAAATATTTTATCTCTTGTTAAATTACAAGTGTATACTTGTTAATTTTTGTACTAAGAAACTTTAGCTTAGCATACTAAAGTACTACGTACTCTTGTGAGTCTACTTTGAAGCACATCTATGAAAGCTATATCGATTCTTAGCTGAATGCCAGTAAAAGCAACTTTCAGTCATTGGAGCACGATTCATTTGAGAGAGATTGCTCGATTGCGTAAATGCCTTTAACACTTGCAAGTTTCTTCGCAATGCTCTTGACTAAAGAAGGCATTGTCATTGCCACCACAGCCACCATAACGAAACTCCACACATTCATTAGTCTCCTGATTGTAAGACCATAGTGGTAGCTGTCCATGGCAACGCCAGACCACAGGTTCTACGTAACCATCAGCAGAGTGTGGCAAGGAACAGAGTTCTGTAAATGAACAGAGTCAATACAACAATTCGAACCAAAAGGAGACCAACAGCAGCTTCTTACGTGGCTTTACTTTTCCCCCGGAGGCGAACTGCAACAAAACAAGTGTTACCACAATGGTAACAAGGTACTTCTTCATAGTGACGTGGTGCATAGTAATTGAATGAGAGCTTCTATGGTTGAAAAATTGGAATGCAGCAGCAAGCCGCAACTAGTGCCAAGAACAATACACGCCGGAATACTAAAGCAGAAATCTTTGTCGCTGGCAATATATATATGTATATTTGGATAATCAAAAGCAAACAATTGACGGAAAACAGCGAGTGCAAGCGGCAACTGCGAATCGCTCGCTTGCATGTGGGTTGCTGCGTGCCATTGTAACTTTGGTGGTAGCAGCAGAGACGTACGCAGATCGCATAATCGCTTGTCGCATATTCAAATTCGCAATGCAAGTGCGCTTGCCTTTAAATTGTGTATGACTGTGTGTATGCATGTAAATACATATTTCGTGTCAATCATTGGACTATTGCGATATCATAGCGCGACAGCTGCTGCTTCATTGGAATGGGTTGTTTGGAAGCTCTGCTCTAAACTCGAACAAAGAAAGGAATTGTGTCAAGAGCATTCGCCACAACATCATCGTCCCGCATGCGAGAACGTCACTATGTTTCTTTCTAGTTCAAGTATGAAAATATTAGAATGTAGAATATAGAATAGTAATGCATAATACATATTTTTGGCGCTCCATATACACGACAGAGAAAGAAATATATATAGAGAGAGAGAGAGAGAGAGAGAGAAAGCAATCATTTTCCATTTTGCCGTCTCTGTAAGCGATAACGAACGCGAACATGTTTTACATTAAAGGCTTGAGATTCACGCTCAAGCCAGCGCAGTGAAAGGAAGCAACGTTATCGCAACGGGCGTGAGTTGCGTAGCACAGAACGACATGCATACCGTTTTGCGTTCAACTGCGAGTCACTAGTGTGAGCCAGAAGAAGGAGAAGCCTTTCTGAGTTGAGATTTTTGTGTGCCACTTTGACGGACGCCGTCATCATTGCCGTTGCCATTGTCATTATGAATTTTCGTTATTGTTTACTATTTTGCATGCTGTTGACCGCTAATTTCATTAGTTCGATCACAGCGAGATCTCGTGGTCTGCCAAGTAAGTATTGAATACAATTATGTACTTCGCTGCAGACGCTTCAAGTTCAATAATCCACAACGGCGGCAATACGGTGCGGCTGTGCAATAGTGGGCTGTAAAAAGTTCATTTACCTGCTGTTCATTTACCTGCTGTTGCTATTGTTGTTTTCGTTGTTGGGCGGCAATCGCGAAACTTTGAGTTAACACCAAAACGAATATTAATGCCAACATTTGGTTTTGTTTCTCCATGCAGATATTTGCTTGCAGCCACCGCCAAGGTCGGAAGGTATTTGCACCATCGAAATTGAAGGTTTCTATTTTGATGCGCGCACCAACGAATGCCAGATGTATGTGGTTGGCGGTTGCCGCTCCAGTCCCGGTCAAAGTTTCGGCTCACAGCAAGATTGCTTGGCGACATGTGTGCATGGAACGCGACGCATACAGGATTTGCGTATCAATGAGTGAATAATACGCAAGCTGTCATCCAGCTTAAAGACGAAAAGCCGCAGTTTGCAGCTGATAAGAGTAACGTAATGAATTTGAGTGACTTTATAAAAAATAAAGCGTATTAACTCGTGCTTTCAATTGATTAGTTATTTGCAATTTCTTTGACGATTATATAGAGTTACTTACATACGCTGATATGAAAGGCTTCACATGCTGAAGCTCATAATTGTTGTAAACACAATTTGACACTTTCTGGTGAACTCGACGATAACACAAAATGAAAATAAAAAAGTACGAGTATGTGGGTAGAAAAAGTGTGAACACGCCCCGAATGGACTGAAAATCCACAACAAATATTCAAATTTTCTGATCTTTTCAATTCTCTCTGATTTGCTCAAGACTACCTCAATTTCAGCACCAACACAACACAGTCTGTTGGAGTGCATTTTAAATTAAATTTAATTTTCGGTTATCTCTGGGCTTATCAGCAGTGATGATTGCCACAGCCCCAAGTCCAATTTACAATCACATTAAGGTACTCGTAGTAGAAATCTGAACAGAAATGAAACCAAAAGTTATTGGGCGCATTTTTGTTCGAACGAAACTCTCAATCCCGCCGCAATCGGAGAAACCAGCAGAAGCGAAGAAGCTTGTAGCCAGCAGTTTAAACCAGTTTCAAAATTTCGCTTTAGGAATGTTAAAAGCTCAATGCTTATCGCAAATTCATTAGACTCATTGTTTTGGTGCTTTGTTCGAAATTGTTCCGATTTGAATTCTATTGGGAATAGAAGTGAATTACATACATATTTATCGCGCTGATGCTCACACATACTAAATTCAATGAAAGTCATATCGCATAAATAGCCAACAGCAAGAGTAAATGTTTACAAGTATTTGATTTTTGGTTCTTGTGTGTAGAATTTAGAGCTGCTAAAAAACAAATCATTCGAGATTTGTAGCCAAAAACTACGTCTTGGAGCTGGGCAACGTCTTATCGCTAAACGAAACACAGCACAATCGAACAAACAAAG
Source organism: Palloptera scutellata (assembly GCA_958295655.1). Taxonomy (NCBI): domain Eukaryota; kingdom Metazoa; phylum Arthropoda; class Insecta; order Diptera; family Pallopteridae; genus Palloptera; species Palloptera scutellata. The sequence goes on from OY282452.1 coordinate 23,483,631, forward strand.
ATTCGGTTCAAAAACAAATTGTGTCGGTCATTTGTTGCTGCTAGTGTGGCTGAATGTTCATCTACAGTCCATAGATTTGCTGCAGAACAAGAACAAATGAAATCATCGGTCGTCGTCGTCGTCGTCGTCGTCGTAAAACCATATCATTGAAAAGTTGCACTTTGGTGAACTGCGTTGCCGATCGATCGAGACTAATAGGCGTATTTTAAACGTATATATACTGATTGAAATATAAATAATTTTGCGCATTTGTGGTGCACACGAGCGTATAACGTTGCGGATTGTGAAATTGTGTAGCAGCTCCAGCTGAGGACACTCCACATCAAGTGTCCACTAATTTAATTGTGTTCTTGCAAGCGTAGCGACAAAGTCGTATTCAGTAGCTTACAGTACAGCAGCACCGTACAGTGATCTTACTTCAACATCCTCGTAAAATCTATGGAAATCTGTTGTGACAAAGTGTACAATATCGATTTGTACCGAACAAAATTTGAGTGTTTAAAGCGATTACTATCCTGACCATAGGCGAAAGTCTCAAAAAAAAAATTGGAAAAATAAAAGTCAAAGATTAAACGAAAATAATCATTACCGCAGTATTCCGTTGCTTTCAAGTCAAGCCAACCTTTCAGCCATGAGATCAACACATGCTACCTTTGTCTACATTCTGTTGAGTTGCTTAGCTTTCAGCGCCGTATTTGGGCGTGCTCGTAAGTTTCCGAATTCAATGCTATGCCAATTCATACTTCAAGTTTTATTTTCAACTTACGTTTCTGTTAAAGGTGACATTTGTGACCGACAGCCAACAATAAATGGACTCTGCGTAACATCCACACTGGGCATTTACTACGACGAAGAGACGCAGCACTGCAAATACATGGGCTGCAGTCCGGATAAGAAACTCTTTGCAACGCTGGAAGATTGCGAGAAGATATGCAATAATAACAGACATCGTCGCAGACGAGTCAATAATTATAATAAGAAAGATTAAGCCAATTTATTCATATTTATTTGTAGAAATATGTACAATAGATATGTACTGTAAAACTAAGTAGTAACGTTCGATTCATCCTTCTGTGCTCGCTTAAATTCGATTATCAGAGTCTTGTAGCAATGAGGCCGCTTTCAGACGTTTCGCATCTTCACAGTTTACGAAATTTGGTTAATTTTCTATTGCTGGTCGATTTTCATAAGCGAGTAAAGGGGCTGGCAAAGCGAAAGTGTCTACTATTTGTTTAATTTTATTTCACAGACAATTGTTTACTTGTTTACTTATTATAGTGTAGCTATGAACATGATAATCTTGTTTACATTTAAGTTTGCTAGCAACATACTACTACCAAATACACAATATAATATATAAGTTCAAAGCTTTTACTAAAGCATACGAACTAGTGATTTATAATTATTGTAGCTTTGTTCCTTCTTTGTTTTACATAATACGTATTCTTGTACGTGTGTTATGTGGCATTTGATTTTTAAATATCGCGGCAATTGAGTTCACATTCTACCTTAGATTCGAAACGATTCTCATTGCCGCCACATCCACCGTAAACGAATTCTTCGCATTTACGCGTGAAAGGATTATAGGCAAAGCTGGGTACATAGCCAAAGCATCTTCCGCTTACCATTGGCTGTATACATATTTTCACTACAATGACAACAACAAAAATTGGAATGAACATTAACTACACATATCCACCACATAAATTTGAAAGCAAATGTTACCTCGTCGATTGGCCGCTTGTGTTTCACTTAAGCTCACGGATAATAGAAAAAGCCAAATGAACAGCGCAATTATAGTAAATATTTTCATTTTCAGCAGCTTATGAAGTAAATACAAATTTTCCCTTTTATATTGTAATTAAGGAATTTTTTTTGGAAATTCTTTTGTAGTATTTATTCACTTGGCACACAACAATATTTAATGGTTTTTTTTTTGGAAAATATTCAAAAGTGACTAGCTCTCTGCATGATTAATACATCATTTCAATGACAAGCGATTGTGTTCGTGCGCGCAATCGCATTGGAGTGGAGTGGAGGTGACGCAAATCGCATTGTTTGTACAGGCAGTAAACAGAAATTTTGTTAAATAACGATAGCGATAGAAGTGAAGAGACGTCGAACAAGTAGCTTTATTCGTAGGGGAAAGCTTAGCCTATGTTGTAAACAAGAAGCTCATGGATAGGGTAATAGAATCGTGAGTGGTGAAGTATGTGCCTTCAACACTTAATAGAGCTTGAGAAATTATTAAGCAGAGCTTTATTTAGAAGAAGTAAGTAGACGATTTGAAGATGTTTTTGTTAGCTAGATGCGAATTACCTTCTTCTTCTTCTTTTTCTGCGTTTAATGACACAACAGTCCATGGAGGAGTGCCTAGGCTGAACCTTTCGTATCCACTCAGTTTGCGTGAGTTATATGTGTACGTGAATGGAAGGGACCTACAGTTTAATGCCGAATCCGAATGGTGAAGTCAAAAGGTTTTCTTAGGCAATTTTTACTATTGTTTTTTTTTTTTTAAATTATAGATTTTGCCTTTGCCGAAATTTAAAGCCTGGACACTCTGCTTACCAGGCCAGCGCACTATCAACTCCACCACGGCGACCATGGATTCCAGTATTTTATAATCAACTAAAAGAAACAATTTTCTTTCTTCACAGAAGCCTTTTCTTTTTATTGGGAATAAAACAATAATAACCATAAATGAAAACTTAAAATTTGAAGCTGTAGAGTCGGAATCACGAAGTTATACTGTTAATTGAAAGGCAAAGTTGTCAGAATCAAAGAACTACTATGTCGTTCTTGGGTGAAGCGCTGAGATATTCTTGTATTAACGTGAGTTTCGCACCTTCGGAAGTAAGTAAGTTCCCACACAATTATGAAGAAATGGAAGAAATATAAAATCGTATACAATTTTTCTGCTTATTTATTGATAATGGTTCACCGGTTTACCCGTTCACTAAAATTAGAACTATTTCCAAGGACCATAGTCGATAGATACTTTTCTTGTAGACCTTATATTCCATTTCTCTTTGCTTCCATTATGATTCACTCTACCATACATGTTTTCTGTTGAAGTTCAGTCTGACTAAGTGGTTCTTGAAATTGTTTTTATCACAAGCACTGCTAACTGGCAGTTAACCGGCTGCTAAGGAATGAGGCAGTGCGGGTATTTTGAAGCTCTAGGACCCTTTTTGATAAGCAACCATTTATTCAAACACACTATAATACTGATTCTTTTCTTTTTAAAACATCAATTTGTCCGAACTCAATTAAACGAGGAAATACGATTTTTCTATTGTGATTTCTTATGCTCAATTATGCGGGTAACTCAATTAAACGGGAACCTATTGTAGAAGGAGTTACAATACACGAAATGTGATAAAGTACAAATTTTTAGATATGTATTTCATTTCCACGTTACGTTACGGAAGTACAAACTGAACTTCACGAAGTGCCTCGACACTTGAGAGATCGCTTAGAGATAGAACTCTACTGTGACGGGTCCAAGGTGGAGAGCGGTTTCGTCGCGGGAGTCTACTCAGAACGTCTCAATATTGCCGAATCTGCTAGACTCTCGGACGAAGCCGAGTTTTTTCCAGGACGAACTTCTGGCGATCAGAGAAGCCTGCAATGTACTGAACAAGGTTCAAGGGAACGCTAAGCTACGGAGTAACTCACCATTCTAAGTCACAGGCTGGACGTTGGCCTTATCTAGTTACAGGAACATTGAAGGCAATGAAAATGCTAATGAATTATCGAGCAAGGATCAGCTCTGGGTATAACTCAGGCGCAATCACTAGTGATTCCCCTGAGCAACATTGGGGCTGATAGACTCTTTCATTTTCTAACCTTTGTCGTGTGCTGTAACCAAGAAAGTTTATTCAAAATTTGACCACAGTAGAACCAGGTGCCTACTTGGTCACACCCGGTCTGACGTAGCCAGGCTGACTGCAGTACAGACGGGGCACTGGGCAATAGGTGACCATGCGGCCAGACTGCGTATCTCACACAACACCACACGCTGCAGGAGCTGCAATTATCTGGAAGAAGGGGAGACTCTCTCGATTTCTCTGTCACTGTCCGGCTCTTGCCAAAACAAGATTAAAATCATTCCATAAACCCTTTCTACACAGCATAACCGAGATTACCAACTTCGAAATCGGAAAGCTAATTTCTCCAATTTTTCAATCTCACGGATCGACATTCATTGACAAAATGAGGATGTGGTAAAAATTAAAAGAATACATAAATAGACACATTTTCTACACTTCTTATTTAATTTGCCGCATTTATTATATTTACATATATTTGTGTTTTTATTTTTGTATTCTGTAAACAAAGAAAATTGTGTAATGAGGAGCCGGAAGGCATTCTACTAGTGATATTTCCCCACGTCTCTCAAATATTAAGTATTGCTGAATTTATTTGAATAACCAAAGCACAATCTCACTTGCCTATTATTATGTATGAGGTAATAAGTTTTCAACATTTGATTGAACATTTCATTGTATGCATACCACCTTAATTAGAGATTTATAATTAATTTAAATACATACTCATTATACATTCTGATTAATAAACAAAACGATGCTATCACACAGTGAGCGAGAACGAATGCTCTTTGACCAGAGCGAGCAAAGTCAAAATATACATACAAACATCACACCAGAATTACTCTGCAGCACACACTTAAATTAGGCTGACAGGCCAGACAAGCAGTGATACCGACGGACCGTCAGACCGGCGTACCGACCAGCCAACCCAGATAACTTAGTACGTCCGTGTGTATCTGAGTTCATGACGAGCTTGCTTGTTATAGTTTCATTTCTAATTTAGTAATTAAACGTGCTTTTGCTATGTGCCGAAGTGAAGCGTAAACGAAATGACGACAACAACAACAACAACAACAACAACAACTTTGCAATTATTTCAAGTAAGTAAATTAAGTAGTTAACAAAATTGTCACTACTTTATGGTCATACATATGTACATATGTAACATTCTGACGATGTGTGCGTATAATGCGCATACATACATATGTACATATGGTAGACACGTATACTATATACTTAAGTGTATGCGTGTGCGTGTTAATAAGTATTTACAAATTCATTAGCAATAGGATGCGAGTAGTGTTTACTTTCTAGTATGTATCTCTGTGCATTCCTGAGATATTTTAAGTATTTACGAGTATGTGTGAATAGCGATAATTGAATTTGCAGTTAATGTGACAAAATTCGTGCGATTTCAATTTCAAATCATTGTCCGTAAATTCAAATCAGCACCTAAGTAATTCATTAAAGTACATGGGCATTGCAAAACGGGTGCTGCGCTATGAAATGCTCACAAAACCTACTCAATAAAGTAGTGACCAATTGCTTTTAAACAACGAATGAAACCGAATCAATATAACGGCCCAGTTTCGGTTTCAGTTTAGTCAAGTGCTTCAGGTTCGGTTTCGTTCTTTAACATTCATTCGGGTATCGGTTTCGCCCCGGTTACGATTTTGAGGAATAGCGATCAAAGTAAATGAGATTAATTGCTCAATAACTACAATAATTACTCTACTATGGTTTGCAAACTTACTTGTATCTCTGGGCGGCATTGCTCTTTACTGTTGTTTTTTTTATGTACATATTACATTTATTACGATAAAAATTAGAAAGTAGTAAAGCAATACAATGTATTTTTTACGTTGTAGGTTAGAAACTCGTCAAAGAATAATGCACAATCAATGTTGCCAGACGTTCTGGATAAGACATCGCCGATGAGCAGCACTCAAATCGGCTACAATTGCTGCCATACACACTGGTGTCAAACTTAAATTGAATAAATTTTGAAATATAAGAAAAACAGATCCCTTTTTTATAACAATGATCGAGAAAATTTATCGCAAAACCGATTTTCCAGTGTTCCGTTCTTTTTCATATGAAAATAACGATTTCGGTTTCAAAAAGAGAAACAATTTTAGAAGGTTACGGTTGCGGTTTCATTCCTTGGTTTTAAACAGCTTATGTATGTATATTGTGAAAGAAGTATGAATGATTTTTGCCCCGATTGCTAACAACAATACTTAATTTTTTTAAACAAAATGTTTTATTTACATACAACCTTTCAAATTTACATAATTTTGAAAATACAGTCACACAACATTGTCATATTTCGGATGTTCTGCAATAGACTTACCATATGCATCAGCGTATTGGAATTATGCAGCGTGATTCAGGAGCGTGAAGAATGGGAGGCCGACATAAGAAGAAATCCATATGGAAAGGGTGGGAGAATTGGGCTATTTGCCACACTTTGTGTGCTTTAAAAGTTTTGTAGGTTTTTATATCGATATATCCTTTGAAGTTTCCTTCAAAATAAAAATAACAAATCATCTTTCTAACTTACGAATCTATTTAGGAATACCTCAGCGTCAATCTCGGCTTTGAGATTAAATGCGTCGATATCAGCTGTGATTTTAAATTACATATCTTCCACCATCTATTGATCTCACCCTCTTTTCACTGTCCTTTGGTAATAGCTTCAGCATACATATCCCACTGGACAAGAGTGAAGTATACTGACGACGGCTTAAAGTTGAATGTAGTAGGGTTGGCGGAGCGTCTGAACATTTCAACGCCCTTTCACTTTCCTGATCACTGTTGCATCTTCTAAGAATCTTATAAAAATCTGATAAGATGTAATGCAATATCCTGTAGTGATATCTGCATTTTCACTGATAGGCAGGCGGAAATATAATATATAATCCCTTCACTTCCCTGCTAATATGGGTTCCTGAGCATAGCGATATATTAAGGGATACTGTGAGGCTGATGAACTCGCGAACAGCCTCAACAACCTAGCCTAACCTTAGGATTTCAATTTTTGACTTATTACAGTAATGACCGGTTAATTGAGCCACTCTTAATTGCGTTTTCCGTTTAATTGCACCAGAATTATTACGTTTTTAGTTCAAAATATACTGAAGTTGCTCAGTCAATTGCATTCCTCGGTTAATTGAACAATAATTTGTATATTTTTATCGTTACAATTAAGCTGGGATTACTGTATTACTTTGACATTTTTTAATACTGAGCTTTTACGTCAATAGTTAGCGTGATAAAATATAATTTCATTGTTAAATTTAATTGCACATTAAGGTATACAAAAAATATGTATTTTTTCGGAGTGTTTAAAGTGTTTATATTTTGGTCGCAGCCTTACTTAGCTATGCTTCACGTCTTCATTTTATTCAGTGTTTTCAACATTATTTCAGGAGTCGAAATATTCGACTCATTCATCACAACCGATCTGCATCGGAACATCTTGATTTTTGAGATGTAACGAGACGATCAACATTTTTTCCACTGGGTGTAACTTGTTCTTCTCAATAATTACTTTTTATGTTATGTAAGTGGGTGTGGGTGTGTGTGTGTGTGTGTATACTGTAAGTGTAACATAGAAAAATAACAATTAGAAAAGTGTGATCTTTTGGGTACTCCCACGTTTATATATAATTAAGTTATAGGGTGACAATTAATAAGTGTATACAAAACATTTATTCATAAAAAAAATACTTTTACTTTTAATGGCACAACAGCCCATGGAGGGCCTAGGCCGAGCTTTTCGCATCCACTCATGTTGTGCGTGTTATATTTGTACATGAAAAAAAATATGGTAATTAAAAACGAAAGAAAACCATACCGAAGAAAAAGATACCATAACATAATGCATGAGTAAAAATATATTCAGCCGTTTTCGAAGTGGCCACCCTTGGCACGAATACACGCTTCAAACGCTTGGAAAAATATTTGTCTATGAGCGGCAGCTCCTCCGCAACGAAACGACTATTTCAGGGACTGGACATTTTTATGACGTTTAGCACAGATGATCCTGGTCTCTAAAATGTACCAAAAGTCAAAGTCCTCTCGGGCCAGTGGTGCACCTCAATTTCACGGCGGCACACTTTTTGGTTGATTTTGTCACCTTGTTCCACAAAAATCACTGGCGTCTTGCTATTTGCGCAAATCCCATTCGATTCCATGACGGATTGCGGATTTTGTCGCTGTTGAATGACGAATGATGGCCCAGGAGCCTCTGTTGACCAGCTTCTGTTATTTTGACTGTTATGCGCGGCTATTAAAACAAACCGTTGAATTATGCTGCACTCCCTTTTGAACTACATATTTTGCGATTCCTGGGAGTATTGACGGTGGGTTTTCTGCCTCTTCCTGGACGATCACCTTCATGGACCCAGCTCCTTAAACTGTTTAACTGCACGAGAAACTAACGAACGAGCAATGCGAAGCTGCAGCGCAATCTCACAATTGCGTTTGCCTAGCTGGTGCAATGTCATACTTAATACGTCACCGATTATTTGACATCGTAAAATATATAACTAAATGAAATGTATTCTCGATTATGGTACGTAGAATAATACAAGAATGAAGAAAATTGCAGAAAAATTACAATACTTTTTCTGTAGCGCGAACAAAGTTGTATGTATGCACTTATTACTTGTCACCCTGTATATTGAAGTAAAAAGTCGATTTTTTTCTTTCTTGAATTGCTTTTGAAATTTATGCATATGTTGTCGAACTACATTTTATATGCTGGTCGTTGACAGGGAATTATTGTTATTATTTTAGAATCTTTCTTAGCCCAAATTAAACACAATTTTGGAATCATTTACTTGTGTACTGAGTGAAAAGCGTTTTATTTCTAAGGTGTTGCTTAAATTGAAAAACTTATCACGATAATATATGCCCTATATTGGATCCACGGATGTGAAACACCACAATTTTGCAGTATGGTTCAGCGGGTCACGATCTTTTAAAACCACTGGTTTGGTTCAAAAACCGGTTGTTCCGAACGGTTCGGTTTAAAAATCAGTATAATTATTTTGAAACATTTTTTTTTAGGTTAGATTTGCAGTATGGTTCGATTTAGCGAGTATCGATCTTTCAAAACCACTGGTTTGATTCAAAAACCGGTTCTTCCGCACGGTTCGGTACAAAATTCAGTATAACTATTTCATAAAAATTTTTTGGGTAGATTTGCAGTATGTTCGATTTAGCGGTTCTCGAATTTTCAAAACCACTGGTTTTGTTCAAAAACCGGTTCTTTGTTTAGATTTGCAGTATGGTTCGATTCAGCGGGTCTCGATCTTTCAAAACCACTGGTGTGGTTCAAACACTTGCCGTCGATTGTACTTGTGCATAAAAAAGGAACATGCCCTAGTCGGGAATTGAATCTAGGACAAAATTGGTTTGGTTTTGATTCAAGTAAGAGTAACTCAAAGTACTGATGGTCCGATTCAAAATTGGCTTGGTTCAAAGCCGCATTGAATTGCATAAAAACATTTTAAATGGAGGCAAGTTAGTTGGCTCTCACATCCAATGGTTGGAGTAATTCAAATTTTGTTTTTGCATTGAATATTAAACTATTTGCTCTACGTCGTATTCATATCCTGCAATAGCCATTTGTAGGGTATTCAAGTTTCGACCCGATATTCACTTTTCATTTATAACCCTTACAAGCAAATGTATATACTTGTATGTAAGTATGTATTTGAATAGACTAATCTATGTACTACTTATGTCTAGTCTACGTGTGTATAATTTTTTGTTTTATGGTATTTCTCATTTAACATTTCGCTCAATTGAATCATTTGAGGTTTTAAGCTATAATCGAGAGGTTGTTTACTACGTAACACGTAATTTGCTCAGCAGCATGACCCAATTAACTGTGATTTTATGGTTTATAGTTTTACTGGTGGATTTTTTGTGTGTTGCATTGGGAGCAGGAGCTGGAACAGCAGGTAGCTTGAAAATAGCCAGCAGTCAGCAGCAAGGTACAACAATTTTCACTTCTCTGGCATATTCGAAGAAAACTCAATTATTCATGCATTGACAATTTTAGATCCTAAATGTCTGCAGCCCATGGAGCCGGGACCGTGCCGCATGAGTTTAGATCGATTTTACTATAATTCCAAAGCGAATAAGTGTGAGAAGTTTAAATTTGGTGGTTGCCGCGGCAATGATAACAAATTCGGTTTTCTTAAAACATGTGAAGATGCATGTTTGCCATCAAGCTCGAGTACTGCGTCTACCTCACGTACTACGTCCGCTCCAAGCACAGGCGGCAGCAGCATCGCCCGTACTAGCACAGCTCGTGATCGCCCCAGTCTACCCTCCTCCACAACTAAAGAATCAGTTAATAGCAATAAGCGGAACTAGTTAAAGTATTACTCGTGCGAGTAGTACCAAATGACAAATTAGTATGACTAAACTAACAAATAAAAGGTGTGTTCGTTCACCCACAAATGTGTCCCGTATTAATTGATCATACATACATACATAAGTACATAGTATATGTATGTATCCATGTTATTGTTTTGCTTTGCGACGTTGTTGCTGTTTTGTGTTGTTTGTGTGCAGTAAGTATTATTGACCGAAAATGATCTATTTGAAGGTTTACTAACCAAAAGAAAAGACGTCATTCCAACTTGAGCTCTGCTGACATTGAGAAGCTTTGCCGTCCTCGTCGTCGTGCCGTTGTCAACGCTGCCAATCAGCAGACATCAGTCATATTAAGTTAGCAAGAAATTTTACACTTGCAAGCGAATCAGATATGCAAATATGGCGATGGAATCGTGATTACCTGTGGTTCACGTACCATACATATTATTTCTTTTCGAGTTTTTTGAGTCTCCCCATTGCGAGTGAGACTTGTTTTGGTTGTATAAACAGTTAAGTAATAAAATAGTCAACAAACGAAAACCAAATTAATCGGAACTCGAGCAATAACTACGAGTATATGATGAATATGAATGTGATGGATATTTTTGACTATTTAAGGTGGCTTAGAAGGTACCTCTCCAGTCAGTCATTCTTGAGATAGAACTACAAGAACACGGATTTCCTGGCAATAGCGCACTTATTTAAAACGTACACTGACATTATGCTGAAGTCTTCATTGATATTGGTTGCTTTGTTGAGTTCTCTAATTGGTTCGATGAACGGAGCTGCCGTGGATACTGGACTTGTCGTAGAGGAACATAAACAGGCTGATGAAGTTACACCAGCACTCGTCGATATAAATGAGGGTAGGGAGTGAGACTGGAAAAGTGTCCGGATGATTTGTGTACAAGTTCTGGAAATCTTTAAAATAAAATTTATCGTTTTTTCACAGACTGTCATCAACCCAAGGAAAGTGGCAGATGTTATGCACTTTTCTATCGCTACGCTTTCAATGTAGAGACGCGACAATGTGAAAAATTCGTTTACGGTGGATGTTCAGGCAATAAGAATAACTTTGGAACTAAAGAAGAGTGTGAACAAAAATGTATGTTAACTGAAAACACAGCAACGGAAGTGTCGATTCCCATGGACGAAGTCTCAACAGAGATTAGCCAACATGAGGCTTCAGCGTGAATAGGCTCAAAACAAAAGCAATGTATTTTTTAATATTATATAGTATTTATTTTTTATTGCTGATTAAATGTGAATATGTATGTATAAGAAGGGCATATTTTAAAAAAATTGATAAGGCTGAAATCACAGTACCAAACTAGTAGCGTTCAATTCAAAAGCTTCGAGATACTCCTATAAATTTCCGTAGGTACCAATTTGTACAAAGAACATCATACATTTGTGTAATGACTGGCCTTACACGATCAGTAATACTGTCAGTATTTTAAAAATACTGTCAAAATTTCTCATCAGTTTTTGAAATGAAGGCAATACTGTTGTAATTCCGGATTTTCTGATTTTTACTGTCAGTCTTTTAAAAATAAAATACTGTAATACTGAAAGTATTACTGACATTGTAAGGTCAACTTATCGGTATTTACAAAATTAGTTGTCTACTAATTTGCGAATTTAATATTTCCAATGCGGGTACTGCTACCTTGACAATTATGCATATACATACAAGCTTTTTTTCGTAGATAATCGCAAAAACTAAAAGCACAAACGATATTTTCTCTTCAAAGCGCAAATAGTAATGAAAAAATACTTACACTGATCGTGTTCAGATTTCGTTCGAAAAATTACTGACAATATTACTGATCGTTTAAGGCCAGGAAGTGAGGAAGTATCCTTCTTTTTCCATGGAATATTTTATTTTTCAATGTAGCAAACTTCGTTGTATTTTGTAACAATATTTCTTCTTTAATATTGCCCTTTGAAAATTTCGCGTGGTTTAGTTCCCAATCACGATAATCTTGCCCAGAGTTAATTTGCTTACAGCTTGAAATATTACATAGGAGTAACTAAAAAGTTGGAGCAAAACTGAGAAATATATACTTTATGATTCTTTCAGAGGAATTTTACTAAAAACAGTGGAGTGAAATTGTTTGCGCGGCCCAGTCAAGTACCGCCGGCCGACTATGAGGAGGTCTTAACTGTCATCGCTCGGCTCAGAAACAATAAGGATGGAGGTGCAGATGGCCTGCCGGCTGAGTTGTTTAAGACTTAACCCGCTTTTGCTCTGGACAATTTTTTTTTTTTTTTTTTTTTGCTATAAACGGTACTTGTGCCGCTTTTACTCTTTCATTCTACAGTTAAATTATTTATACCCATGGTAAAATTATAAAACACCCTTCTAGCTGGAGCGCTTTCTTCCATTCGTCCAACGTGACACAGCCAGCGAAGTTGCTGGATTTTTATACGCTTGACTATGTCAGTGTCGGCGTACAGCTCATACAGCTCATCGTTCCATCTTATTCGATACACGTCGTCCACGCATACTAGACCGTAGATCTTACGGACTATCTCCTAACAGCCTCTCATCATTGGTGGTCAATGTCCATGTCTCAGTGCCATATATTAGGACTGGAAGGATGAGGGACTTATAGAGAGTTATTTTTGTCGAACGAGAGAGAGCTCTGCTTCTCAATTGGCTACTGAACCCGTAGTAACACCTGTTGGCAAGAGTTAATCACCGCTTGATCTCAAGGCTGACATTATTGTTGGTGTTATTGCTGGATCCTAGGTAAACGAAATACTTAACGTCTGGAAAAGTATAATTGTCAAAAGTGACATTTTGTCCAAGACGCTGTGACTCTTTGTTTGTTGACACAAAGTATTTCGTTTTGTCCTCGTTCACCACTAGATCCACTGGACGAGACTCCCTTTCCAGGTTGGAGAATGTTGCGCTGACTGCTCGAGCGTTGGTGTCAATGATGTCAATATCACCAGCGTATGCTAGCAGCATGGCACTCTTGTAGAAAATAGTGCCAGAGATAACGATGTTCGAATTAATTTCTCCAGCACATGGTTAAAGAAGTCGCACAATAGAGAGTCTGACCTTCTCTGAAACCTCTTTCGGTATCAAATGGCGCGAAGAGGTCTGTCGCAATTTTCACTGCTCTGGTGGTCATTTTGCAAAGACGAATGAGCCTGGTCTTTTCCAGGATTTGGCGTAGTGTGAATATCTGGTCTATGATGGATTTACTAGACCTGAAGCCACGCTGATAAGGTCCAATCAGTTTGTTGATGATGGGCCTAAATTTTCGCACAGTACGCTCGATAGTACGTTACTTATATGCAATATTAAGAAGGCTTATTCCACGGTAGTACACTGACGTTCCAATCACTAGACATGCTTTCATCTGACCATATACTGCATAGAAACTCATGCATGCGTTTTGTGAGCTCTTCGTCCAGTCTGAAACAACTCAGCAGGCAGGCCATCTGCACCTACAGCCTTATTGTTTTTCAGCCGAGCGATGGCTGTTAAGACCTCCTCATAGTCGGGCGGCGGTCATTCAACGCCGTCAGTGATTGAGCTTTCTTCACCTCACGTCTATTATAACTGATTCTATTACATTTGCGTACAACAGAAAATTGAGTAACATTAAGATTACTTCACTTTACTTCAACTCGCGTCTATTATAACCAGAGCGATAATGAATTTATATATACCATATGTATATATATAAAATTAGCAAATATTTATATGGGTCAATTGCAAATGATACGCTTTTATTAGTTCCTCCAGTTTACCAGTCTGTTAGAAAAAGCTAAAAAATATTCATTGTAGACTAATGTTTAAAATTTACAAACAATAAAATCCTACACATCCCCAAAATAGAATAGCTTTTAGCATTGAATGGTAGGTTAACAGAACAACTCAACTCCTCGGAATTCTGGTCAGGCAGATGGAAGTCAACGGTTAAAGCTCTAGGGACTGCGATCGCTAGATCGCTAGAACAATACAATGCTAAATTTTTCTCTAACATAAAAAAATATATATATGAGTATACTCCCTGATAACTGCCCTGAAAAGAATAAACTCTTATCTGCTCTTAATCCAAGTATAGCAAAGAAGCTAAAGGGACTGACATTGGATCCCTATTCAGGTGTTTTCAAACTCAAGCAAAGAAGGATGTGTTATGAAAATTGGTGTGTTTACAAAAGGTTCTCGTATGCTTAAACCTTAACCAATGTCGTTGAATTTATGCACTTAACTTCATGAAAACATTCCTACATTTTGCCAAAGCCTGGGTAGAAGAATCCTTTGCTGCTTTGAAAACTACCTTGCACCTTCCTTTTTCATGATACCATTGATTTTCACCAATGGCCCGACATTCCACCAAGTGAAGCAGCCCCATACCATCACGCTACCTCCACCATGCTTCGTGGTTTCTTTCAATTGGTGCTTTTGCAATTTTTCATGAGGACGGTGCCAGTAGTATTTCCATCGGATTGAAACCGATTAATTTTAGTCTCGTCTGACCAAATTACACTCTTCCAATCTTCTACGCTTCAATTCTTGTGATCCTTGCAAAATTTTAGACGTGCCGCAATATTTTTCGTTGACAGTGCTGGTTTTTTCTATTTTATTGAAATCTTCGAAGCATTCTACGTGCTGTCCACTCACTAACGGGTTTGTTTGTGGCCGCTGCAGTTTCTTTTGGTGTTGTCTTCTGCTTGGACATCATGAGGCGTTCCATATCTCGAGCATCCCTTTCGGTAAGCAATCGTGGTCGCGATTTTTTGGTGTCAGGTGCGCTTATATTGCGTCTTTTTCTAACTTGAAGCAATGTACGGTGGCAAATATTTAGTGATTTAGTGAATTTTTCGTGCTGAATCATTGTTTTTTGTCATTTCGACAATTTGGTTTTCCAAGTTTTTTAGATATTTTCTTCATTTTTGCCCGAAAATGGAGATTCTCATAGAAATTGTAAAAACGAATTACTGAATGTTTTCTGTGACAACTTCAAAAATATTTTAGAAGCCGATAACTTCACTCGTACTTGCTGTTGTTTTAAAAATTAGTGTTGCCATACAGGGAAAACGAAACGTGCAAAAGTGGATCATTGCAACCACTAAAAGTTACATTAACTTTATAATTTTGAAAATGGTTTATAATTTCCCTTTTTTAAATATAAATAAAGAAATTAACAGCAAAAGTTCCAATTCGATTGGTGTGTTTTTATAGGTCTTACAGATACTCAAAGTCAAATATGACCAGCAAGTATTAATTTTAATGCTCGCCACGAATATCAGACATTCTCACCCAATAATTCTCTTAAAACAGAAATATCATTTAATCTAAGAAGGATATTCTAATCTGAGAAGGGGTTAGCATAAAATATAATTTTTTTTTTAGTACATATTTCGATATGCCATAACCATAATAATAATTTATAATGTAATACTTATCGTATGTAATGATCTTTATAAAGTGCTTGACAAGATTGGTTTCAAAAATGTTAACAAATTGCTTTTTTCAAAAATTATATTCTATTATATTCTATGCAATAATATTGCATAGAAGTGTTTTTTCCTGAAAATTTTAATAGGTGCTAAAATAAAGAATCGGATCAGCGGAACTGTTCAATTTTCGTTGCTCTAGCTGCAGCTCCGGGAAAACCTTTGTGCTCCCATCACCCCACTCCAGCTACGCTCCAAAGCCCTGATACATACGAGGTGTGATAAAAAAAATAACCGATATTTTCAAATTTCGTGAGTTACGTATGTTCGATTTTCGCATTTTTTTTCTGTTATGTTGGTACACATGTCTGTTATATATGTTGGCAATACCAACCATTTTGGATTGTCAGTTTGTTTTTGACAGATAAAAAGGTTAGTCGTGTTTTGATGTGCTCTTCGATTTTTTACTATTCGAAAAAATGGATCAAAGAAACTGTATTCAGTTTTGTGTAAAAAATTAAATTAAATGTGCAAGGACATTTGAAATGTTGACTGCGGCCTTTGGCGAGTCTACTATGAGCAGAACACAAGTTCAATTGTGGTATAACCGGTTTAAGGAAGGCCGAGAAGATGTCAATGTCAATGACGATGCTCGTCCTGGTCGCCCGAGCACGTCAACAACGGATGAAAACATTGACGGAGTGAAGAAAATGATTTTGGATAATCGTCGAATCACTATCAGAGAGGTTGCTGATGATGTTGGCATATCGTTCGGCTCATGCCAAGCAATTTTTACGAATGTTTTAGGCATGATACATGTGGCAGCGAAGATTGTTCCAAAATTGCTAAATTTTGAGCAAAAACAAGGTTGCTTGTGCTTAAGTTTTTGGCCAAAAACAAAACCGTTATCATGCCTCAACCACCGTATTCACCGGACTTGGCCCCCGGTGACTTTTTCCTCTTCCCAAAACTGAAGACCCCGATGAAAGGAAAGCGTTTTGCTACGATTGAGGAGATAAAAGAAAAATCGAAACAGGAGCTGTTGGCGATACCAAAAAGCGCGTTTCAGAAGTGTTTCGAGGATTGGAAAAAACGCTGGTATAAGTGGTAAGCTGGTATCTGAGGGGGATTAGTTTGAAGGGTACAGGATAGTTGTTGATGAATAAATAAATACTTTTTGAAAAAATTGAAAATAATGGTTATATTTTGATCATACCTCGTATGTACACAAAAAACACTTTAACACTTTTTATAACAAATTTCATACTCAGAAATTACGAAATATTAGTTTTCCGTATTAAAACATCATTATAGTTTTCATTAAAAAAAAAAATAAAAAATAAAATAAAATAAAAAATAACATTTCAAATGCAATTGACCCATATATCTTTGCCTTAAATGCCGAAAGCCCTAAAATCACCTTTTTCAAAATCGAGTTTTTGATAGATTATGATTTAGCGAGTCCACCTGTATTTCTACCAAAAATTTTTGAGACATATCTTTGTTCTTTTAGCTTAAATTACAAAAACTGAAAGAAATCCTCCGAATATTATAGTTTTAAAATATTTTTGTGCTTTTGTTATAAAAAATTTTAAATCTGCCTGTTAGGGCCTTATCAAGTTCGGTAGCAATAATCGTTTATGGGTAATTTTTATTTAGCATGCGATATGAACGTACATATGTATGTACTCGTATGTACACTTATTACTTATATATAGTTTTACATACACTTGTACAATAAATATGTATGTATGTATGTATGTGTACCTTATTCATTTACCATACATACATAAGTAGGCATACATGAGCTAATATGGTAAGTAGTTGCTATATAGAGCTGCCCCCTAAATGTCTCAAGCATCAGTACTGATTCAAGTTTTTCTCGAGGTGATACTTCTTCTACAACTTTATTAAAATGAAACTTTACGGATTGATGTTTGTTATTTTATCGCTCGTAGCCACAGTTATGAGTCTTAAAAATGGTAAATATCTCTTCATGTATATTTACATGCCATATGCATGAATCATCTCTATTAGACGCTTGAGTAGTATTAACACTTGCCTATTTAGAAATTTGCGGCCTTGAACATTCATCCGATGGAAATGGAGTATTGAAATGCTTGGCTTATATGCCTTCCTGGACCTACGATTCGGAAGCCAAAGATTGTATTGAATTCACTTATGGCGGATGTGGTGGTAATGACAATCGTTTTCCGACCAAAGAGGATTGTGAAAAAAATTGCAAGGAATGAAAAGTGCTGTGGTGATTGTTTTTGTACTCGTACTTTCTTTAAGTATTGCCTAATTGATTCCATAATAAATGAGCAACAGTCGTGAATATAAATAAATTACTTTCTAACAATTCAACGATCATCGGACTACTCTCGTCCAAAAGGGGGCATTTGCATTGGCAAAGATTTCATCGTACATTTATGCGGTCTCACGAAAAAACACCGAGTAAACATTAGAAACGACGGATTAACATATGTACGCATATACAAGTACATTAGGCCGGGTCAACTCTTATAGGGAGAAAAAGTAATTAAGTGCGGCACTACCTATTTTGAAAATTTACGACGAGAATGTGTCAGGGGGGTTCTTGGAAAACATCTAAATCATATGATATAACTTGGTTATTTGATATTCACTTGTCAAGATTAATATTTCGTGGGAAATCTCTCTATGTGTACGAAGTGGATAAAACTTTAAGTATAAACTCTGTGTAACTCTGCTGTAACTTTTTTGGGTACGAATGAAAGAAAAAATTTGGTCGCAAGAGTTTGATGATTTCTTAAGAGCATTAATATTAAAAAACTGTCTTTTTTGTACAAAAAAAAACTATAAGAACTTAAATAAATTTCACTTAAATGTTTCCCGTGGCTGCGCTTCAAGTGGCCCATTCTGAAGGTCCAATTTTGACACACTTTTCCCCTCATTTCGGCCGGAATCTCACCTATGGAGAGTCCAATGTTGGCTTCCAAAGCAGTAATCGTTTTTGACAAGAGACTTAACATAGCCTCACAAAAAAGAGTCTATGGGGTCAAATCACGCAATCTTGGTGGCCAATTGAATGCACCAAAACGTGAGATTAACTGCTCACCAAATCCAGCAGTGTGGCATGTGGCACCGTCCTGTTGGAACCACATGTCGGCCAAGTCCAATTCTTGCATTTTCTTCAAAAGAAAAAGCGTGTTATCATCGAACGGTACCTTTCTCCATTGACCGTAGCGTTGCGGCCTTCATCTTCTTTGAAGAAATACTGACCAATGATGCCGCCTGCCCATAAACCGCAAAAAATAGTGCATTTTTCGGGATGCATTGGTAGCGGCTAGCTGCTTAATTGCCACTGGCTGGTCTTCACTTCAAATACGGCAATGTTATGAGGCTGTTTATTCACGCATCCATTGAGCCCAAAATGAGCTTCGTCGCTGAAGACAATTTTGCGATAAAAAAAACTGATACTGATCCAGCTTTTCTAAGGCCCGTGCACAGAAAATTCGACGTTGTGGTAGGTTGACTGGCTTCAGTTCTTGCACCAGTTGTAATTTGTATGGCATTAATCCGAGATCTTTGCGTAAAATCTTCCAGGTGGTCGAATAACACAAACCTAATTGCTGCGATCGGCGCCGGATGGACATATCGCGATCTTCTTCAACACTGGCGCATACAGCAGCAATATTCTCTTCGATACGCACTCGATGGATACGATTTGGTGGATTGATGTCCAATAAAATGAAACTGATGCGAAATTTGGTCACTATGAGCTGAATGGCTCTATGGGTCGATTATGACGACCATAAAATGGACGTAGCTTGTGAAACACATTTTTCACATGGCACGAATTTTGATAATAAATTTCAATAATTTGCAAACGTTGTTCAGGCGTAAGTCTATTCATGATGAAACCAAACACATGTCAAGAATCATGCGTGAACTATCAGAAATATAAACGTCAAAAACGAAGTAGCAATATATCCTTTATATATGTCAACCTGAAAACCTCTATTCTTAAGTAATATCATTAAAACTAGCTGCGTTTTATACGCAAAGTACATAGTTAATAATATGTGAATAAAACGATCAGATTGTTAAATCTCTTCTTCGTTGTATGGTCATTTACAATGAAACAGCTAAATAGCACTGACGCAGCGTTGCCAAAGTGACCGAATTTATAGCATTTTGATATAATTTTTTCGCTCCTGACACAATTTTAAAACAAAATTATGCCAACAAAATAATTGACTTAATTTTAGTTGTGAAACAATTTTTGTTCGTATATACTTTTAACAATTATTTATTTTCCTTATCGAAACAAATGCGGCAAAGAACAGATTTAGTCTTTCATTCGATGGCAACACTGTCCTCTATCCTGACGTGAAGTTTGTATTACAAATGGAATTTCGTGTGCCGAATCGCTGAAAATGTTACAGAATGCTTACAGTGAAGCGAATTTATCAAAAACAAGTGCGTATGAGTGGTGCAGTCCACTCAAAAGCGGTCGAGATGTGTTTGATTATCGAGGTGTAATGCACTCGGAATTCTCGCCACAAGTTCAGAAGGTAAACAAAGAATATTATTTGGATGTTATGGGGCTTTTGAGTGAGCAAAAAAATGACAAGTTTGTGGAAAGAAAACTAATGGATTTTGCACCATCTCACAAGGCTATCATTGTTAACGAGTTTCTGGCCAAAAACTAAATGGCTGACTTTTTTCTCTTTTTCGAAAACTCAAATTACCACTTCGAGGCACCCGTTTTTAGCCGATAGAAGGCGTAGAGAATTCGCGGCGAGAACTGAAGTCGATTCCGGAAAATGCAATTGAAAAATGTTTTGATGTTTGGATTATTCGTTAGCAGATCAGTTGTATTATTTCGGAAAGGGCCTACTTCGAAGGTCATACAATAAATTTTTAATGAATAATAAATATTTAGTGTTTTATTCACCAACTTTTCCTATAATTTTTTCCGGTACAGAATGTATACATAAAAACGATAAATATACGCGTTATTTCTACAGGTTTTGTTAATTTTTCTCATACAATTATCGTTGCAAGTTATAAGTATAAAACTAGGAGTGAATGTCGAATAAAACGCAGTTAAAATCAAGTGTCGATTAATATTCGGTTATCATAGGCTTGTATACATAGTTCTCAATGGAATGCCGTGAAATTTTGTATTTAAATGCTTCAGATATAAACTGATGATATGGTGCAGTTTGAGTTTTAAACTGAATCAGACAGCAAACATTTTCTAGTTTTTAAACTAAGTAAAATACATATCAATATCAGCGATATTTTAACTGTTAAAAATAAATTTTAAATATGAAAGCGTTCCGAAGAGATCGTTATTAACTCTTTGATCAAGTCAGTTATTTGAATTTAGCACAATATAATTGAAATTTCTGCCCTCTGGCTGCTTGTACAGGGTGGGCAATTTATAATTTGTAATTAAATTTTGTTGTAAATAAGAAATTAATACATTTTTTTTCAATGTGGTTTTTATTATCCTTCTGGTTAATTGCAGTAGTGGATGGATGGATGTGAAGAAGGCCGAGAACCTGCTTAAGGTCTAGGAAAAGAAGAAAGGGTGACAGTAAGTAAGGAGTTGGAGAAAAAGAGGGAAACAGTTGAAAAAGGGGTTATAGGGGGACTATGTTCTCTTCCGCAAATTTTCCGGTTTCTCTCACAAATCTCAGAAGATCGCAGAAGGAGCAGGAGTGAACTTTGTCCATTCCTGTGACATCGAGATCGAAAATGCGCCATCTGCTTCTGGCAAAGGCGGGACATGTGCATAGAAAATGGTCTGTGCTGTCTACCTCCTCCAGACAAGATATGCAGGACGGGTCCTCGGTGATGCCGATGGTGGCCCCATGGATTATGTCCTGTGATGAGTCCCACCATCCAGCGAAGGTCATTCCTTCCTAATTTAAGAAGGAATTCTGCTGCCTTCCTGTTTGGACAAATCACAAAACACTTCGGCTTTCTCATTCCCGGGAATGATGCACTGAATAGTGCCCATTAACCCAGATAAGATTGAGCTGATCTAAGTTTCTTCTTACACTCTTGGACAATCTTTGAAGTAATTCTCGCGTTCTCCAGAGCCTTAAGTGCAGCCTGACTGTCAGACACCTATACGTTTCCCACACCATTTTCTTTCAATTATCCATTCCGCTACTTTAAGGATGGCGAAAATTTCTGTCTGTAAGACAGTTGCCAACCCACCCAAGGAATAGTAGCAATTAACACCTTCGTTTAAGTGCCATCCTGCTTGAGCAGTAGCCCATACGATCAACCCAATTTCTAACTATATTTTCGACTGTATGGAGCGGTATTCGACCGTTCGCTGCACCAATTTCATTCATAAGAGCCTCAATCGTTGCTGGATCTTATCTTTAACGGCTCCCCAATGATAACGCCGGTCCAAAAACCATTGGCTTCTCAACAATCGCACATGGATTTTCTGAGCCCCAGATGCGCCAATTTTAAAGTGAGCTTTTGTCAGAAAAAATGATTTTCCGATAAAAATGCTCATCTTCTTCGAATCGTTCTAGAACCAAGTAAGCGAGTCGAAAACGTTGCAGATGGTCACCGAATGGCTTCAGCTGTTGCAACAATTGAACTTTTTACGGCTTCATAATGAGGCTTTTATGCAAAATTCGCAACAAAGAAGTGCGTGAAATGTTCAATTCCTGAGAACGATGGCGATTTGATGTGGTTGTGGTTCTTCTTGCACATTCTAAGCAACAGCAGCAATATTTTGTCGCTTATGCGCACTGTAGTGCGCATAAGTAGTATTTCCCAAAGTTGTTCCAGCGTATATCGACCCATTTCGTTAACCGCAGATATACAACTAATTTTCCGTCAGAATATGAAGTAGTTCAATTTCGAAATTTTAGAGGAACCACCCTTTATATGTACGTTTTGTATATGGTATGTACATATATTTCTCTATGGAAACCTCATGGCCGCAAATTGTGAAATAAAAGAGAAACTAGTATCAATTTTAATAAATTTTTATTTCATTTTACTTTATTCACAAAATCTTAGAATAGGTTTCTTTTGTTTTTAGTTTTCTATGCTAAATACAGTACTTTTCGCTTAAAGCGAACTTCAAAGTTTGGCACAAATTGTTCGTTATAACCTTCTAAACTACCTAAAATATAAAATAATAGAAAACCTTTCGTTGATGGGGCTAATAAATTCCAAGCCATTCAATGGAAACTGGTATGGTACTTTTAAAATTGCTTCACTGTAACCGAGAGTTAAGTGTGGGAGGGAACGTTATAAACGAAAAGTACTGTAAATGTGTACGCTGCTAGAGGTTAAATACTTTTCTCATACATTACTTGAAGGCTATAATGTTGTGGTTGTGGTTGTGTTTTTGCGTGTGTGTGTGTGTTGTGTGTGTTGTGTGTGGGTGTGTGTTGTGTGTATGTGTGTATGTGTGTGTGTGTGTGTTTGTCCATTATTCTATAGACTGATAAGAATTATTTAATCTGTTCGTTGCTTACCTAATTAGACTACATCTAACATTGTATTCATATTGCAAATATAATATTATTAATTTATGTGAATTTGATTTTAAATTATTAAATTAAAACGTGGCATATTTATTTGTGTATGTATGTATGTGTGTATGTAGACTTATTGAATGGTGCTTTAAATATAGAAGAATAAAGATTCTTTCATTTTGTGTGATAACATTGCTGAAAACAAAAGATTTTCTTTACAAATTTCTACAACAATTTCGACCATCTTCATGACGAATGCTAAAAATGAATAACGTCTAGAGAGAGAGAACTCGTTATTTATTCACTTTTGCTGACAATGCCATTGATGGCAGTCATGTTTGTGGTGGAAGTGGTGGTGGTGGGGCTGCACTTTGACGGAGAATCTTGTCGTGTTGGTGTTTGCGTAGTGGGAGTTGTTGGTGGCGATAGTTGATGCAGTGAACTTTGTTGTTGCTGTTGTTGTTGCTGTTGCTGTTGGTGCTGTTGGTGCTGATATGCTGCAACGCTTTGCGATTCAATTAAACCAGCAGCGGCGGCAGCAGCGTGTATGTTATTGCTGGCTGCCGCAGCCAAACCGTTAATAGTGCTGGCGGTCATATCCTGTGCTTCGTTTTTCAGACGAACACCGTTATTGTTGTTGATGTTGTTGTTGTTATTGTTGCTGTTGACGCTGTTATTGTTGTTGATACTGTTGCTATGTGCTGCCGCATTATTCAGCGTATGATGATGATGATGATGAAAGGATAACGGTGGCAAATGCAAACCTGGAAAAGCTAAGCCAGCTGCAGCTGCTGCATGCAGTGATTGCAATAGCGCAGCTGAATGCTCCTGTGCCTTGCGGCGCAATTCCGCCACTGAGCTGGAGCGTGGATCATGATTTGAATGATGATGTTGCTGATGATGGTGATGGCTGGAAGATGAAGTGGGCGATTCGGGCGAACTAGTTGCCGACGGTGACGAAGCAGGCACTGACGATGATGTTGCTGCTGTTTGGGCTACGGGTGGTGGAGGCGGTTTGATGGAGCAGCACGAGCAAAGTCCTGGAAATGATGGTACTCCTGTTGAAGATATAGAGACATAAAAATTTATTATTTAGTTCAATTTAGGTAATTTTGGAAAAAATAATATGGCTTTTGAATGCAAAACGCAGCGTATTGATTTATTTTCTATTTGTTATTTCGTTGCCAGCCTGATTTATGGTACAATCAAAGTATGATGAAGCATTTGTGGCAGGTGTTTTCACAAGCAAAGCGAAATTTACGAGAGTGTGACATCTCAAGAGCCTCAATTCAATTATGAAAAAGCATTAAAAAGGATTCGTACACGCGAACGAACACGCAAGGAAGCAATCGATAAAGCCTTTATGACATAAATTACTATTGATGTTGCTGCTGGTACACGCGTAATGTGATGAAATGTGTATCGCACGGGTGTGTGAAGGGGGGCAAACATGATGGAATGTTGTAACATCTTATATTTTTGTATTTATATTAACTAGCAGTAGGGGGGTGATGTGGTAATTATGTGGCATGTGAATGTCTCAATCTTTAGATCCGTCAGCTATGTTTTTTGGAGAACATGGTGAAAGTTCCTGGTTCCTGAAAAACACCAAATAAGGCTTATCAAGAGTACAGGGTGGTTTAAGATGTATTTGGCCGCGTGGACCAACTCTCAGATCTTTCTGAGCACTTCTAACCTAACCTAAACTTTACGACAGCTTTTTGCTTCAGTTGTTGTTGGTGTTTTTTTAGTTGCACAGAACGTCTGATTGTAATACCACAATGCGAGTTGGACTTTTAAGTTTAATTCGGGTTATGAACGGCTTGATGTCAATTTGTTATCACTTTAATGTTTTGCCATTGCCTACCAAGACGTGTACTTGAACAAAGTGTTTACAATTCTCATTCACTTCATATCGGTTGAAATATAATATTAATTGAATGAACCCTCAAACCCTCGGATGAAAGTCTTGTGCACTACCCACTAGTCTAACGAGGTCGTCTATTGCTACAATTACTCGGTTTAAGGCATGAATGAAATTGTCGATAATTCAGTTCGTTTTCAAAGATATTCTCCACCTAACAAATTGCAGTTAAAAGAAAGTAAGAAAGGAATTTTGGTATGCCCCTGCTGGATGAAATCATGCGTACAGCCATGTTCTGCCCCCTTGCCTTTCTGCTACAATTGTCTGCCTTCTGATTGACAGCCACGTTGAATCCATTAGAGAGGAGTAGAGTAATTGCATTTCACATCAGTTCCGCGGGGAGTTATTATCGAACGATGCGATTCTGCGATTGATTTTGATCTGCTGCCATTGATGCTTTTTGTCTTTTACACTCCTCAACTATTTACTTACTTCTCTTTATAGGAACAACAAGTAGTAGTAGTAGTATGTAAGTGCTGTTGTATAGTGTAGTTATAATAGCCTTGGAATGGAAAGAGATGGTAATTTGTTCACTTACCTTTCAGGCCGGGAAACAGCGGCTGATGGGAGAACTGCGAGCTAAGCGATGCCAGATGTGGCGGCAAAAACAATGGCGGATGATTTGTGCGTTGTGTTCCCGCTGCAGCCACACTCGATGCTCCTGCAGCAGTGGGGGAATTTTCGTTAAGCACTGGGCGAAAACCGCAATTTCTGTAAATTTTGTTTTGAAGAAAACAAAAAAACAAAAACAAAAAAGATAAAATTTTTAGCTAATGAAATGTTGAAGAATTTAAGGGGTTTTGAAGCACTTTCGCTACATTGGGAGCTTGTAGCTGCCTACATTATTCCTACTCATTAAGTCAGGATTAGGCGATTGAAGTGTTACCGGTATATCTGGCAACGCGATATGTCAAATTCAAACCAATGACAGCTGTTTATATTGTTTACAAGCTACCACAAGCATTTGCATCTAAGTTTTATAGAATAAAAGTTATTCGAAATCTAATAGTGTGATTGCGTTATATTTAAGTGGAAAATCACAACCAGCTATTTTTCGTAAGCTCACGCATCTCAAAGTGAATTAAATGATTGTGTATCGCTCCATAAATCGTTATAACGATACAGGCAGCATTGCCAAACGCTATGGTGGTGGACGAAACAAACAGAAAAATCACCTAAAATAGTTCGGAAAGTGCAGGCTCGACTTAAACGAAATCTATGTCGTAGGGGTAATCAAATGGCAAAAGAACTGAAAATATCCCAGCGAAGCATCTGACGCATATTCCAAAATGAGCTCTAGGTAAAGCCTTACAAGTTCCAAAAGGCACATGATCTTACAGCAATGCAAAAAAAAGTTAGACTCGAAAGAGCAAAGGAGTTGTTACGCTTGCACGAACGTGGCGAATTTCCAAACATTGTGTTCTCTGATGGGAAAAATTTCCCTATCGAGCAGTTCATAAACTCTCAAAATTATCGTATTTACTTAACTGAACGCACTTTCTAACGGCCACCCGAAGTAATTTTCCATTCAAGTAATGGTACGGGCAGCTGTGACCGCCGATGGACGCTGTTCAATCATTTCCATCGAGCCTGGTGTCAAAGCCAATGCGACTTATTATCGGGAAAATGTTTTGGAAGCTGCTTTAAAGACGTGGGCTCGCAAACATCTCTGTGGTACACCATGGATGTTCCAATAAGACTCGATACCGTCTCATAAAGCTCGTGTGAACCAAGAATGGTTGAAACACCATATTCCACACTTCACTTCGTCCACACAATGGTTGTCGAATGCGCCAGATACAAATCCGATGGACCATTCCATCTGGGCCATTTTGGAGATCAAGGTGAGGACTAAAAAATATGCCAGTATGGATACGCTGAAGAAAGCCATTGTACGGGAATGGACCAAAAGAAAAACAGCAAGATCATATTCGTGCAGCATGCAACTCATTTTTTAACCGTTAGAAGGCCATAGTCAAGGCAAAAGGTCGCCAAATCGAGCTCAAGTGAATGGATTCTAAAATTTTTATTAATTCCGCACATTTTTGTAATTTGAATTAACAGTGGTAACAGTTCAATCGCCTAACCCTGTAGCTAAGTAAAACATGTTTGAGAAAATAAAGGATTATTAATTTGTTTATGGTTGAAGATCGCATGCAAACGATGACGATGCTTGCATGTAATAAAAAATAGAAAAAAATTGTGAAGCTTAAAAAATTGACATGCAGAATGTTTTAGTTGGGGCCCGCATATAAAGAATTACTGTAGCAACCCATTCGTCTGCAGTCTCCCTCCTCCGCTCCCGCTCCCGCTCCCTCACGAATGTATTAATGCATTTTGAATCAAATTGCGAGAGGCGTCAATGTAATCGTGTCAAACTCTAACTAAATGTATTCATTCCTCTTCTCTTGAAGCTTTATGGAAAGAAATGCGATCAAACGCTTTCAATTAATTCTTAATTGAAATAAATTAAAACATTTTTGTATATACTATACATAATTACATTACGTTATTCCACAATGTTTGTTATGTTATTATTATTCATAAAGTTGGAAATTTTTCTACATTCGAATGAGTGCAGGAGGGGCTAAGAGAGAGAGAGAGAGAGAGTGGGGTTTCTTCATTCTCTTATGAGTTTTTGGCATTTCAATGGATAATGTATTTAAACATTTAATTAAATGAAATGTGTGTGTCTGTGTGTGTGGGGAGAATGACGACGACGACGACGATGACTCCCTGGAAGCAGTGGCGACAATAGATGATGTTCATCATAAAACATACCTACACATCTAAAGAAAACATACGCACGCACACTCATTAAACTAATTCTTCCGAATTCGTTAATGTAATTTAGGTTTAACTGATAAGTGGGTAACATTTTAAGTTTATAGATTTACTTTTCTATGATAGAATATTTGAATAAATATTTATGTTAAAATTTTGATTATTTAAATTTTATACAATTATTAATTTATTGTGTGTGTGTGTGTGTGTACTTGATTTGCTTAACCCTCATGGAAACTGTCCTTGATTCAATATGAAATGCTTTTTAAAATTTACATGATGACAAGACATTTCTATTTCGTGTAGTTGTGTGTAATTTTCTTTCTACAAAAGAAAAACCTGGCCACTTTATTCACACATAGAATTGCACCTATTACTATGTGATACATAATAGCCAATGGAAAGAGTCCATTCATGTTCTACGAGTAATGTTCTGAAGTTCATTGTGGTAAAGGCATAAAGTCCTGCAGGTTTTATTCTAGGCATGAACTGGAATAGAACATGGCACCACCAATAACGCCCAGTGGTCTTATAACGGGTGATTTTTTTGCTACTTGGTTTTTGACGTTTATATTTCTGACAGTTGGACAGTGTGGTCGCTGTGGTGTAGTGGTAGTGCGTTGGACTGCTATGCAGAGTTTCTCGGCACAGGCAAAATCAAAAAGTAAAAAAAAAATAATTTTTCTACACGGCACCACCTCTTGGCAGGCAATAGCAAACCTACAAGAGTAAAAGTTGCTATGAAAAGCTTTTCACTTCGACATTCGGATTCGGCATTAAACTGTAGGTCCCTTCCATTCATGTACAAATATAAGAAGCATAACATGAGTGGATGCTCGGCCTAGGCCCTCCATGGACTGTTGTGCCATTAAAAGCAAAGTAAAGTAAATTTCTGACAGTTCAAGCGTGATTCTTGACATGTGTCAAAGTAAAAAATTATCAGTTTGGTTTCATTAAGAATAGACGTAAGGCGTAAGCCTGAACAACGTCTGCAAATTATTGAAATGTAGTAAATGTAAATCAAAATTCGTGCTCTGTGAAAAATGTGTTTCGCAAGCAAAATTGTCTTCAGCGACGCGGCTCATTTTTGGCTCAATGGATACGTGAATAAGCAGAATTGTCGTATTTGGAGTGAAGACCAGCCCGAGGTAATTCAGCAGCTATGAATGCAACCCGAAAAATGCACTGTTTGGTGCGGTTTATGGGCAGGCGGCATCATTGGGCCCTACTTCTTCAAAGACGATGAAGGCCGCAACGTTACGGTCAATAGAGAAAGGTACCGTTCGATGATAACAGCGGACTTTTTTTGCCGAAAATACAAGAATTGTACCCGTCCGGCATGTGGTTCCAACACGACGGTGCCACATGCCACACTGGACGCGAAACTATGCATTAATTGAGCAGCTAATCTCAAGTTTTGGTGCAGTCAATTAGCCAAGATCATGAGATTTGACCCCGTTAGACTAGCTTTTGTGGGGCTATGTTAAGTCTCTTGTCTATAGGGACAAGCCAAACACGATTGCTGCTTTGAAAGCCAACATTGAAAGTGTCATTGCGTCATTAGTGAGATTCGGGCCGAAATGTGTGAAGAAGATTGAAAGTACTAATTTTTTCCGAAATCAGAATTTTTTTATGTATGTCGGTTAACTTCATCCTAAATAGTTACGTTTTTTTTTTTTTTTTGTTTAATTAACTGTAGATCTTGTAACGTTGGAAATTGACTTCGTTGAATCCCTTAACGAACTCCAAACTATTCCTCTTTTTTCATCGCATTATCTCGATTTTGTCAGTCAATATCATATACATACTTGTTTAGATCCTGTGCACCCTGCGAAGCAGTCCACCACATACCACTTACGCCACCGCGACCATGTATGCATAATGCAATAGAAGATGGACAAGTACTTAAATTAGTTAATTTTTTACAATTTTCCACCGCACTCAATCATTTTAAAATTTTTTATTTCACTTTACGCGACTCATCCGAAACCACAAACCTTCAAATCTCCCGTCACCCAAAAACTAGAGAAAAAAGAAAATCCACACAGTATTAACGTCAAACGAATAAATTAATAAATGGCATTTTCAATCATGCAATCATGGACGTTCGTGTCTTTAATACAGGCAAGCTCCATTCGCGATTCTGCGGCTATACGCATTAAGAGGATAAAAGTACAGTAGTTCATCAATTTACTGTAACGCGATGTAGAAGTTCTTCTACACTGAACCGGTGTCATTTTAATGCTTGAAGATTGTTCATAATACATTCTTTCTTTGTATTTTTCTTTTAATGGCAAAACAGCCCATGGAAGGTCTAGGCTGAGCTTGTCGCATCCATTCATGTTGTGCGTGTGATATTTGTACATGAATGAAAGAGGCCTACAGTTTTAGGCCGAATCGGAATGTCGAGGTGAAAAGCTTTTCATAGGCAATTTTTACTCTTGTAGGTTTGCCATTGCCTGCCAAGAAGTGTGGACCGTGTGGATTTAGTACTTTTTACTTTTTTTTTTTTTTTTAGTACTTTTTGATTTTGCTCTTGGTTCGAGATTTGAACCAAAAGAACACACAACCAACTACACCACTGCGTCCACACATACATAGTTTTTATAGTTTTTCAAATTGTTGCACAGTTTGCCCGAAAGTCAAATGAATACACCAGGTCAAACTTAGGGGGCCGATTTTCAGGCAATCTAAATTGATAAATTCTCTCTTTTTAGATTGCTGCCGAATTACGAGGTTCGACTGTAATTGAAAAAGCACTTTTCCTTTAATTCGAAATTTTATTTACGTACAAAAAATGAGTGAAATGCTGTTATGGCACATTTTATTTCGGTTGCTGGTTTCCCCCATGCCCTTCGGCCCCGTCCTGTTACATTCTTATTGGCTATATGCACATGGTCTTCAGCAACGAACTGAAGTTTTCAAACCTGAGAAAAAAACAACGAATAAAAAATAATTTAATATGCAAAAAAAAGTTATTACGTTTTCGAAGTGGACATAGCTTTGAAACGAGGGAAGTTAGAGTGAAATGGGAATGCATGCTTCTTGTGCTCGTTTTTTTGTTGTTTTGTTTTAGCATTAACTTCTTACTTTGAAACCACGAATGCAAATTTAATAAAAATTTTAACTTTGTACGATTATGCCATGTCGTGGCGCCGCTGCTTCACCACATTACCATTCGACCGCGATCTCAGTGTGACTGCGAATGTTTGTGTGCGTGCACAGGAGAAGCGAAAGATTTTATTTTTGGCCAATTTTTGTACCGCAAAATTTTGGTAGCTCGCGCTTTTTTCCACTCCACTTCCGTTTCCCCTGTGGCCGTTGTCTGTCGTCTTAGTATTTGCGACGCTCGCGCCATGCGTTGCAATGCGTTGTTGTGAGGCAGGCAAGAGGCGACAACACCGAAGTATGATGAATACGTAATAGAATCGGTTTTAGCTCATTTTGGGAAATTAAAAATTTTATAGTGGCGCTCACAATCAGAGACATTTCCTTCTTTTTATATATGTATGTAGTAGTAATTGCATAAAATTGGGCAATACTTTTGAAATCGATCGATGGATCGCTTTACGTAAGTACATACATTGAAAAATACATATGATACAAGTATAAGTTTGTATAATATGCTCAAGCAGACGAGTATGTGCAAACATAGAAAATGTAAAATGCAAATTTAACTTAAAGGTGAAGTTCACTGAAAATACTCGCTTGTGGCTTTCAAAACATATGCGATTGTCTAGGAAATATATGAACATGCAAATGGCAGTATGCCGTCGTACATATACTCGTATGTATGTACATATGTATGTATGTATGTATGTATGTATGTATGTGTGTGTGTGTGTGTATGTATGCGCATGTTTGTGTGAGCTAGTGTTCATTCGCACAACAAGCGAACTAACGAGCAAACGAATGAGAAACTTAAATGTTTACGTATAATTAAGCACTCATCCTTTTGTCGTAATTAAATTTTGCATGTGCACATCAACAGTTGAGGCGGCGTCGGCAGCAGTACAGCACCCACAGCAACAACAACAACAAAAACAACAACAACAACATTAATAAAAGTACTAGTAGCAATTGCAATTGCAGCACTGGCTTGGCTGCTGACTGACTGTCAAAATGGCTGCAGGCCTCATTTTCATTCTTTACCTTGCTGCTTTTGCTGTTGTTGTTGTTACTGCTTGCAGCTCTTAGTCAGGAGATGAGTTAGTCCATTTGGAGAGTTTGTCAAGTAAAGCAGTGGAAGAAGAAGAGAGCAGAGTGAGGAATGTTTTGAAATGTGAGTGTACATGTAAACGTACTTACATATATATGTATGTATGTATGTATTATATATATACATGTGTATGTATATACATACCCAACGGGAAAAGTAGCACTCCAAATGCGCTCTCTTTACTTAAGTACAGGTCATATAGTAATATTTTTATTGCATGTCAGAGGAAGAGCGCCGACATCAAGATTAACGGAAGTACTAAAAGAGCGATCATAAAGTACACTAGAAGAGCAGTTGTAAGAGAGCATGGCAGTTAGAAGCGCAGAGAGAAAACTTTCATCTTAAACATAGTACTTATGGTAAGAAAGAAAAGAAGCAAAGCGCAGCGACACGACACGACTACATGTGCCAATACTGGAAAACAACGACAATTGTGGTTGTCGTTCATTTACATATATTTCTATTTGAGAATTTCGCTGTCGCGTTCTGATTCTGTTGTTAATATTCATACCCATAGGTTTTTACCTAATCCGTATGGCGAAGTGTAATGCTTTTCATAGGGAATTTTTACTCTTGTAAGTTTGCCATTGCCTGCCAAGAGGTGGTGGCGTGTTGATTTGAACCACGGACGCACTGCCAACTACGCCACATCGACCGCAAATGCTTCTCAGTCTCTGAAAAATTAGTTAGTGCTTGCAATCAGCCTCCAGAAAAGCACCGAGTCATCGCTCCCAAAGTGCATCATAACTTCAAACGCATTAAAGCCGTGGGTATTTATCTACCGCTCCAGAAGTGATCCTTACTTACACTGAAGCGCTCCCCCTGTTAGCAGTAAGCGTTCATATTCTATAGTATAGCTCACATACTTTTTACATTACATGCTTTACACTTTAGGAAGTGCTGACATGAAGCTTCCCAGAAGCGCTGAAAGCGCAAGGAGGACATGGCAGTTAGGAGCACAGAAAGAAAAACTCTCATCTAATTCATAGGTTAACAGAAGCCGGTTACCATATCATTTGTTCTCTGAGAAATTAAAAAACAAAACATTAATTCAGAGCTCCTAAAGTGTATTTTTGGGAAGCGCTCCAAATTTTCCTGTTGGGTATTTACGAGTACATATATAATGCTTGAAGTTTACCTAAATGTACGTATGTGTGTGTGTGTTAGTAGTTTCAATACTGAAGCAGCACTTTTCCAGTACAACTTCAATTAAGACATTCGAAAAGCTTAAGAGATGCTGTTTTCCTTGTGGCTGCTGTACCTTATCCTGAGGACATAAACAATGTTGAACTACTACAAAATTTCAAATTTCAAGCTCTTACTTCTTTATTGTTTTTGCGAGGGTATCTAAAAGACAATTAAGCTTTGATTAAATCTTGCTCTGAAGAACAGCCATGACGAAAGGGAGCGAGGGATTACCCCGGGACCAGATTTCTTATTTTTTTTTCTATTTTTCCATATGCTATTTGAAAGTTTGATTAATTGTAGTCTCAGAAAAATATATGTGGACATAGAGTTTGTTATTTTATATAATTGAATTTTCAATTTCCAATGCAAAAAATAAAGTTTACTACTTTTTGTTGATTTTTCAAACAACGTTTCAAGCAACCATGCCTGTTAATCTGGTCTTTAAGCAAAGTGTGACTTTATAATTTTAAATTATTTTAATGTAAGTACAAAATTTAAGAGGCAAAACATGTAGAAATGTTAAACAGTGTTAATTTTTGGAAAAAATTTAAAAATGTATTTTTGACGATTTTGCAAATTTCTAACCAACAAATCCATGCAGATGTCAAAAATGGAATAAAAAGTATATAACCTGCAGACTAAGCTCTATTTGTATATTTCAAAAATAAGGGGCCCTTAAGTTGAACTTCTCTTTTACCCCAGGGCCATGATTTTTTCTCTCTACGGCTGTGCTGAAGAATCATAAATAAAGAAGCTTTTGATGCTAAAATAATCACATATTTCGACGCAAAAACCTCGCCAAGGGCCTCGTATTTCATGGGGGCCGTGAATCGTATTTAGCACTGAGCAGTCTATTGACTCCCGTGCGACATCATCGAAACATGACCTCCATTAAAATATTGCACTCATCAGAATATATTCTTTGCTACTGAACAAATATTCTATGTTTTCCGAGATTCTGGAACATTTGCTTGAAATTATTTTTTATTTTTTAAGAATTTAACTTCATATACCCCAACATGGATCCACCAGCCACTTCAATTCTTATGATTATTATTCTTTAATTATGTAGAACATAGAACTTCAGTGAATTCTATTCTACTTCTATTAAATTCGGTCTTTTTCCGATTTTTGGAATATTTTTTCAATGAGAACACTCCATATGCTTTTAGAACATCTAAGCCTCTTGTTGCTGCTTTGAGAAAGATCCTCGGCTTGACTTATTATGGTGTCCTAATATGGTTGGGTTGAGTTGCTGTCCCCTTAGGCCAGAACGGTCCAATGTCTTACCACATAGTTGGGCACCACAGTTTAACGCCGGTTCTGACTACCAAGAAGTGTTCCTTATAATTCTCATTCACCTCATACCGGTAGAAATATAAGATTTCTATTCAATTTCTATTTTCAAGGTTGATTTTTTAGAAAAATTAATCGAAAAATTAATTGCTGTCAATATTCATACAAAAAAACAGGGTAATACGAAAATTTTTTCGTTCCGTAAAATTGTAGCTTAACACGTTATGACGACAAGCCCTTCAGTTATTTTGTGTTCGAAAAGTGTACCCATTTTCAGATTGATAGGTGAGACTATTTTCGAGAACTTGCTGCTGACTGCTTTCGAAAGCGAGGTGGTTTTAAATGAAATGCTTTTAAAGTATGTATGTAGCGGTAAAAGACATTCTTAAAAGATATTCTTTAAAAATGTGGCAAAAAAGAAGGTAATTCGATTCGGAGTAATCATGTCATGGTGTTTTTTATTTTTTTTTGTTTCTTGAAAATCAGTGTTCATAACATATTAAGCGACTTGAGTAAAACACACCACCAAAGGAGTAAGTTTTTTAGCCATTAATTAATTTTTACACATTCATAATTTCACAAGTGCATACACACACCAACACACATAAGGGTACATACATATGCCCTTATGACTCGTGTGTAGGGTATTTTGAGCATATTTAATATTTTTCTCAATTCTACTAAATTAAACTCGAATAATCAACACCTCAACTTTTGTGCTTTACGCTGATGCTGTTGATGAGTTTGCTGCCAACTTGATCGTTTTTAGCTTTTTCGTAATGAGTTGTTGGGCGGTGGCAAACGCTGTGTGGATTAGCTTTCCCTCGCTGAAGTCAGTTTTAATTTCCGCTGGCAACATAATACCAGCCCGTCTCCTGCTACCTTTCTGTCGCTTGCTCGCCTTTTTTTCTCTGACTCCATCTCGCTGAGAAGCTAATTAAATAAAATTCGTACATAATATTCGTGATAACCGGATTCAAGCTAACAACAAACGAGCTAACGTCGAAATCCTCTTCCTTCATTGTATGTATGTATGTATTTACTTAGATAGGAAAAGTTTTTATATATGGTATGTGGAGTCGAATCAAGAAGATGTTTATGGTGGGAGACGGGAGCCGGGCCCGTTAACGCCATCAGCAAATAAACTTTACTACGAAGCAACGAAGAGGCTTATTTTAATTGCATGATGAATATTAAAATGTTTGCCTAATTTATTATTGAAGCGCGCATACCGTGTACTCCTTCGTACTTTGTTAATACATAGTACTTACCTACCTACATTCTCATACATTCTTTTGCTTTTTACATACATAAATACATACCATGTGTAATTATGTATGTATTTGTGAACTTGTGTAACTTGTGTAAGTTGTGTAAGTTGTAAAGTTGCTGCTGTCAAATTGAATTGTGCCGTTTTGATTTCAGGGGGTTTTCAGGGGCATCGCCCCGGAAGAAAAATCAAATTTAATTTCGATTTAAAAATGCTTGTTTATAAGTACTTGCTTATTTTAGCGAAGGAGGGGGTCTTCATGTCAACGCGGAACCTGATGATAAATGAATCAAAGATGCGCTTGATTTGTATCGATCTAGCCAACAGGATTTCCGGCGTCACACTAAAAACGAGCAACTTCAATTGTATAATACATATTTACATAACAAAGCAAAATGGAATATTTTTTGTGTGATTATGAATACGCTATGGAATTAGAAATTCTAAAGATTTGACTTAATTTTATGTAATCATTGCAATTTTGGCATTCCAGTGGCGGCCTTCTCGTTTCGGTTCGATTGGATTCGCACTAGCGACGACACTATGCAGCCATCAATGATTCAGCAGCAGGAGCGTGAGTCTGGCAGGCAGGCAGGCATTCAGGCAAACAGGATCTCAGTATTCACTGTGAATTGTCGTTATTGTGATGCGGTTGAATTGATTTGTTTTCTCGATGTGTTATTGAGTCGACTCTTGGGTTGTTTGCCGACATGATGCTTGTGTTGTTTTATTCGCACCAGCCACGAAACCCCCCACCTCTTACACAAAAATACAGAGTTTTTTTTTTAGTGGCTTCTGTGAGCTGAAATGACATTGCATTTGCTCATACTTATGGTATTTGAGACTACCCGCTGGGCTGCAAAGGCGGACGGCGACAAGTTGGTAAAAATAATAACGTACAATGGTGGTATGAGTTGTTTGGTGTCACATGACATACGCTTTTGCGTGCCACAGAGTTTGTTTTGTTATTTTTTAATAAACTCGAAACACACCCATCCCTCTTTCTTACGCCCAATTAAATTCGCAAGTGCTGCTGGTATCAAAAATGTGAGCAAAAGGAAGAAGAACATGAAATAGAAGCTGCAAAACAATGAAGCATTCGAATAGAAATTTATGTAAAATAAATCATAAATAGTTTGAAATTAGGACTTGAGACATGCCACGATTCTTATCCGAGTCATGTCTGTACCTATAAATATGGTCTATGACAGCGCTACTCTGTACCTAACCCACAAGTTTTCCACCCATATTCCCAGTAGAGAGGAATGGATGGAAGAAAAAATGGTCACTGGAACTTCTACTGACACGAACCATACGAATGATTCGAAACTAGAGAATAAGGTCAGATGCGGTTTCTAGCAAACTAAGTCGATATCTAATCACTCTCTTCCACCATTGGTGCTCCTCGCACGTCTATTAAATTGGGCCTTCCTAATAAATGAGCATTTTCTTCTTTCTTTTAATGGCACAACAGCCCAGGCCTAGGCCGAGCTTTTCGCATTCATTCATGTTGTGCTTGTTATATTTGTACATGAATGGAAGGGACGTACAGTTTAATGCCGAATCCCAATGGCGAAGTGAAAAGCTTTTTATAGGTAAATTTTACTCTTGTGGGTTTGCCATTGCCTGCTAAGAGGTGGTGATGTGTAGAAAAATTGTTTTTTCTACTTTTTTTTTTTGGATTTTTCATGTGTCGAGATTCGAACCCCGTTCACTCTGCGTAACAACTATCACACTACCACTATGCAACAGCGTCCACAGAGCATACTTGTGGTATTGCCAGACTTACCTGAACCACAATGGATATGAGAGGTACTAGAAACCTACCTCAACGTTAGCAGAAACTCCATCAGCACACCGACATCGGTGCTCCAGGGATAAAACACTACTTAATGGGGAGACCTA
The DNA here is from genome assembly GCA_958295655.1 of Palloptera scutellata. NCBI lineage: Eukaryota > Metazoa > Arthropoda > Insecta > Diptera > Pallopteridae > Palloptera > Palloptera scutellata. The sequence continues at coordinate 23,521,375 of OY282452.1, forward strand.
CTGCAAGATTATGGTTTCCATGCAACAAATTTCGGCCGAGGTTGTGGCTCTGAGAAAGAAGAGGAAACAGTTCTGCACTCCCTGTGTGCTCATCTCTGGTTAGAAGGAGACTAACACTTCTAGGTTCAACTTTCGACGATAGTCTGTCCATAAATATTAAACCCCAGATTCATTAGCCTACCGATTTTTGTCACGATTTTTCTTACCAATTTATCCATATTCTCTGTTGTTCTTTAGTTGAGAGCTTTTACGCACACCGTATTCAGCCCACCGATTTTCCTAATTTCTTCTATATGCTCCTTCTGACATTTTTCTGATGATCTCCAAATATATTACACATAAATGTTTGCATATTTTATATTTGCGTATTAAATTGTGAAGACATGCGAAAGCTGTAAGAAGCAAACCTCAAAAATCAGGTTAAAATCGGTGGTACATCCGATTTTGACTCGTTCACTTTCGCCTCCTTGTAAAAGCAGACTTAGCGAATCCCTACGGTTCTGTGTGAAGGCTGCCCTCCACCATAACCTAGCCCTTGTTTTAAATTAAATCGAACATTTTTAAATGCTTGATGGTCTATCAAAGGCCGTAAACTCTTTAAGCACTTGGCAGATTATGCAAAGCGCGGCCGATCGCTCTCGAAACGATTTTTGCTATTATGAAGTTCGCTTCTGCGAAACTTTCGTTTTTAAGTGCGAAAGAAAATTTTAAACGTCAGAAACTTAAAAGTTATTTGACACACGGAAGATCAAGTAGGCATGAACCATATTTGATTAATCACCTTTGTATTCTTAATTTTATATATAAATTCTCGCACTGCTTCTCATTCTGCAGCCAAAAACACACTCACAGCATCGATTTTTGTATGAACTTATACTATCGCAAATCAAATCCGAGAGCTAATCGATGTGACGGATCAGATTTCGTTGAAATATTGCAACAAATATGTCAACTCCGATCGCTTTCCACAATAGCATGGTACGAAGCGAATTGCGATTGAAAATACAGAAAATACTTAGTAGGGACATAAATACCGGTGCATAAAACTGTTTGAGGATACTGGAGATATCAAAGACCGCCACCGGTCGGGCCGTCCGCGTACAGTTTGCACGCTGCAAGTCATCAAAGCTGTCAAATCAAGAATTCAACGTAATCCGCGCCGAAAACAGAAAATCAAGGCCCGTGAGATGAACACTTATCACGGAAAAGTCCATGAGTCGAATTATTAAACAAGACTTGGGACTTGGTGCCTTCAAACGTCGCACCGGACATTTGTTGACTGCAGCTTTGGAAAAAAGTAGGGTAGAAAAATCTAAATGTCTTTTGGAGGAGCACGCTGATAACTTACACAGAAAAATCTTGTTTACGGATGAACAAATTTTTACCGTGCAGTAAAAATTTAACAAGCAAAATGATAGGATGTATGCACGGTCATCTAGGGAAGCAACTGAACCGATCCCACGAGTCGAAAAGGGTTATCACCAAGCTTCAGTCATGGTTTGGTGGGGTGTCTCTTACGTTGGGGTCACTGACTTGCATTTCTGCGAATAAGCGGTCAAAACTTCGGCCACAGTTTATCAAGAAATCGTTTTGGAGGTTGTTGTGAAGCCACTTAACCAGTCTCTGTTACAAAACCAGCCGTGGACTTTCCAGCAGGATTCTGCTCCAGCCCATGGCTTCAAAACAATTTGCCAGCTTTCATTTGCTCTGAAGAATGGCCGTCTGGCAGCACTGATCTGAACCTAAGGGATTACAAATTATGGACAGTTTTAGAGGACATGGTTTGCCACGAAAGATACCCCAACACTGATTCTCTGAAGACTGCGCGTGCAGCTATTGATGATTGGCCACTGCGACTTATGGCGTGCGTGAAGGCCAAAGGCGGGCATTTCAAATAAGTAATTGCTTTTCGTATACAATATATATCAATAAATATATTTAAAAAAATTGGTCCAAAAAAATTAATTATTTTTAATTTTATAACATCAAATGTGTGTAACAGTATTTATGTCCCTAATAAGCATACGAATTGCTGCGCTTTGCATAATCGACCGACAGAATTGGCTTTCTGCAGATCGATTCATTCATTACCAACAGGTTGAATTTATTCAAATGTTAGTTGAGATCTTCATAATTACAAATCTTAATATAATATTTATATAATTACAATAATAATCCTATTTTTATGATGCAAATGCAAAAATCTCATTCCCCTTCACACACAAAATTGTAATGAATGGCGAAGTGTGTGTGAGTGTGTGTGTGTGAATATCAACTTCAACATCAACATCCCTGCTTCACTGACGATTTGCTAATTGCGTCCGTGTCATTAAGCCACTTAGAATTAAACAAACAAGCAAATTTATTGCAAGTGTCGCATTTTGTCGACGATTGGAGAAAACACAAATAAAAATGCTTGAAATTTAAACAGAACAAGCAAGAAAACAAAATACCAGCAACAACATGCAACCAACCCCATTCCTTTCGGCAATATGAAACATTTATGTTTACAAACAACTCAGACTCCTAGCAGAGCGCAGAGCAGCAGATTCCAACTTTAAAAGCAATCTGTGACAATCAATGTCACCCTTAACACTGCTGCTGTCAAGCTCTTCACAAAAGAATGAGGGTGAAATGTGACTGTAATTGCAGCGACAACGGTTAAATTAGCAATTGATTATGAATGATGGCAACTTCGGATTGTCGCGAATTCAGAAATGAAATCACAATGTGTCAAATATGTAACTTAAATGAGCCAAAAATTCGGTTCATAGTGTACTTATGTAGTTTGAATTGTCTAACACTATAAACTAAACGTTTTGAATACCATATTCTATTAAATTCTGAATACTTTTAGCTCCTATGGAGTTGTGCTGTGCTGTGCCGTGCTATCATCAGTGAGCATGCGCTAGAACCCCGAACCCAACGGGTGGCACAGCAATTACATTTTGTATACAAACAAAATGCAAAAGTTTCGGGGGTGATTGCGAATACGTCTTGTATTTTGTTTTGGGCAAAAACCACTGCATGATGTCGTTGTTTCCTGGACGGTTCCATGGGCTATTGAGCACTAGTGGCGCGGCGCACAAACGAAACGGAAACGGGAACGGGGCCGGGGCCGGGGCTGGGATTCTCTTAATGTTTGCCCATGCCTCCCAATAGCAAAAAAGAGAAAATTCGAAATTTCGCTGTGAAAAGTATTCCTTGCTGAAATCTGTTTGCAAGAATTCTTCCGGAAATGGCATGCGCATCGGAAACATTAAGCTAAAGAAAGAAATAAACGTTTGTCTTCTTCTAATGACTTTGAATTGATGACACGTGCAACACATTTGCAATGCAAGTGATAATCAGCGGACGACGGGAAAAGAGACAAACAAACAAACAAACAAACAACAACAAAAAAAGGTTATATTCTTAAATACTTACGTATCGCTGCCGAAATTGCCAAATATATGACTCCCGAAAGAGGCGGCCGTGTGAAGCGTAGCAGACGTCGGTGTATTACCAGCAACAGCAGAGATACGTGATGCCAGCGACATCGGACCGCCAACTTCAATGGGCGAGTCAGAGGTGTGGCGTGAATTCGATGGACTGTTGGCAGAGTTGTGCGGCGTGGTGCGTGCACCCGGTGAAGGCGATCCGGCACTTATGGAACCTATTGACTGCGAAGCGGACTGTGCAGTCAGCTGAGTGGACGAAAGCGGACGTTCGTTGTCCGAGTCCATGCCATGCGGACTATGCGATGGCGGTGCAGGACTATGCGAACGACGTGGCTCATCATCGTCACATTCACCAGTAATATCGGGCGACGATTCACGGCTATCGTTCAGCTACAACAATAAACAAATAAGTTCAATTAAAGCAATTCCATTGGCAATACGAGCACAATATTTTCTGTTGCCTCTTACCTTATCTAAGGAGCTGCCACCTTCGCCATTCTCACGTTTCCGTTGCTCATCCTTAAGACGTTCCGCCTTTCGCCACTTGGCTCGTCGATTTTGAAACCAAACCTGAAACACAAGCGGGAAATAAAGATGCACATGTTGAAACTTGAAAATGTTTATTTATTATTTTACTCTAAGTTTATAATATTCTATTACATAACTGCCAACATAAATACATACATATGTATTGTATGTATGTCGTCCTTCATCCCTGGTCCCTCTCATTGTTCCCTTTTTCATTTTACTGCCGCTGGCAAAATGGGAAAATTGAAAAACTTTTGCTACAAACAATAAACCAAATTTTCCACCTCAGAAACTTTATCAATTTGCGTATTTGCAAGAAGCTTCGAAGCATCAGGAACAAATTAAAATTGAAGCAAAATACATGTTCGAAGTTTATGTTCCTGCCGTGTGGCAGAGGAAGGGCGAGGCAGGAGGGGCACATTCGCAATGCACGCATGAAAACAATTCCATTAGCAAAGCCAATAATTTCCATTGTTAATCAAAGCAAATCCCATCGAGAGAGTGGCGCAGCAGCAGCGGCAGAAAACAAACAAAATCAGATTTCCAATTAACTGGCAAACACAAATAATAAATTGGCATCATCGCAAATATTAGAGCCGTGTGCACAGGGAGCAGCTGAGGTGCGGGGGATCTGGAGACGCCAAAAGTATAATAGATTAGATAACAACTCCTACGATCATGTGCATTGCCTGCTGCCGGCATTTTCTTTCGTCTCCGACGTCCCTCGCCCCCTCCACCCAACCAGCCCACATCTTCTTACTATACTAATGAGGCAATCAACTCAAATCCTCTTTTACAACATGTGACTGTAGCAGCATTCCTCATTCCTCATTCCTCTTGCGTTCTTCTTTACTTCCTGCCGTACTTTCTTGTGTGTTTCCGACTGACTGTTTCACTGATTCGTGCAAGTCTAATGGGATTTATTATTCGATTGCATGCATGTCATTGTCTCTCAAGTCGGTGAAGGAGTCGGAGTCGCTCAGATGCCGAAAGCTCAGTTGCCAAAGCCAAAAAAGTAAATATTGTTGAAGTACATAAAGAAATTTTCTAATCAAAATTCAAATTAGACGTCTCGGTTTCTATACAATTTCCGTTCGTGAGCGGCGGAAACAAAGGCAGCGCACTGAGCAAGATTGGGAGAAGTGGCAGCTTCGTTATGTAATCAAGCCACCAGCAGCAGCCATAACAATTTCAATTGCTTATTGTGCCTCAAGCAATATCCAGTCATGACTAACTCTTGCTTTATTTCATACTACACACACACAAATACTCACACTCACACACACACACACACACACACGTACACACACATAACACATAAAAGTTAAGAAAGACAATGAAATGCTCGCTTGGCTCCGCCACAGAAGCTGCAGCATTTTTTATTCGCCCATAACATTGTAAGTGGTAACACAATAAAGCGAAACATTTGTTGGATTCTGGTTGGTTTGGTTGTACTGGCTCCGGCTATGGTGTGGCTGCGCATTCATAGCTATCACCACCCACCAATATGCTACCGTTTCCACTTACATCCACTTTGGATTGAGTTCAGCGAACGCGCATGCAACGCCCACCACTTATTTTTATATATTTATTTTATAAGCTTATTACGAGTATTTTACAGCAATAACAAGGGGGTTGTTTGGTTGGCTGCTAGCTCCCCACTCCCCACCCCTGGGCCGTTGTTTCCTTGAGGAAGTCTTTCGAATCGACAACAATAAGTAGAATATCATCATCTTGTGCGTCAACTTCATTTTTGTTAATGAAAAACAATTGCTTATTTCGATTAGCAACAATAAATTAGTTAGGATATTTTGATGTTTTATAGACATACCAAAAATACAGACTTTAATGCAACAGTGGGGCTGAATCGTAATATTTGGGTTGTGAAAGTCGGAGTTGGTGGACGGAGTCCATTTGTTAGCGATACAATAGCTTCCAAGTATCACTCAAAAGCTCGAAGTATCACTTTCTCACGATAAAGTCAAGGTTTAAATGCCGCCAATACTCGCTTTTTTATGGATATTTCTAGGGTTTTACTCACTTACTGACATTCACCTGATATATCAATTAAAAATCTGTGTAAATACTTATATTGATTTGTCTAAATCCCTTGAAAAAAAAGAGAAGGGTCGTTGTGATTATCGCATTGGTGGACCAGCAATTTAAAGCCGATTTCGAAAGGCGGCATTGCAATTTGTTGTCAGTTGCTGGTTTTGCCATTCCCTACCGGCCTACCGGGAGATGAACTTGTGCTTACTTACTTAGATGAGATTACAATCGATAATCGGTCTTGGCCGCTTCATCAGTCGCCTGTGCTATGCGTGCTCTGGCGCCAGTTGGTAAGGTCAAGTACAGTCAGGTCTCCCTGTACTTGGTCTTTCCAACGAAGATTAGGACGTCCTCTTCTGCGCGCTCCTCTAGCGTGGCTCGAATAAAACATACTTCTAGCCGGAGCGTCTTCTTCCATTCGCTCAACATGACCCAGCCAGCGAAGCGCTTGACTATATCAGTGTCAGCTTACATCCCATTCAACTCTTGGTTCCATCTTATTCGATACATGCCGTCCATGCATATTGGACCATAGGTCTTAAGGAGTACCTTGCCTCTCGAATGCAGCCTCTCATCATTGGTGGTCAACGTCCACGTCTCAATGCCATTCATTAGAACGGAAAGGATGAGGGACTTATAGAGCGTTATTTACGTCCGTCGAGAGAGGGTACTGCTTTTCAGTATAGTGTACTTGTACACTTTCTTATAATTCTTAATTTCTTGTTATCGGTAGCAATATATAAAGTTTTTACGAGAATCATCAGACCAAGATGGGAATTGATCAGATCGATTATCTCCTGGATGAGAGTCCAGTGCTACGCACCTACTAGATTATCGAGGTAGTCAAAAAAATCCATTCATAGTGAAATGAATAAAATGAAAAATTATTACTTAATGGGAATCAAACCCGGGGCCCCTGAAATAATACACTGTCACCCGGCCTCTAAACTACCAAGGTCCTTTTCAATTATGTGAGAACAGAAGTGGTTATTGCCTAAAGTGGATAATTTTGAGTTATGCTAGAGGATGCTTCAATGATATGTACCGAATTTAGTGTTCCACTATTCTATTTAAATTCACTTCTTGAGGATTCTAATTGTATATGATTTACCATACCCCCGGATCCGATTTGGCAGCCAATTCCAGAAATCAATCTCTTCCTGGTTACAGTTGAGGTGATATTGTTCACGTTTTGCTCAAGTTATCACGTACACAGGCAGATGGACCGATTGATGGACATAGTTATAGGCGCTACTTGATCACAACCAGTACACGCATGTCAATTTAATGAACGTTTTTGTATTAAAACATTTTATTTGCAACTATCAATAAAATATAGGACTGGCCATGTGCACGAACCTAATTTGAAATGAAAGCGTATTCAAGCCAAAAGTAAATATGAAAAGCAATGTATAAAAAACAAACAGCGAAATTGAAACAAAGAATCTGAAATACCTATTTAGTAAACAATGTAAAAAAATACACAAAACAAACAAACAAACAATTTAGGTATTCTTGCCAAACAGTGAAAAGGTTCTTTACCTCATCCTGCCCACTTTTCATTTCCCACATCGATTACATTCAAGAGTATTCATCATAATTACCAGCAAGTGCGCGCACCATTAGTTTTCGCAAACAACACACTTACTTTTCAACAAACGCAATAACCTCCTGCGGTTGCAACAACCAAGAGCCACTTCACACAAACACTTCTGTGAGCACTGCAGTAGCAATAGCAGAAGCAGCAGCAGCAGCAGCACAGTAGCAGTATTGGGAACAGTAGCAACTCTCTTCATCTTAGCTCAGTTCAAGTGGAATGAACGAACAGATGTGTTAATTCTAAGCGCATTTGGTAAACCCTTCTTCCTTTGGGCTACCGCAATTCTCAGTGCAACGCACAACGCAACCAACCCCTTTCCCCCCATACCACTGATGCCAGCCTTCGGCATCATTCTTGCTCTACAATACATAGCAATAGCTGCTAGCACATTCACCATGCACCATCAACTTACATCAGCATTAAAGGATTATTCGACCAAATGCAATTACTCGTCGTCAGCCAGCCAACCCCTTTTGGCCCCCAGACACATTATTGGCTTTATGAATATCAAAAGCAGAATATATGCGTTTATGTATGTATGTATTCAATTCGCGATGTACGTAGCTGGGAATACGAGCACAAGTATATAGCTACACCCGAGGCTGCTCCGCTGTCGAAACTTAAACCTAAGAAAACTCGCCATTCATCTCATTGAGCATTGTGATTCATTATTTGACAGTTCCAAGTCACACACATTAAAAATGTTAAATATTAAACAGGAAAATTATATATTTGGCATTAACGCGAGAAGCGCTATCATTATTTGTATTTTGCAATATGCTCGATAAAGGAACGGGGATAATTCGATAAAATTATACCAAATGCGAGCTTTTCACATTTACCAAATAGTAATCAAATACTTTTGACATACCCTCTCAAAACGAACCTTCGGTTAGAGCGAATAATTGGAAAAGTACCAATTAAGTAGCGCTTAATGGAGAATTTCAGTTATAATCAACTATGTAGAACCTGATTTAGTATACATACTACTGTGGGCAAAATTAAGTAAGACTTTGTTCATAATTTCAAATTTTTTTATTCATTCTTCCAAATCTATTTCGTCCCCTTCAAAGTAATGCCCCCCGGCCCCAATACACTTGTGCCAACGTTTTGTCCAATTCTCGAAACAGTTGTCAAAGTCAATTTCCGGAATAGCCTTCAATGCGCTTAGCGATTCATGTTTAATGTCTTCAATTGACTCAAAACGGTGTCCACGAAGCGGTTTTTTGAGTTTAGAAAATAGCCAAAAGTCACACGGTGCTAAGTCAGGCGAATAGGGTGGTTGCGGAACGATATCAGTCGAATTTTTGGCAAAATGCCCTCGTAAAACCAATGCAGTGATTTTGGAACCAATCGTGCATTCACTCTTCTTAGGCCCAAATGATGTTTTAAAATGGTTTTCACTGATCCTTCCGATATTCCAACGATGCCAGTAAGGTCTCTGACTGTTAATCGTCGATTCTCGAGCACCAATTCCTTGATTTT